>OX438773.1:4628164-5031639 GCA_949316455.1 Acleris holmiana | reverse complement strand
CCCTACGGACGAATGCCTACTTATAATTCGACTTACAAATAGGGCTACTACTTGTATTTTTTTTTACTTTTTGAGGTTTTTTTACAGACTGTTTAGAGTCTGGGGGTTTTTTTTATTTCATGCTTTTTGAACTTCTCTATCTGAGTGTTTGTTTGTGGCATCATAGCTCCCTAACGGATGAACGAATTTGGAAGCAGGTTTTTTAATATAAAGCTACATTAATCAGAATGGTTCTTAGCAGATTGAATGAAAATTCGTTGAGCCGTTTAAGCGATATCAGCTCTGAAAGTAGGTGTCGCCGTTATATCGGGGGTTTTTAACTCCCTAAACCTCAAATTCTTTTTGAGCATTTGAGTAAAAAAAAAAAGTATGAATACATGAAGTTTTTCTTGTTATTAAAATCGATGACATGGTTCCTGAGAACAGATATTCGTATGTCTTATAGTTTCAGACTTTCCCATACTGACCAATCTAAATGAAAAATGTATATGCTTTTTTGTACTCTGTATAGGTACACTCTGTAATATTTAGCAAGTTAAAAGCAACTGTTGTTTAGATCGCGGTAGTCTCAGGCGCGCATGCCGCCGCAAACACTGCAAATTTCGACTTACCGAGAATACCTATCGAATCACGACCGCCCCGGTGGGGTTAAACAAGTAGCATTCGACAATCGTCAGCGATTACGTTTCGATAGACAAATATATGGAATTGGCGTAAGCCACCAAGATAGTCACGTGATACTACCTCGGTGGCTTATGTCAATTTCGTTCATTTTTCAATCGAAACATAATCTCTAACGATTGTCGAATGCAACTTGTCAAGCCCTACTGGACAGGTGCCCAAGGCTGGCTGCATTTCCTCGTTGAGTAGCTATTCCTTGTCGTTGGCCGAGAGAGGATCAGCAACTCACCTTTCACTTACTTTAGGCACGGATTAACTTATTTTTGATTTGGGAAAAGAGCTTCTATGCGTTCCAGCACCTAGGCAAATAACTTAAATATAGTAACCAAACTAACATTAAGTAGATAGATAGCATCACGGCGTCATTCCCAGGTTGGAGTAGGCAGAAATACCAACAGCTCTTAAAGTCCTTTTAGAGCTGTTAGTATTTCTGGCCTTCTTGATAATTCTGTAACGACATTTTGCATTAACAGTTAATCAACGGGCTCACCCCAACGGCTAAGATGTTTACCAGTGTATTAGCGACAGGTTGCAAGCCCATCGCCTAACAGTACTACAAGTCTTTTATTCCTTTAGTCACCTCTTACGCCATCCACGGGAAGATATGGAGTGACACTATTCTAACCCGGCAACCATACGGAACTAAAATTAAGTATTTTTAAAATAAATCCGTGAACCATTTCTAAACATTATTTCAGTAGTTTCTTTTTAGTACTCTATTAAAAATGTTCCTTTATTTTGAATGTGTAAAATTAAACCAAACGTTTAAATGCTTTTGAAACATAATTGTAATTATACTTTAATTTAGCTAAAAGACAAAACTCGGAACACAAACTTAACTCAGTAACATTAAATGTCAACATCAAACGTGATGTTCTAATCCAATTATCGTGTTCCAGGAACGTACTTCCGCCTCAGATATTGAAATTAAATTCTCCATCTTGTTCCGAGTGAGTTCACCCATAAACCATTTTATATAGACCCCCAGACTAATATTAGGGCTTCATTTTTATAAGAAAAAGTTAACTCAAAGTTATAAGCAGTTTACAAGGCGTTATTAGGTGATTTTAGAAAAATAAAAAGCAGCAAAAAACCAGTTACTTATTTTATTTATTTGCCATTAATTGTATGTCTTTATACATGAGGTGGTATAGTATTTGCGTATAAAATTTAAGCTCTCAATATTACTTTACCAGTATGGTGTAGCATGTTAACGTTTTACATGAAAAGAAAATTAATTTCTGTATTTACATTTGGCATTCAATTACAACCGTAACTAATCAGTACTAAATATATATAGCTATTATATTCTGCGTTGTAAAATTCGCTTAAACTATATAGACTCAATTAAATTTTTAAATAAATCAGGAATTTAGTATCCTGTAAGGACTTAATTTCAACTGGTAACGCGTTATATACCTTCACAGTGCATACCTGTGGCATCTCCGAAACGTTGCACGTTTACTAACAGGGCCTCTATTCTACTGCGTTATAACGATATCGCGTTTGACGTGTTTTAGAATCTTTTATGTAACTGACATAAGAGTTATCAAAATGTTGACAATACGGAAACACGTCACATACGATATCGTTATTACCGTGTAGAATCCCACATGGCCTTTACGTCACGCGCAAATAAGGTGTTCAGTCTATGACTTAAAATTGGATAAGGGAATATATATCCGGGTTTCGTCAAACGAGCTCACATAGTTTTATAATATAGAGTACGCACAGAGTAGGTAAACCTAATCCCTTGAATGATTTTCTGCACGACTTACGGCTAGACATTCATCCATTTAATATACGCACACCCTTATTTTGCAATATAAAAAATCGCTGGAAATCCATATTGCTCCGTCCGGATCGCTACCACCATCTTATCCATTAACCACCCGCCAAGCAACAGTGGTCGCAAGCCGTGTTCCGGTGTGGGGATAAGGCAACCGGTGAAATTTCCAGTATAGAGGCATTCCATCTTAGTCCTCAGGGCTGGCAACGCATTTGAGGTCTTGAGAATTCAAATGTTTATGGGTCTCAGATTCCACTTACCATCAGGTGGCCTGAGTGCTAGTGTGCCTCCTCCTTATCATAAAAAAAACCCCAGATGGCCAGACCAAACAGGATTTGGGACGAAAAAGCTTAATAAGATTGATATCCGCCATTTTTGCTGATATTTTTCTTAAAGCTCGTAGCGCAAAAGTGAAACTACTAAGCTAACTGCAGAGATAATGTACGTGATTTTTCCAGTTAAGGTTTTCACCTACTAACATATCTAAAAACCTGTCCCCTATTTCACCATCGTGACAATGATACGTGACAGGTGACATTTCAGTATACATTGCCAAGATAGCACGCTGATACATCCCTGGGTTTCATTTAAGCTGCGCTATGCACACTGAAATGTCAACTGTCACCTGTCATGGTGAAATAATATTTTTTAAGCTTATGTTTACATTTACAGCATTAATTTTACTATTTCTAAAATGAATCATTTTGGTTTTATTTTTGTTGGTAGTTAAGTTATTTTCTTCTCTCGGCTTATTTTAAATACAGGTGACGTAAAAAGTCAATTAGCTGTTATGTGAAATTTACTAGGGCTTCAGATAAGACCATCATTGCGGAGAAGAAGCGCCAAGAAACTCCAGCAGAAGGTCATTTTTTCAAACATAAAGTACAGTAATACTTAAAAATAAGTTACATTACAAGTACTTAATAAAATAATTAATAATAATTATTAAAGTTAGAACAAATAAAATCAATACAAATGTAAGGCTAATAAATAACATTAAACTAAAAATAATGAGTCTAGGAGAACAACACGAAGAGGTCTCTACGTCAAAAGACAATGACTAAACTATGAATACAAGATAAAATATCACGCCTAATAATAAACCTATGAAAAGAATATAAAATATCATGTCTAATTGAGCAGGAAAACGCAAAGGTGCAAAAAAATAATAATAATACACCTATTATAAATAACAATGAAAAAATATAAATAATGAACCTCTTACCTCGGCGTTGTAAACCTTGGCAAAATATATTACAAGCGTAGTCTGCCACCCCAGTAGATTTACAGCACTCGAGGGGCTTTGTGAGATTCCAATTAGTGAGTAGTATTAAGAGCCATCAGGCTATTAATAGCTTTAAGGGATTACTCGATTGGTAGCGATGGGTTTGAAACATATTTCAATTCAAAATTACCATTTTGAGTATTGTTTTTTTGCAATCACAATGGCATTTAACAAGATTTTTATGAAATTTCAATACTCGTATAAGGTCGACAGTACATTAGTGTTTGTCTAATTCTGAGCCTTTATTGTAAATTATAATGTTTACTCTTATTTTTATCATATTGATAACGTTGCTTTGGTTTTGTTGTAAGTAAATTAAATAGTAGCACCTTTTTTTTATTTTTGCCTTTTTACCGCCAATTTGCCAAATAACATCTTAAACCTCGCAAATGTAACATATTAAATGAAAGAAAAGTATATTTTTGGTGGTGTCATAACAGTTGCACGGAGTAATTATATTTTCAGATTTATATAAACACTAAACAATTTTTTTGCCCTATTATAAAAATAAAATAAAATAAACAAATATTATTTGCCCATATTTCAGGAAAAGTCGTCTGAAACAGTTCGGAAGTTGACGTCATTTAGCGAAAATTTTCTCGCGTTAAATTCATGCTTACGTGACACGGACAATTTTCAATTTGCCGCCAATTCGTAAAACAAATGACAAATGAGTAAAATTCATACTCAATAATATTGGCAAAGAGTTCCATTTTCAAAATTTAAACTTATTTTTTAATTATTTTGTTTACAAGTGCCCAGTTCCAACTTTCAGTGTCACCCTCGTACAGAATTATCGAGAAAACAATAATAAAAATATTCATGGGTGTTAAGTTAACTTTGTAATACGACAATATTTAGTACTCGGCTATCTATCGTTCGTATGTATGAATGTTCGGGTCAAATCTTGCAAGGATGATTTGGACCACTTCCTGGGGTCCGATTGAGCTGAATTTTGGTATACCTATATAACTTCAATGACGATACTATAATATGGCACCGTCGAGCTATTCTATATCTGTATATGTAGTTGGAAGGTGGCGACCGGATCTCCGCTATTCTTAACAGACTTACTGAATTCAGACTCATTAGGTCGGTCTTAGTAGTAAATGAATTTTCATAAATAAGTACAGTCGGGAGCAGAAGCTTGACCCAAAAATGTTTTTTTTTATAGAAACTTACAACTTACATGATACTTAATTCCCCGACATGATAATGACCTTAACTTTCAGAGATAATATCTCTTGAATGGTCCAATATATTTTTATTTAACCTACCCTAAAAACCATCCACCTATCTTATCGTGGAAGATACGAAGCTAAACACACCCCTCTCTTTACGTTAGGGTGAAATTGGTGTTTATATGTGGTTTAATTTTTACCATGTCTTTTTACGTTTAGGTCATTATGTTCTCGTTGCGGAGGTGAAAAATTGTATGTGCAACACAAAAACATTATAGTAAGCTGCTTCCAGAATTGTAACCTAGCTTCCTTCTTTTACTCGGGATTCATATTTGCACAAATTAATAACTATTACAAATGCAAACGCTTTTAACGTTTTTCTTTTCTATTGCTCAAAATGTATAGGATGACAGTTGACCACGTGGTTACCGAAACGCACAAGAATGTCATCCCATACATTTTGAGCGATAGAAAAGAAAAACGTTAGGAGCGTTTGCATCTTGGCTAGGGCCCCAGGGCCTCTATTCTATTGCGTTATAACGATATCGCGTTTGACGTGCTTTAGAATCGTTAATGTCACATTTGCCATTATTGTAAATGATATAAGAGTTATCAAATCGTTGACAATACGGAAACACGTCAAAGGCGATATCGTTATTACCGTGTAGAATCCCAGCCCTGTTAATTTGACTCCCAAAAAACTAACAAAATAAATTACACGACAATGTAAACTATTCAAATCGTTTAAATAATTCCTAGTTGTCTCAGCTAAGAAGCCCTAAAAGATTAATTGTGAGAACGTTATTGTTATCGAAACTGGATAGGATTGACGTAAGCTGCCGGACGGTCGCGTCGAGCGCTAATGTCGATTCTATTGATAGTTTTCGAAAACCGTTTACGTTACTCTTGTCTATGGTCTCATATTCGTGGATTACCCGTTATACTGCCTTAAGAAATATCACTGTACTTCAGCCACCTATTCATTTGCATAAGTTCGTAATCATTGATTATATGGTACTAATACATACTTCAGAGTTTTGAAACTATTGCTTCGCTTTACAGGGCATTAGCCTCAGTTTATTTATTTACGCCGCTATTTTACCTAATAGCATGGTAAGACTTCTACGAGCGCTATTTTTCGATCGCGTGTCGAGTTACGACAGAAATGACTTGGGAGTCGTTTGTCGTACGAGTAAATTAGGTTTTTATTAGGTTGAAAGTTTAAGTTAAAATGACGTCCTATTGTTTAAAAGTACCAATTGAAATGAAGTGTATTTAATTATGCTTACTTGCCGTCTTTATTGTGAGTAATATTACGTTTGCGTATGTACTTCTGTAATTGTTCCGTTTTTATAGTTTAGCGCTTCAACCGAATGACGTAGATGCCAAAATAGTTTATAGGTTAAAAGCGGAAAAGATAATTATGATCACGGTAGATTTGATAGCTTCGAAGAGTAGACTTAAACGCGGATAAAAGTCTAATTAACCAAGCTGAAGCCTATGGGTACCGGTACTAGATAACGATAAACATACTTATATAGAGAAATAAATATTTGCCTATACCAGGAATTGAACCCGGGACCGCTAGCTTCGTAGGCAGGAACAATACAAATTAAACTCTGATACCATTTTCACTATATAAATACGTGAACTTGTATATAAAAATAAATATAAAGCAGACATTCTCATGAACAAACTTATTAAACTAAATGGAAATCGAAAAGGAGACCACTAGTTTCCCGGATATGGTCACTATTAGGACCTTTGGAACGACAAGCAGCGACGTAATACGACGTGTTCCTGACGCTACGGCGTCCTTGATCAATAAAGTTTGACGGCAATTGCCGACGCGAGGCGTCAGTGCCACGAATTTCCGATGACGTGATTTGCGGTTTTGTCACTCAAAAGGTTAATTAACCGCGTCATCTAATCACATCGATTGCCTTTAAAGCTGTGGATCAAATATCCTTCAGATTTGCATTTTGGCACATACATGCTAAGAAAGTGACAGACGTTTTGTATATACATACATAACACCACGCCTTCATTCCCAGAGTGGGGTAGGCAGAGCTACAGAAATACCAACAACTCTAAAAATACTTCTTGATAATTCTGTAACCATATTTTGCACAAACAGGGTCTGAATGTTTACCAGTGTATTAGTGACACATTGCAAACCCATCGCCTAACAGTACTTTACTACAAGCCTTTATTCCCTTAAGCGCTTAGTAGATGTTTTGTGTACATTCAATTTTATTTATAGCTACAATAGCGTGACTGTAATGGGCTCGCAGCATTGAGCAGGACCTCTTTGTGTATTATTGTATTTTATGATTGAAATAAGACCTTTTGCAAGATTTTTTTTTATTGCCAACGTCGGATAAACAAGCAGACGGCCCACCTACAGGGACGTGGTCACCACCGCCTTTGGACATTTGCAACGTCGGAGGCGTTATCAATGCGTTGCGAGACTCAAAAAAAATGAATGAAATCCTTTTTAAAAGCCCTATATTGTAGCACATTGGGAAACATTCCATCATGAAGTTGATTCCAAATTGTTATAGTACGCGCGAGAAACGTTCTAGAGAATTGACGCGTAGTTGAGCGTATTGATTCAAGAAAATTGGAATGAACATCCTGCCGATGACGAGAGGTGCGATGGTAGAATGATGGCATTGCTTTATAGCTTATTTTGTACAATTATGGTGTTTGAAGCCCTACTAGTAGGATCACTGCATATTACCGACATGTAAAAGAGCCCTTATGTGGCCAATTCATTAAATAAACTAGCGGCCCGCCAGCGGCTTCGCCCCGCTGCAAATTTCTGACTTTCCCGGTAGATTTTTCAATTATTTTTGCACCTTTTAAACCTTTTCTGGACTTTGTCAAACATTTTAAAACCAAAATCAGCCAAATCGGCCCAGCCGTTCTCGAGTTTTAACGAGACAAACGAACATCAATTGATTTTTATATACATATATAGATAAGATTTTTGAATTTTGCAGCGTACATTGACTCGCCGTTTATATTTTGCATGGGCGAGACACTCTCGCGCATGTACGTTATGCTGCCGCTGATCCGCACGCTGCAGCACATGGGGCGCCTGCGCAAGAAGGGACGCTTCCACTACAAGCTGCGCAACATGCGGTTCGACAACATCGCCGCCAACAAAGTCATGGGGTAGCGAGTTAAATTAAAATTATAATAATACCTTCAAAAAAGTAGGGTATGTATCGTTAATTTCTTGACTACTTCAAAATCTGTATAAATTAAGGGTAGGCCTTGCAAAAGAACGGGTAGATACGGTAGAAGGAAGACCTTTATTAAAAACCCAAATTTTCGATTTTTTGTTTCACCGCAAGAACTGCCGTGTCCGTAAAACCACTAAATTCGTTTTTTTTATGTTTCTAAAATGATATAATTTACAGGCGGATACCCGACCGTAGGTACCCTTAATTTATACATATAATTCTACTCTCATCGTAGTAAATTTAACATATAGCTGGATTTTTAGATTTATGTTTCACCACTTACCACACATTAAACAATAAACGACAATTTAAATATATTTTTTTTTTTTCTCTCTCGTTATCTAGTGCGATATGTCCTTTTCTTTGGGACAATAAGCTCTATTTTGGTGATGTTGATTCAATCAGATATCCTGCGGAGTATGCTCCCATTGCAGCATCTCACTTTTTCTCCTAGACTGTTAGGTCAGCTGGGGTTTTGCGTTTTAGCCTTCTAGACGGAGGTTGGTCAGGCATGAGATGTAGCACTAGTCTGTTTGGGTGGATGTTGAAAATTGACAATTTAAATAACATTGTTTATTTTACTTCCAACAAAGCACTAAAGGAATTAATCTTCGACCGATAGAAGTGAAGTTCACAGTCAACTTAGTACGCATTTATACATATGTTTGTATATTTGTTGACGATAAAAATCTTCCATCCTATTTTTATGAAGTTTGGTAGAAGAGCAGAACAGGTAATTACAATTTTAATGTTCGAACATGAGCAGGATCACTGTAACCTTTTGAGGTAAGGGGTGGGGGTTTGGGAGGGTCAATCTTTAGGTTTCTATTCTACTGTGAAACAATATCGTTTTTTATTGTCAACGTTATGATCACTCGTAATTACTTGTTAGTAATGCCGAGTTAAAAACAATACGTGGCATGTCAAAATCAATGTTATTTTATCGAAGGGCGAACTACTAGTTTTACACGTTTCCAATTTCACTTTGAACAGAACCGTCATTAAAGCTTGTCCTCGCCATCGCCCGAGGGGAATGAAAGGGGTAACGGCAGGAAAATAATGAAAATAAAATCTTTCTATAGCGAACTATAATACAGTTTGTAAACTTTTATTTGAATCCGGGTATTTCTAGGCGATAAATAAGGTTGTGCGTATATAAATTATTGAAATCCTAACCCTTTTTAACACTTAATTCGATATAAGGTGTATATTTCCCACGCAAATAGTACCCTTATGTACTTAGTGCTTTTAGTTTAGAAACGTTTCACTTTAGGAGTTCTGACCCTATTGGAGAGTAAAAATATGTTTTACAGGGGAGTATTATATCCCACATCTTTTTTTAAGCTACAAAAATCTATTAATAAAAACAGTACATGGTGTTTATATCCTTTGCCCTATAAAAAAACCCTTTTATTTATAATTAAAATACTAAAAAATAAATTAAAATAATTCATGATTCTATGACATGCTTTATTATTTGTTTACAATTGTAACATTTGTTATCTGGTGGTCTGGTTAAGTCAAGGTTAAGTTCAACACATGCAATGTCAGTTAGAGTAAGGCTATGTGCACACTTACGATTAAATATGACCTGGCTCAACGTGGCGTCCGCCGTTAGCCGTTATTCGAGCGAGGATTTTGTGCAAAAGGATTTTAGATCTTTTCTTCCGTTCTGACGAAGCGCACCAGCATTAAGCGTAACCGCTCTTTCATTGTAACGCAGTCTGGTAATCGCCCTTATAATTACAAGTGAGTCCTTGCGTTCATCTGTCACATCACTACGTAACATTAGACACGTTATGATACTTTTAGGGTTAACCGACTTTGGAGAAGGTAAGATTTTATTATTTTTAAACAATGAAAAATTAAAAATATTCGACAAATACCAGCGAAAAATGTGGTAAAACACTTAACTTGACTTGGCCATCAACTTGTTTAAAGAGATGGTTTTAGTAAGTTTACATACTAATCATGACACGTTGGCCTAGTTGGTAGTGACCCTGCCTTCGAAGCTAGTGGTCCCGGATTCAAATCCCGGTGTGATGAGCGCGAGTATTTGTTTCTAAGTTTGGATGTTTGTTTTCTATGTAATTAAGTATTTATTTCTCTATTTGAGTAAGTTTATCGTTGTCTAGAAGCCATTGTACAAGCCTATATGGAGCTAATATAACAGCAATAGGTGGACGCTTCAAATATTCACTGAATATTTATTTATATTTATATTTTAAAAATAAATAATTAAATTAAAATATAAAAAAAAAATTGAGGGGATTTTTGCTCGATCTTAACACAGATACGGTTGTATAGATAATAATACGGAACTTTTCGTGCGGGAGTCCGACTCGCACTTGGTTTTTTACATTAGTATTTTTACCATTTGAAAAGAACAAAGTTATTAGTGTTGCGTAGTTATACCGTATATATGTAGCACCAGCTTTCCGCGTATCTCATTTCCATCCAATAACCAAATCCTCCCCCTAAAGTGTACAAAGTAAGCGAGGGTGGCCGGCGCACTTTGCTGCCTTTATTGACCTTCGTGAGCTGTCCATCAATACAGCGCTTTGGGCACTTTTCCGGAACGTCATACCGTGCTGCGAATGATATGCGACGTCACGATGCTTTCAGACGAGTGCACACCAGCGTCACCCTCGTCGGCCATGTGCACAATAAAACTACTAAATTGCCCGTTTCAAATTGTATGAGATTATAATCAAAAAGCATAAACGCGTACGCAATGTGCGATACATTGCGTACGCGTGCGTTATCAAATCTAAAAATAAATTACATTTCTAGTATTGATTTCGAGTTAACCCCATTCCAGGCCGGAGCAATCTAGATGGTTGAAGCGTGAACAATGCGATAATAAATAAAGGTATACCTCTAGATATACGCTACAATAACACACGAATCAATGAAGTAAATCTAGCTAAATTTTTAGGAATAACTTTAGACAAAAATTGTAATTGGAAAAGTCAAGTAGATCAAGTCTGTAATAAAGTTCTGAGATTTGTATATGTTTTGAGAAGGCTTCGCAATATCTCTGCTTGGAATACAGTTTTGATGGCGTATCACGGATATGTTACGTCGCTATTACGATATGGCCTCCTGATATGGGGCAATTCTACTAATATAAACAGAGCATTTATAGCGCAAAAAAAGTGTTTAAGGACAATGTGTGGGATATCTCCACAGGAATCATGCAAACCGCTGTTTAAAGATCTTGGAATATTAACCTTACCATGTATGTATATTTTTGAGGCAGCTGTTTTTGTAAAGAAACACCCTGAAATATTTAAACGGGCTAAGGACTTATATCCAAGAAACACTAGACATCCAAACAGACTAGTGCTAGACACAGTTCCCAACAGTGCTCTTTTTGTGAAAAACTGCTACCGCATGTCTGTTAAGATTTACAATGCTATTCCTGAAGAATTGAAGGCCCTTCCATTAAAACAGTTTAAATCAAAGTTGCATCTTTGGCTTAAATTTCACATGTTTTATTCCACAAAATGATCTATTTAATACATAACATTTCACCTGTAACATATGAACTGTAATGTAATATAATATAATAACTGTAATTTATTGTAGACCGTGCTATATTATTATTGTTTAATTCAATAATATGCAATTAACGTTGTTTCTTAAAACTAAATTTGCATGCTAGTATCTAGCAAGATATGTCGTCGTACAGGAATAATAAACAAACACCACCTAATTGTACCATATTTTTAAGCAAATAAATTAATTTGAATTTGAATTTGAATTTGTAGTTGTTTATTGGGCACTTTAAACGTAGCAAGAAACTCAACAGTCAGACATTTTTAAAATATTACTTATGGCAATGGTAGTACGTACAAACAAAGAGACTGTTAACTGACCACCCATAGACTTTAATACGTTGCGATAAGGTTTATGTTCGATTGCCAATGTACAGTTAACAGTGTCTTCGATTGTACTTAACCTAGCATTATATAAAATAATTAACATAAAATTGAAATGTCATGCGTGGTTAAGCAGGGAAGCATGCATGCAAGCATTAAATGCTTCTATAATGGTAATTTCGCCGGTTGTCATAAGACAACGCGGATAACCGCACACTGGAACATAACATTGCAAACACTGCTGCGTGGCGGTGGGTATAAGGCTGAGATGGTGCTTAAGATCCGGGCGGGCACACAAAGTAGTTACAGCACTCAGCCATCCAAAAGAAAAAGGCAATATAAGGGTATGAAGTTCATATCATAATACTGCCCTGCTAACACAAAAGGCAGTATCTCAGACAAAACTCCTGTAGCAAATGCAACCTTATAACTTACAAGATAGGATTGCATCTGCTTTGAGCATAGAATTTGAGATACTGCCTTTTCTGTTAGCAGGGCAGAATACCTGCCATTTTAATTTGATCAGCAGCACTAATGAGATAAGCATCGCAAAGCATAAACGTGAAACCAATTTATAACGCATATTATATAAGCCAGACATAAATAATATTCCTAACACTTATTTCATGTAAATTAACATAATATTAATAATCACAGGACAATGTCACACAAGTTGGCCTAGTCCCAAACTAAGCTCTAGGCTTGTACTATGGGTACTAGACAACGATAAACTTACTTATATAGAGAAATATATACGTAAATACATTGAAAACATCCAAGACTCAGGAACAAATACTCGTGCTCGTCACACAAATATCTGCCCTTACCGGGATTTGAACCCAGGACCCCTAGCTTCGAAGGCAGGGTCACTCCCAACCAGGCTAGCGTGTCGTGTACATAAGTAGCTAAAGCAATTATTCAAATAATAGGAGATAAATTAAAAAACAAGAACATTAATATTCCATTAATTTCCATTGGGATATCCTAAAATATTAACTCCTAGTTTTTACATTTTTTTTCGATAAAATTGACTAATTGAAGACACTAATTTCGTGGTTTTACATTTAAATTAGTATATTATTTCTTGATTTTTAAGGAAAATTTTGCTGTGACGTCACTACAAAATTTGTTTGTGTTAGACATGCTTTAAAAGTATTGAATTCGTAAGTAAAATGTTATTGATTTTTTTTGCCTGGCAGCACTGTTTTGTCAGATCACGTCTAATGTCAATGTCTATAACAATTTCACCCACAGGCTAGACAGCGGGCGGAGGGTCCAAAACGGACTTGTATTTAATATTATTTTTCATTGCATATATATAGATTTAAAAATTGTGTTGATTTTAACTTACCAATCAAGATCGTGACTTCACTATATTAGAGGTCAAACAATGTCAAATAGTAAATTAAAAATAACTGTTTAATACTAATTTTGTAAAATAATCTGATATGATAACAGTTAAGGGTTCTACAACCCTTATTCTCGAAACGGTTTTTTAATCACCATACATTATAAATTATGGGACCAGCCGATTAAAACCATGAAAATTTATAAAAGGGGCATTGAAAACGCCGGATAATAGAAGAAGTGCACTTTTGCTACCAAAGTGTGCTACGCGCCACACCCGTAGTACGTGCTACGTGAAAATTCAATGTGCTACGAAAATGACTGCTTAGAGGGGATTTAATTTCGTTCTTCATCTGGGCTGGGATTCTACACGGTAATAACGATATCGTATTTGACGTGTTTCCGTATTGTCAACGTTTTGATAACTCTTATGTCATTTACAATAATGGCGACTGTGACATAAACGATTCTAAAACACGTCAAACACGATATCGTTATAACGCAGTTGAATAGAGGCCCTGAACCTTTTTCGAAATTGGGGTTTTATTCAGCATTGTTTTTACACCTATAAATACAGAGTGACATGGAAGACGTGATCAGAAACCAGTTTTGTCAGACTCGGTAATTGATGGCCATATTTAAGTAATATTAGTTGCAAGAAACAAAAGCTATTTCATGGTTACCTTATTATTTAGAATCATACCTTCTATTTTTCCTATTCAGACTATTTTACTTTAATGGTCACAGTGACAATTCAAGTTAGTCATTGTCAATTATTTGTTTTGTTGTTTCTATGTTTAGAATAAATTGTTTAATTTTGATCATTGCGTGATTAAGTCTGAATACTGCATCTAAACACCGACATACCTATATTGTTAGGATCCCACTTTAATGCTTAATTAATTAATATCACTTTTGATCACGTCTTTGATGTCACCCTGTATAGCTCGTATTAACTTGACTAATAGCCAGCAGCCGCACTACCATAATAATCTAAGAGTTCAAATTCTCATACAAAGATGTCATTCTCATTCGTAGTCACGCAAGGTTGTAGGTTAAATGACACGAGGAACACTTTTTTGATTTAAATCTGTACTTTTCTAAAAACATATTTTACTTGTATTTTTTTTGATGTAACGTTTAAGAGGTCGCCAACCGTCCAGTGGCGCACTCATAACATTTATTGTGTTTTCTAACAAACTGAAGTATTATCTTAAAATCTAAGCGCATTTTACTGCTGTACAAATGAATACGCAATATATAGCATACATGACACAGTTTAATAACGGGTTCCCTTTATCTGGCATAACTTTTTTTGGCATAATCATCACTTGGCATAATCATCATTTGGCATACAGTCTTTTTTTTCAGAAACTGTATACTTTTCAGGATTATTTAAAATAGCATTGCATAGAGCCCATTAGATTAGGTTAGGTTTATTTCATAACAATCCCATCAAATCCCAAAGACTGTATGCCAAATGATGATTATGCCAAGTGATGATTATGCCAAAAAAAGTTATGCCAGATGAATGTAAACCTTTAATAACCTTTAACCTTCGTGTAGTCAACTTAACGGAAAAACGTGGCCACTTTTTTCCGACAAGTTGCTCACTCATAGTTCAATTGTTGTTATGTCATGTCTATAAATTGTGTATTCATTTGTAACAGCAGTAAAGTGCTCTTAGATTTGAAGATAAAACTTTAGTTTATTAGAAAACACAATAAAAGTAATTAGGGCGCCACTGGACACTCGGCGCCGTTTTAAGCGTCGCTAGCTTAGATGGTAGTGACTGGTGGTCAAGTCAGCGGTCCCGGCTTCGATTCCCGGTAAGAACAAACATTTGTGTGATGAGCGCGAGTATTTGATCCTGAGTCTTGAATGATTGCTGTGTGTATCTAGTATATTTCTATACGTATCAATTTCTCAAATTACTATGTGAGCATTTCTAAAAAAAATTGCACATCAATTAAGACGAGCTTGTTCCGTTACTTAAATTTCCTATTATGTTACCGATTTTCTCAGCAATTTAACAATAAAGGTATTTTTTTTGGTAATCAAAATAATAATGAGCATGCAGTTTCTTCCTAATCATAATCAATATTAAGTTTACAAAAAGGTGGTAACGAAATAAGAACATTAGCGACCGTTTAAAAATCGTTTTATTTGATATACATACTTTCAAAAATGCTCATTTGCGTCATCGACGGCAAAAAACAAAAAAAAATAGCCATAGTGTACCTACATTTAGGACCTACAATAACCCGTTTTCGTTCCACTTGGGTGCCATAGTACAGTCGACAAAGAGATGTACCTATCTATTTTTTCACCTTATTGCTCTGTAATAAGGTTCGATACATCTCTTTGTATTCGACTATGCATTAATCGGTTTAGAACTTCGTTGGTAACGATAGAGTCAAGATTATTTAGCTCAATTATTATTCATTGAAATATGCAAATTACCTTAGTACCTACTGACCGCTTCATTATTTCAAAGAAAAAGTGAATTATTTTCTAATCAAAGTTTTTAATGCAATTTTCTCTGTTTTGGTTCCGCCTCAACTGTAAATTTGTTTCCGTAAACTATGTTATGTTCGTGTCTAATTGTTGCCCATGTCATCCAAAGGCAAGCTGGAAGGGATCCCTTAAAGGGATAAGTTCGCCGTTGTACGTTCCCATTATGAGAATATTGTATTTTTGTGTTTAGTACATTAAAGTGTTTACAAACATGCATACATACGTATTGTACGGCAGTTTTTTTTTATATATTAAATGTTATACATTTGACTTTACAAAGGTTCTTTAGATTAGTTATTTTATTACATAAATACGACCTTTTTATCGCACATCCTTTTTCAATTACATCGCAAATAATAAGTAAAACAATCTTACACCTAACATTTTTAAATACAACAAAAAAACAGGGGACAATCTAACCAAAATATACAACGAACCTAGCACTTTGAAAATAAACATACTGTATAAAAAACTGAGTTTACAAATTTACTTACACTAAGTAGTTTATTATCTGTCCTGACATAAATTTTCCATGACATAAGAACTTAATAACATCCATCCGACGTCAATCGATGCCGTAATTACTTCATTACGTTACCATACGATAATTCTCATGACAGTTCTATAAATACCTTTGTCCAGAATACGTGGCCACGTATCCTATCGCTATTGGACGACCCAGTTTTTAACTTACTTGGCTAGCTTTCTACGTTTTCTAAGGGGTTATTTAGACTGAACGAAAGAGACACGCTTATGGCGTAAGATATCTTGTCTCCTTTGGCGTAAAGCTTTTGTTTTACTCGCCAATGGCCGTACATCCTAGTTCGAGTCGAGGTAGCGAATGCATGTGAATTTTAAATCGTATTCGGCGTGGAAATTACTTAAAATAAATACATAGTAAAGTATTAGAGTGGTGCATTCTCTTGTCACGAAAAGGTAGTGAACATACTGTACAGTGATAAGGTTTGGAGATATTATTTTATAGACTGGACCGGAGAAAGCTGTGAAACTTATAAACCTTTGACCCTGTGCTATGCGCGACGATAACATGAACAGAGGTTGATGGCCAATACAAGGTGAGTACGACTATTTAGACGTACTTGAATATAAAGTCAAGGGTGTTCAAAATACTGAGTCTTATTATTAGAGTAAAAACACAAGTCCTCAAATCGTTACATCTATCCCGGTAAGGGCAGATATTTGTGTCATTAGAGCGAATATTTGTACTGAGTCTTGGATGTTTTCTATGTATTTAAGTATATATTTCTCTATTTAAGTATGTTTATCGTTTTCTAGTATCTTTGGTGTGGAAATCAAGGGAGGAGGCCTTTGCTCAGCAGTGAGACACTGTGTTAGGCTAATTATTATTATTATAAGTACCTATAGTACAAGCCTAGAGCTTAGTTTGGGACTAGGTCAATTTGTGTGAGATTGTCCCCTCATATTTATTTTGATATATATTTATTAATATTATTGAAAATGTAATAATAATTTATTTAAATTACTATGTTGCAATAAATTTCCTACTAATTTTGCCGCGACTCCTTCCACTTAGAAGTCTTTTATCGCTATTACCTCAGAAACGGTCTCATTTTACGTGGTTTCTTTTTAGTACCCACTACGTTGTACTCCACTTAACGGAATTTTCACGATTTGTTTTTTTTTTACTTTATTTGTTTTATCTATGTTATTTGCCATAATTGTTTTTAACCATAATGTTACAAATATATCGCAGGTCATGACGTATTTTTTTAAGAAACTTACTCTTTTTGGACTTTTATATAGTCAAGAGCAATAAAACAGGTCAATTAGTACAGAAATTCCGTAGAAAGTGACCCATTTTAATTACTACTCAGTTTGTATCACATCTAACCTCACCTAAACATCTTACAAACATCTGGTAAACATCTTAGTCTGATTTTGCAAAATGTGGTTACAGAATTATCAACAAGATTTTTAGAGTTGCTGGTAATTCTGTAGCTCTGCCTACCCCTTTCTGGGAATGAAGACGTGATGTTATGTTATGTTGTGTCTAACCTAACCTAGCCTTGTCTACATGTTAGATATTTAAGAAATTCTGTAAAAGCTTCCTGTTCCAGCGATAAAAAAGTTGTAACTCAATAATTAAGCAAACAATAACGTTATGGGTTAATTTTTTTTTGGAATCAACAAGCTCCTTTTATTTCAGTGGGTTTAAGGCGTATCAAAACATTGTTCTTGTACGAATTGTTTTTAAAAACTTCCGACGAGATCCGAGATCGACAAGAAATTCTCACACAGTTGATAGGTAGGTAGTTGTGCTTTCTTTTTTATAGTCTTGGAAATTTGATTTAAGATCCATCGCTGGAACAGAACCTTTGAACGTCTGAAATAAATGTCTCTTTACTTTAAAAGAGATCTCTTTAAGGGATAAGTTCACCTTTTTACTACTTTTATTTCTGTAACATTATTCATTTAAGACAATTAACAATGTTACAATTTAGTTACCTTTTTAGGGTTCCGGAGCCGAATGGCAAAAACGGAACCCTTATAATTTCATCATGTCCGTCTGTCCGTCTGTCCGTCTGTCCGCCTGTCCGTCTGTCCGTCTGTGCGTCCGTCCGTCCGTCTGTCCGTCTGTATGTCACAGCCATTTTACTCAGAGCCTATAGACACTATATAAATGAAATTTGGAGGATAGATGTATTCTATGAACCGCTATACAATGATGTAGTAATTTTTTTTTTAAATATATATTTAGGGATGGCACTCCATACATGTAACTAGGGGACGAAAAATTTTTTTTTGAGTTACATCAGCGTGTGGGGTATTTTTAGATAGGGCTTTCAAAATGATACAGAGGTTTTAAGTGACGCTTTTACGTAAGTGAACAGTTGGCGAGATATACGCTTCTACAGTCGTAAAAATTCTGTCCGGGTGGGTGGCTTTTGAACTGTTAAATATAACATTCTAATAAAAATTACAGTAGTAGAACATACGAAATACTTCCAACCAAAATGGTTTTGAACACGATACGCTGTGTAGTTTTTGAGATTTTAATAAAAAAAAAAAAAAAACCATGAACGTTCATCCCAGCTACGGAACCCTTCACTGTGCGTGGTCCGACATGCACTTGGCTGTTTTTTTTTATTTATCATTGTACCCAGTAACAATCGCGATGCCTTGTGAATCTTGGGCCATCCCATCGATACTCTTACCATACCAACCGGTCGAAAACATAACCCTCCTTATTAAGTCAGTCGGGTGAATGAGCAATTACGTTGGTTAACGGTTCACTCAAGGTGATGACAGACAGACATAGGGTCAGGGCTGGGATTCTACACGGTAATAACGTTATCGTCTCCGACGTGTTTCCTTATTGTCAAAGTTTTGATAACTCTTATGTCATTAAATGACATATACGATTTTAAAACACGTCAAACGCGATATCGTTATAACGCAGTAGAATAGTGGCCCGTGTGGGGTAAATATAAGACAAGGGTAAAAATAAGACTAAGTTTTTAACACTCGAAAACTTTATCTACCGACTTCATTCCTTTTCCATTTAAAAAGAAGCATTGTGTGTAACTTCCTTTTAAAGGGAATAGAAATGAAGTAGAATAAGTTTTGGGTTTTTACTCCAAAAATTACCCCTAATTATGCTTCAAAAATGCTCAGAGTAAGACGCCTCCGCCACGCCTTGGAAACGCATTTTGGCATGGGAACGCGCCGCCTCCGCATTCAGTGCGTTTGCGGCTTTATAATTAATTTTCTGGCTCAGATAACACATGATACTTGACCATGCTATTAGACAATGCAACTCAACAGGGCCGAATGATCTAATTGCAATGTAATTACATCCTCACGCTACATTGGAATTGTCTGTCGGTAACTAACGCTGTGTTAGTTAGTTTATCGATGGATACTGAAGGTAAAGCTGAGATTGATACGATTTAACCCCTCGTCTGTCTTGACACAGATCTGTGATTAAAATTTGAATAGCTTTTTTTAAACTTAATTTTTCTTAATTCATCATAATCGGAAGAGACTAGAACTTGGTATTTTTTACACCTCGTGACAGACGTAGCAGACGTAGACGTAGACGTAGACGTAGAGTATTATTATGAACAAAACGAACTGAAACGGTTTACTCACATATTACTCAGGTAACAGCCCTACACGTTTCGGACTCATAAGGAGTTTCTCATCAGGGGAGTGTGTTATCGTGAACGCGTGCTCCCTCGCACTCGTCGCGTCATTAGTAGTTTTGAAAGGGTTAAGTTTTACGTTTTTGCATATTATACTACTTGTTAACATCAGGGCTTTTTCAGGATTATTGAAGCCTACAAATAACTGTGTGGTTGCCGGGTTAGAATAGTGCCACTCCATGTCTTCCCGTGGATGTCGTAAGAGGCGACTCAGGGAATAAGGGCTTGTAGTACTGTTAGGCGATGGGCTTGCAACCTGTCACTAATACACTAGTAAACTTCTTGGCCTGATTGTGCAAAATGTGGTTACAGAATTATCAACAAGTCTTTTTAGAGTTGTTGGTATTTCTGTAGCTCTGCCTACCCCACTCTGGGAATAAAGGCGTGATGTTATGTATGTATGTAAATAACTGTGACATTAGGTTTTACTAATGGAGCTCAAATAATCTATGAGAGTTATTTAACATTATTCATAGTAGGTACATTGTGCATCAAAGAAGGTAAGAAGGGGATAACTAACGAGAGTATTAGAAGCCCGACGCCGGTGCGAACACTGTTGCTTGGCGGGTAGTTAATGGATAAGATGGTGGTAGCGATCCGGACGGACCCTGCACAGGGCCCTACGACCAATCAAAAAAAAAAAAAACTAGACGACACGGTGGCCTAGTTGGGAGTGACCCTGCCTCCGAAGCCAGCGGTCCTGGGTTCAAATCCCGGTAAGGGCAGATATTTGTGTGATGAGCGAAAATATTTGTTCCTGAGTCTTGGATGTTTTCTATGTATTTCTTTGTATATTCAGTATGTTTATCGTTGTCTAGTACCCATAGTACAAGCTTAGATCTTCTTTTTTTTTCTCGACGAGTAAAAGCCTCCTCCATTTTACTCCATAAGTTTCTATCTTTTGCCTTTAAAAACCATTTTTTTCTTGCTACTTTGTTCTTTAGGTCTTCCTCTGTTCCTTTTATGAACTAAAATCGACTCTAAATGAACAATTAAAGAAAACAGTTTCGATTCATATAAACTACTCGTACCACGTCTCTCTGACGGCTGGCAAACTTAGATATTGCTAAAACAAGACACAAAATACAAACATGCCAAAGGGTGATAAAGATGAGTATTTTAAATTTAAGAAAAAAATTACAATAAGCAATACGGACATCAGAAAAACAACAAACTTAATCAATTAAGTCCGCTTTGGAGCATTGTAAAAATCGAAATGAAAGTGGGCCGGCCATGTAGTGCGCATGACTGATAACTTGAATAACTAAAAAAGTTACGACGTGTACAGAAAGAGTTCTATGTGTATATTATGGATAATGTTGTTCGTAAATGTCAAGAGGATATTTGCAAACTAAATCATCCTAAAACACTTGATAAATCTGTGAATAGCTCCAAAATTGAGCAAGTATTGTGCAGGGTAGTGCACATTAACGGTCCTTTGATGTTCGGAATTGGTGCCACCATCTGGTTCCGACGTCACCGCAGGGTTGCGCTTGATGCAAATAACCGACTAGGCTTGCCTCCCTGCTGCTTTGTTAGAGCACGCGGTCAGGTTTAGACACGTTATGATGTGAATTTCATGGTTCCTTGTTACTGAATTTACTGTGTCTATGTTAGTAAATACTACAAAAAAAAACAAGTGAGTACAATTTATTACTTTAACCAGAGTTTTTTCGCTTTGACGACATGCTAGCCTAGTTGGGAGTGACCCGGCCTTCGAAGCTAGGGGTCCTGGGTTCAAATCCTGGTAAGGGCAGATATTTGTGTGATGAACACGAGTATTTATATCTGAGTCTTGGATGTTTTCTATGTATTTAAGTATATATTTCTCTATATAAGTAAGTTTATCGTTGTCTAGTACCCATAGTACAAGCCTAGAGCTTAGTTTGGGACTAGGCCAATTTGTGTGACATTGTCCTGTGATTTATTTATTTATTTTATTTTATTTGTTGAAAAAACTGCCTATGTACTGAGCACCGGCCGAGCAGAATGTTGGTACCAGTAGTAACAGATCTTGTAAAGCTGAATGTTATAACCTTTATAAAAACAATAACATTACATACGAGACGACACAAAGTTTATTAAAAAAAGAACGTGGGTACCAATCTATAGTCATAATTAGTTATAGGATAACAAACTAGTTTAAAAAAATAACAAAAGTACGTGAAGCCGATCAAGTGCGTGTCATGGACGTTTTAATTTATCGTTCGGTTTAATTCAACATAAAAATATATAATTAAGAGGTTGCCAACAGATTTAGAACCCTAACCTTGTAAGGATTGGATGACAACAGAGATTTGGTTATGCTGATAACTGATATAGTTAACTTAATTAGTCGGTTTAGTTGCTGGATTTTTGATCGATTCTTTTTTAAACCATTATAAACAACATGACAAACAACATCGCAAGATATTCGTCAAAAATATTTCTGGAACTTGCCAAATTTATACTCGAATTATACCATTGGGATTAGGCAAATGTTGTAGATATTTAAAAAAAAAATGCATCACTGGTACTCATGTATGATGGGTCTGAATATTAGCCAATCAAGGAGAAAGATGAAAGAAGAGTGATGTGTGGCGTCACTAGAATAAATAAATTAGAAAGAATTAAAGGAACCATGAAAATAGCACCAATAATAGAAAAGTTGAGATGTCGATTGGCGTGGTATGGACATTCATTACATTCATTTCACATTCATACATTTGGAGGGATGAAGGAAACATAACTAGAAGAGGGATTAGTATGAATGTAGATAGAAAGAGGAAAACAGAAAAAGATTCAGAAAAGTGGATAGAGGAGAGTGGAAGAACAAAGTATGAATAAGGGCAGGGGGATGATGGATGCTGTCAGAAACCGTTTATTTGCTGTTTGAACACGCCAAAAACCGCGGTAGTTACCGTGTAGCTAACAGAGGCGCTAGTTAGAGTACGCATCTTGGTTAGGGCCTTAGTCGTGATACTATGTGTAAACAGCGCAACTGCAATAGACAAACCGCCGCAAACAGAGAAATTTTAGAGACAATTCACTTATTCCTTTTTAGGGTTCCGTAGTCTAACTAGGAACAAAGTGTTAAAATAAAATCTAGGAAACGATTTTTTTTAGTGTACCTCCCTGTCACTTAGTGTGGGGGTGTATTTTTTTTCTCGTCTACTCCATAGTGTGTGTCGTTGTATAGGTGTTTCAAAAATATTGCGAGTTTGTGAAATCATTTTTTCGATTAAGGGATTTGTTTATGAAATATTAATCTTTAGAGCTCGTGTGGTTGCCGGGTTAGAATAGTGCCACTCCATGTCTTCCCGTGGATGTCGTAAGAGGCGACTAAGGGAATAAAGGCTTGTAGTACTGTTAGGTGATGGGCTTGCAACCTGTCACTAAATACACTGGTAAATATCTTAGCCTCTTGTGCAAAATGATAGACCTGTAATGGTAGAATAAACTGATAAAAAAAAAAAAAAAAAAAAAAAAAAATGTGGTTACAGAAATTATCAACAAGTCTTTTTAGAGTTGTTGGTATTTCTGTAGCTCTGCCTACCCCACTCTGGGAATAAAGGCGTGATGTTATATACCTATATATATAAAGCGCTATATTTTGTTAGAGTCTAGTGTTTCCCCCACTACAGCCAAAACTACAAATACTAAAAATCTGAAAAATATCTTCAATGAAAGCGCATATAACGAATTTAAAGGATAACTATCACGACTAATATAATAAGATATCCGATATGCTCTAGCCTGGTTTTTTAAACTTGTATCTGAAAAATTGCCACTAAGGAATGACTTGCTTCATTAACTGGTTCTGAGTGCGGCTGTTATAGTCGTATAGGGTGGTTTATATTGCTCTTGGTCTACATAGGGTGGTTAAACTAAATAGTTATGATTGCAAGTAACACTTATCAAAGAATTTATTTTTATTTCATTGTAAGCGCTTCATTTTTCGACACGGTGGCCTAGTTGGGAGTGACCCTGCCTCCGAAGCCAGCGGTCCTGGGTTCAAATCCCGGTAAGGGCAGATATTTGTGTGATGAGCGCGAATATTTGTTCCTGAGTCTTGGATGTTTTGTATGTATTTAAGTATTTATTTCTCTATATAAGTATGTTTATCGTTGTCTAGTACCCATAGTACAAGCCTAGAGCTTAGTTTGGGACTAGGTCAATTTGTGTGAGATTGTCCCCTGTTTTTTTTTATATATTTTGGAAATTAGAAAAAACCTGTATGTAGAGATACAGGTACAAACCCCAGACATTATACGTAACTCGAGTATCAAACTTAAAAGTCCCCTTAGCTCTTGAGCATACCTACTTATTCACTGGTATATTTTCTTCTAATTGAATAGCGTGTGTATCATCCCGTATTTTTTTAGTATACATTATTGACACCCTGTATAACATCATAAAGTTACTTTGACGTCGCGTCAAAACTCGCATCCAAAACGGTTGCAATCGATATCCGGGAACGAGACTTGGATGCACCGCGCCCGAAGGCATGCGCGCGCACCGGGACGCCATTCGCCGCCCGCCACCTGATGCGCCGCCCCACGCACGGCAGTTTCCAGTTGTCAGTTGCAATGAACGCACGTCAGCAGACCTGAGAACTCGAACAACTTTATCGTAACTTACAAAGTGAACATTTTGAAACGTTTGTAGAAACATTTTTGATAATTCATATTATCATGATTCAGCCACTTTAATGAAAATGATACAGAACTCGATTTACTCAAAATACAAGGAAGAACGAGGTTACGCCAAGTTCTTACAGGAAATTAAGAAAAGCCCCTTTTTCATCAAGAAAGAAGTCCGGGTCCGACTTGAGCGAGTCGACTTGAACGAGTTGATGAAACGGAAGCCGAGTGTTCCTGTGTCTCTGCCCATAAAACAGTAAGTAAAAAATAAAAAGCAATTTCAGTTCAACAATATATTAATTTGTTCTATTTATACCGGAGTGTTTTATTAATCTTTATGGTCAGCATCTATTTGCAATTTATTTGGAGTATTATTTAATAGTTTGGTACAAAAATGTTTTATTCGACGTTCTTCCGTTAACAGTTATCAGTGTTTTTTACGTATTTTTGTAAAAATGATGTCGGCATCTAAAAAAATTCGGTCAAGTGTGAGTTGTTCATAAAAAGTTATTAAATTGACTACTTTTTAATAAAGTTCGACCCCGTTTCATGTTATGTTAATTTCATTAAATGAAAAAAACAGGACGTCAAAAGTGTAACAAATTGAGATTTTACCTTTTAATTATTAATAATAAAAAAAATAGTTTGTTTTTGTTAAGACCGACTCAGATTAAAGTAAATTATATCAATTCAGTGCACGGAAAGAAAAATTTGGAAGAACAGAAGTTTTCTTGTTTCATCTATGGTTTTGGATCTCAGACTGGGACAGTTTCGTCCCAGTTAAAAAAGAATCACTGAATTGATATATTACATTAAACTGTTATGCGATTGGCTATGCGATTTATTAATTATGATATTAAATTAGGATAAAGTCTGCCCTATAACCGACAATAATTCGTGCTTATTAAGGTTTATTAAGTAATTAACAAAAAAACAGGAATACATTTTCTAAATAAATAATTAAGTTATTGATTAGTTACATACATACGAGGGGTGGGTGAAAAGTTCTAAGCCTAAGGTGAAAAAAACAATTTATAAAATTTAAATTATTTTTATTTTTCATTGTAATTCCCCCTCTAATTCGATGCATTTCTTACATTTATTATATAATGATTTTATGTCGTTAAAAAAATATTTTTTTCTTTGGCTTTGAAATGCTCTTCTACTGCCGCCTTCATTTCTTTATCACTTCCAAATCGCTTTCCTAAGAGGAAGGTCTTTCTTTAATTTACTGAACAGAAAATAGTCGCTAGGGGATAAATCTCGGATACGGAGGGTGGTTAATTTCTTCGAAACCGATTTCCTTCAGAGCTAGTCTTGACGCGCGGTAGCTGGAGCAAATATCGTCAGCATAATCTCCGCACAAGTCTAAAAGTCTTATTACTATTATTTCTGGCTTCTCTGAAAATCTGCGTGATGAACGTTTCCCAGCGTTGTATCACATTAGCTGAGAAAAGACCATTTTGGTAGGCTTTTGTAATATTAGTTTTAAGTTTTTCTTTTTGATTATAATAAGTTACTTTTCTAAATTTATACTCTAGTTTAAAATGCTTGCCAAATAAACGTATTTTCTTTCTTTCTTTCTTTTTAAAAACACCTGAGAAGTTTCGACACGCCACTCTTTGTCAAACGCCGTCAGCATTTTCGGTACCCTACGCGCGCTGACCTTAGTCATGTGTAAATGTGTATGAAGAGAATTGACACATCTTAATCCTCCAACACTATTTTTTTGACTTTAGCGACGTTTTGGTCGGTCACTACCGATACTCGCCGCCCTGGGGCCCTAGCCAAGATGCAAACGCTCCTAACGTTTTTCTTTTCTATCGCTCAAAATGTATGGGATGACAGTCGACCACGTGGTTTATCGAAACGCACGATAATGTCATCCCATACATTTTGAGCGATAGAAAAGAAAAACGTTAGGAGCGTTTACATCTTGGCTAGGGCCATGGAGCGGGGGTCGTCTTCGATCGACTCTCGTCCTTGTTTAAATAGGCTACTCCACTTTTAAACTGTTGCATAGGAAAGCCCAGAGACATCATAAATAGCAGCATACCTCAAAATACCTTGGGCTTAGAACTTTTCAGCGGCCCTCGTACATAACTTCAGGCCTTCATTCCCAGAGTGGGGTAGGCAGAGCTACAGAAATACCAACAACTCTAAAAATACTTGTTTATAATTCTTTAACCACATTTTGCACAATTTATTACTTATGGTTTAGTTGTTATTATTAAATACTGTGTTTTATGTACGGACATATTTTTTACTTATAAAATGACTTAATTGCATCTTTTTTTTTTAATTTCAACCTCGTAATGAATATTAAGATAATATTTTATTAAGGCATACGAAAACACTTTTTGCCTATTTATGCGCTTTCTATTAAAATATGAAAGCGAATATGACGAAAATTATTCAATAGAACAGTTCAAGTAATAAGTACCTAGTTGATGTTTTACAAACACAATGAATAACACGTATTTTAAAGAGCAAAAATGTATTTTTATATTACCATTTTTTTTTGTTTTTTGTTGTTTTGTCTATATCGTCATTGGTTTTAAACAACTTCGTGTTAGTTTGCACTGATTTTTCTCCTAAAGGTTCCTGGAAAAAATCGCTATAGCACTAAGAGCGTCTGATGTCTTCTTTGTAAAATGGGCATATTTTTCTGATATTTGTTGTTTAATACATGCAGCGAATTTATTTGAATATTGTCTGCGAACGAAGATGCTAAAATTTATTTAGATTGATGCGCCACGCGGTAGATTTTTCCTTAACGGATTTCAGTTGAAGCAATATAATAATTAAAAAGTAATCGTTGCTTCAGACGAAAGCCGTTGCCGAAACAGCTAAACAGCTATTCTGTCTTAATTATTAAAAAAACCTCCTCATCATCAGAATCACCTAAAGTGATGTTTAAAATTAAAAAAAATATATGTATTGACGCATTTATTCGTTAACAATCCATGAAAATTGGGCACTGATACCCAGGAAAATCTTTTCCGGTAGATAAGGGCACCTTCTTTTGAGTTATAGAAGGGTCAAAAGTGGCACCAAGTGGTTCGTGTAATATTACACTCGGGGCTGGCTAGCCAGTTCCTTTGTTTGAACTTGGCTTGACACGCTTTCGACCTTAAGTGCCAATTGTAAGAAAAATTACGAATCTTTATACCATTAATCAGATCTGGGGCCCTAGCTAAGATGCAAACGCTCCTAACGTTTTTCTTTTCTATCGCTCAAAATGTATGGGGTGACAATCTCGTGCGTTTCGATAAACCACGTGGTCGATTGTCACCCCATACATTTTGTGCGATAGAAAAGAAAAACGTTAGGAGCGTTTGCATCTTGGCTAGGGCCCCTTGTCGATAGTAATCCGGGAGAATTCGTTTTCGATACAAGGTATGTGAGACCACTTCCAAAAAAAATTGCTACGATTTGAAAGCACGCTAACTCACGCAATTAAATTTTCCTTTGTGTGACGAAAATTAGCCATACTTTTTACACTTTTTTAAAAACTTTTTCCGCGTTCGTTTTCTAGGGTTCCGTAGTCAAACTAGGAACCCTTATAGCTTCGCCATGGCCGTCCCTCCGCAGCCTAGCTCAGAGATTCTTAGTACTAGAAAGCTGTAATTTTACATGAATATACATATTAGTCACGCCAACAAAGTGGTACAATATAATGTAACATCAATTTTTTTTGGGGTACCTCCCCTACACGTAGTGTGGGGATGTATTTTTTTTCTCGTGTACCCCATAGTGTGGGGTGTCGTTGGATAGGTCTTTCGATGAAGGGATTCGTTTATGAAATATTAAGCTTTAAAGCGCTAATTTTTGTTAGAGTCAAGTGTCGCCCCCCCCCCCCCCCCCCCTACAGCCAAAACTACAAATACAAAAAATCTGATCTGAAGAGAATTTAGATGAAAGCACATATAACGAATTTTTAACAAAAACTATTACGATTAAATAGCCAAAACTACAAATACTAAAAATCTGAAAAATATCTTCAATGAAAGCGCATATAACGAATTTAAAAGGAAAACTATTACGACTAATAAAATATCATTGGTTCTTGAGATACAGGCGATTAAAGTGTTAATACCTACTAAAATCATCTAAGACGGCACCGAATGACTTTAAATAGAAAATTAGTTATTACTTGTTGGTTTTCAAGTTTGTAGTAAGTAACGGTTCCGGAACCCTACACTGAGCATGGTCCGGCATGCTCTTGCCGGTTTTTTGTATAGTTAACTACGCTTAACTATGGTCCAACTTTTTAGTCCTTACCCGTATCGTTCTTTCAGGTTAACAAGTAACTAACTAATATAATAACTAACTGTAACAGATGCAACAGCTGAATTTATCACCTGACAGCCTGCGCTAGTTTATCGTAATATTCGTATAATTATAAACAAACCCCGGTTTGTTGGAAACAAGACTGCACTTCTACTAGTGCTTAATTAAATATCGACTCTTCTATCGACATTAATTTGAAGCGATTTTAAATGATCGTAATTATAAAATAAGAGCGTCAATGCTATATAGGTACTTTTCCCATTACTTACAAACCTCTTTTATTTATGCTTATCGCAATAATAAACAACCGTTATCTGACATTGACTCAACTCATGTCAATCTTTGAAATTATTATAATTTGGCCCAATTTCTGCAGTTGATTTAGATCATTTAGTTGACTGAAATCGATATTATCAACAAGACGGAGAAGTTTAAAATCGGATAATTAAGAAAAAAACACTGCATACTACGAAAAATATATAATATTAAGATATACAAACAGTCAATTTTTATTTTAAGTACAATTATAATATTTCGGAAAGATATAAAGGTGGTACAGTACATGTTACTTTTATATCGACATAAATTTATAAATGGTGTTGGTGGTGGTGGCGCACTATTAAGACCTCAGTATATAATAGCTCCCTTCAAGCCGGGCTTTGCTTATAAATCTTTATAACCGGCTCCTTTGTAATGTTTCGAAATAGTTGAGTAGCACTACCGCCATCTTATCCTTTAGCCTACCGCCAAGCATCAGTGTTCCAATGGTTGCGTTCCGGTATAAGACAACCGGTGAAACTACTAGCATAGAGGCGTACCATCTTAGTCCTCAGCGTTGACAATGCATTGCGGTTTAGGGTTGCAGTCCTAAGATTTTAGTCTTAGAGAAAAGTAAAGTAAGAAGTAATAATAAATAATAAAATAAATAAATATCACGGGACAGTGTCACACAAATTGACCTAGTCCCAAACTAAGCTCTAGGCTTGTACTATGGGTACTAGACAACGAAAAACATACTTAAATAGAGAAATAAATACAAAACATACATACAAAACACATACAACACATAGAAAACATCCAAGACTCAGAAACAAATACTCGTGTTGATCACACAAATATCTGCCCTTATCGGGATTTGAACCCGGGACCGCTGGCTTTGGAGGCAGGGTCACTCCCAACTAGGCCAACGTGTCGTCATAAGAAAAAATATTGAACCTCCCAATACGTAATTGCGACACCTACTAACAAGAGTGATATGTTTTAATCAGCCAATTTTGATACAACATAGCTAAGAACCCCTTAAATTAAAATAGCTTTCTTTTTAGAAATACCACGACCAAATCGGTCCGGGACGCAGATATACACGTTATACTTATAAAAACCATATCTAGACTATTATTTTTGAGTTGGCGAGTCACCGCCAGCCATTTCTACCAAAGTAATTAGGATTGGCCAGGCAGACGCCATAGCTCCATCAATAGCCTAGTTAACTAATCCATATCATTTCATTAAAATAACCTATTATTAATGTTCCCATCTCTCTTAGTCTTACACTAACTGGTAGTTGTCCATTGGAGCACACTTCTATAGTCTGAACTCAGGGTCAATCGCCGGTTGGTGTCCCATCACTTTACTAAAGTGAATTTGCCTAAAAGGCCTCTGCGTGATGGCGTCGGTTCCATGCACTCCTTCCAAAGGTTCGGGACTCCCAAAGTCCCGTGTTTGGTTAAGACATACAAATAAGAATAATAACATACTTATATATTTAGATTAATCTTCCATACTGTAGTAGGCGAGCATAAGCTTTTAACTGAATGATGATGAGGGCGTTTTATTTACAACTTATTTTTTATAAACTTTTTGTAATTTTTGATCATTGTCTTTTTTTAGCTACAACAATATGCGGTCAAACATAAAAAATAACCAAGATGGTCAAAATGAGTTACAAAAACCAAAAGATAATATCGGGCGGACAAGCTCACATAGTAACAATGACGTATGCAATGCTGATCGACGTATTGCTCCAGCCACTAAACTAAGAATGGTGCGTCATCCGGTTGTGGCTGCACCATATGATAGCATAGTGATCAAAAGTATACCGATTAAAAGAAATCTTCTACCGGTCAATCTCATAATCCCAGCCACACGAGATGCCGAAAGAAATTCCAACGAGGTTGAAGCATATACTCCATCTAATATTACCGATACAGCCGCAAAGACAAATCGAATGCCTATTCGAGGAGGTGATAACATCACCACGAAATATGTTCTACCCGTACCTGCGCTTCCGATAAAAGCAAATAACGGAATAGCTCATAGAGAAGTCAGTTTTATGAATTCTAAGGAGATTGGAACAAAAACTCCAAACAATATAATTGATACAGCCGCAAAGTCAAATGAAATGCCTTTTCTAGGAAATGATCACATTTCCATAAAACATAAACTACCCATAAAAAGAAATTACGGAGTAGCTCATAAGGAAGTCAGTTTTGAGAATTCTAAGGACGTTGGAACCAATAGTTCAACTAACATAATCGATACAGCAGCACAGGCAAATGTAATGACTTTTCAAGATGATGATCACATCTCCATTAAACATAAACTACCCGTGCCAGAAATGCCAACAAAAAAAAATTACGAAATAGCTCGTAGAGAAGTCAGTTTTACGAAAGCTAAGGAGATTGGAACAAAAACTCCAAACAATATAATTGATACAGCCACAAAGTCAAATGAAATGCCTTTTCTAGGAAATGATCACATCTCCATAAAACATAAACTACCCATAAAAAAAAATTACGGAGTAGCTCATAAGGAAGTCAGTTTTGAGAATTCTAAGGACGTTGGAACCAATAGTTCAACTAACATAATCGATACAGCAGCACAGGCAAATGTAATGACTTTTCAAGATGATGATCACATCTCCATTAAACACAAACTACCCGTGCCAGAAATGCCAACAAAAAAAAATTACGGAATGGCTCGTAGAGAAGTCAGTTTTACAAATTATAAGGAGATTGGAACAAGTAGCCAAAACAATATAATCGATACAGCCGCAAAGTCAACAGAAATGCCTTTTCTAGGAAATGATCACATCTCCATAAAACGTATACTACCCATAAAAGAAAATTACGGAATAGCTGAAAGGGAAGCCAGTTTTCCAAATTCTAAGGATATCGGAACCAATAATTCAACTGATATAATCGATACAGCAGCACAGGCAAATGTAATGAAGTTTCAAGAAGATGATCATATCTCCATTAAACATAAACAGCCTGTGCCTGTTGCAGCAACAAATGAAAATTATGGAATAGCTGGTAGAGAAGTCAGTTTTACGAATTCTAAGGAGATTGGAACAAGTACCCCAAACAATATAATCGATACAGCCGCAAAGTCAAATGAGATGCCTTTTCTAGGAGATGATCACATCTCCATAAAACATAAACTACTCACCCAAGAACATGTACCCACAAAAGAAGGAATGGCTCAAAGTTCTGTGAACGAAGTGGAAAGATGCGCTCGAGTTGTTTCAAGTATTGAAACGGATAATATGCCTGTAATTAATGATAAAGAATTGAAAATATTAGACATCGTTTCAAAGAGTGGCATAGCAACCGAGGACTTGGGTGATGCATTAGATAACTTCAAAGAAATAAAGGAGCTTAGTACTTTGAAGGTTAACACAGTTTTAGATTTGGAAAAACCGGCTGACACCAATGGTCCCAACTTATTACCATTAGCAAAATTTCACAGTGCAAAAAACAAAAAAGCAATATACGAAAACTGTGTTCGTTTATCCGAAATTATGAAATTCGCTCCCACCCCAAAAAATTCTGAGGATGAAATGATTTTGCAAATGCGTTATAAATTAATTCAATATATGAATTGTGAACAACTACAAAATATGATTAATTCTATGCCCACAACTCAAAACAATGAAAATACAAATAAAAAAAGGAAAACTACAGAATCGGATGTCAACTACGATGACACTAATATGGAGATGGAGGTAGATATCCCAGAAACACGGACTATTGTAAATCAACCTGTCACAGCAACACCATTAGTTAATGTGCAAAAATCGACGATACAACAGCGTCAGGTACAACCGATAAATGCCCAACAGCAAAGTCAAGAAACGAACATCCCTCAAATATATTCATCACCGCTACAACAAACAAAACAACAAGAACAATTACAACAGGAATATTTGCAGCATCAAAAAATGCAGCAGCTGCAATATTTACAAGAGCTGAAGCATAAAAACATGCGTGCAAAGACAAAGCAACCACAGCAGGAGCAAATTTTTCAGTTTAAAAATCCACAGATTCAACAGCCACAGATGCACCAAACCCAGTTGCAACAACCCCAGTTGCAACAACCCCAGTTGCAACAACCCCAGTTGCAACAACCCCAGTTGCAACAACCCCAGTTGCAACCACCCCATTTTCAACAATCCCAATTGCAACAACTCCAGTTGCAACAAACCCAATTGCAACAACTCCAGTTGCAACAACACCAGTTGCAACAACCCCAGTTGCAACAACCCCAGTTGCAACAACACCAGTTGCAACAGCCACAACAGCATCCGTTAGACCGCCGGATTCGCATAAGAAACCAACAACGTGGTTTCTTGCCGCAGCAGCACCAATACGAATCGACAAGTAACGGCTACCAGAACCTAATCTTCTCACAAGTTCCTCAACCGACAACTTCCTCACACGTAAGTTTAATTTCCTAAATATTTCTTTATGCATTTTACAGTATTTTAGTTTTAAAATAAATAATCCTCTAATCCTCTATCAAAACCATACGATTTACTTATTTTGACATCGTAAGTACAACAATATTGAAATATTAAACAACATTTTGTACGTGCTTTTTTTTTGTTTTAGTCTATTTTAAAATCATGCAACTTGGTTATCAATCTGTAAATTATGATAGAATAACTTATAAAATTTGAGATTTTCAAACGTCTCTTAATTTTTTACCAGTTCCATTAACTTCGTTTGAGGTAACTTTACAAAAACTGCATTTATTCGCCAAAAATAATGGTTTGCTTTACGTTGTCAATATGTTTTGTCTTTAACACCCGCAGTTCCCATATTTCCATGGAGACCCCAGGATCCAGACGTTTCAGTCTCAGATGACGCAGATGATGCCCGGCGCTCCTCAGCTGATGTCCACCTACGAAGCCAACCTTCAAGCTTCGAACTCGTCGTATCCATTCCAAAATAACTCTTTTAATAATCATCATTACTGGTAAAAAGGTAAATTTACTGCATATTGCCGCTTTATGTCAAAAATCAAGTTATAAAAAAAAGTTGCTTATACATACTCTTACAGTACACATTTATCATTTTATAAGTACTTAACGAATATTAAAATATTGAATGACGCATCTATTATAGTAAATTAAAACGAGAACTAATATGGAATGTCTTTAAGTTAACTAAGTAATGTACTTAATATGCGTTTTCATATTTCTAAGGTTGATTGTTTGTTTTGTCTATTATCCAAAATCAGTAAAGTAATCTTCAAACTTTATGTGTATGTACGGCTAAAAGAGAAAATAACATAGGCTAGTAATCTAGCCTAATCCTAATGGAATAAATGTAATTTTTGAATTATAAAATAACAGGTAATCATTTCAAAATAAACCTCGTATTCTCTCGACAATATGGCAACATCGCGCGATACTCGTTGCCACTTTTGGACTTCGTTTCTCGACGCTGCCGACTAGCGTCGCGGGACAGTTACTTATTCCCAGGTGAATACGAGGTTTACTAATCGTCTATATTTAATGTCAATATTCTCTAACTATTAATCTAAAACATGCCTATTGAACGAAGTCAATTTAAATGAAATATTTTTCAAAATTACACTTTATTCCACAAGAATAAAGTGGACAATAATGTGATAAAAACTCAAATTTTAATAATAATAAATTTCAGCTTCTTCCAATGGACATTATAATTATAAAGCATGGTAGGTTCTATGATGTAATAATATAATCTGAAGTAGTCAGAAAAACTTCTCAAACAATCCACCGAAGTCGCGGGACTTCGTGGGACGTCGCTGTCGACACGTGTTGCGCGATTTCGTTTCACGACGCTGGCGACTCGTGTCGCGGGACAGTTACTTATTCCCATGTGAATACGAGGTTTACTAATCGTCTATATTTAATATCAATATTCTATAACTATTAATCTAAAAACATGTCTATTGGACGAAATAAATATTTTTTCAAAATTATGCTATATTTCAAAAGAATAAAGTGGAAAATAATGTAATAAAACTCAATTTTGATAGTAATAAAATGCAGCTTCTTTCAACGGACATTATAATTAAATAATCATTAATTAAAGCATGGTAGGTTATATGATGTAATCATAAAATATAACAACTAAGTTAAAAAGTAAGTATAATAACATTGTGTTTCTGAACAGTTAAGCTGTTTCTTTGACTAAAATTCCAACCAAGTCTTTATTCGGCTAGCATAACTTGTCCTTTTCCACTTCTCAGTGAATGAGTCTCGTTGGCTGCAGAGTAGTCGCAGCAAGGTTAACTGACTTCCTTAGATACCTTAAATGTTGACAAAAGCAAGAGCTCGTTATACTAAGTAAATAATTGGGCACATGGTTATTCTTAATGATTTCCGTGTTGCTGGATAACTAATTGAGACTAAAAAATATAAAATAGTCACCTATTTTTATACCGTCTCTAGTCTTTGCTTTAAATGACGTAACCTTTCTTACGTCGCAGGCGGCGTTCTCTTAAAAACGGCTATTTAAAAACACATTTAATACGAAATTGTGCCGTTTTTGCTTCTTTTCGTGATTTTACAGTTAAAATACTGCTGTTCTATAAGTTTTAATGTATATCATGAAATATCATTTCAGTTACTATCGAATGAATGAGCTACTTTTTTATTTTTGTCGAGTATTATAATGCGAGATTTAGGTTGTTTTAAAACATTTTATATTGCTATTTTTTTATTTTTTAGATGTTTTTTAAGGTATTGGATTAATTTTGAACTGAAGTTTATTACTGTTGTTTAAGTTTTATGAACGAGAGTTTTAAGTAGCCGAAATCAAAATATTTTTTTGCCCGTTTTTCTATAACATAAAAATACCAAGTTTATCATTTTTTTACACGAATATATATCAAGGTGGTAAAAAGTATTTCATAAATTTTTTACACGACTTTTTCAGCAATAGTTTGTAATTTTTTCATACCTTTTAGACGCCAGAACGATTCGTGAATTTCTAAACCTCTTACAGCAAATTTCACAAAACAGTCGCCGGTTTCAGGTCAATTAATCAAAATAAAATAATAAAAACAAAAAAGAATCTCATACATTTGTTAAAAATCGAAATTATCTTTCGTGTTGCGCATTAAAATTTGCAGAAGTAAGTATTTCAACTGTAAAATCTCGTAAATCAGCGAAATCGACAAAATTTCGTATAAGGCCTCTTAAAGCTTGCATTCTCAATTAGATATCTATGTCCGTCGAGTGAGCCCGCTCGTAACACATTTTTGTATCGAACAACTTGAACTTCGGTTCATCCATCTGTCGAGTTTGAGAACGAGTTGTTGAGAAACAACTACCTTGGGCCCGTTTCACGAAAGCTTGTCGCTTGTTTGTAGTGGAAGTCTCTTTTCGATTCATCTTGTTGTTGTAATGCAAGCTTTACAAGCTTTCGTGAAATGGGCCCCTGGTATAGACGTATTTTAAGTATACTAGATAAGGTCGATTAAGGTCGGGGCTATTCCGGGCGAGGGGTAAATGCGTCATTTAGTTTTTTTCAAGGAAATACAACATTTTTAAACTATTTTTGCGCCCTTTTATAGTAGTTTAAGTACCTAAATTTATATTAAAGGGGAACAAAAATAGTTTAAAAACGTTTTATCCCTTTGAAAATCTTTAAATGACACATTTACCCCTTATTGGAATAGGCCCGTCGGACTTACTGAATAATCATTACTCATATTACTCGATGTTAAATGTTTAATCGTCCTACTTTAAGAAATAAATGTTAGTCATTGTGCATTGAGTTTACCTTCATTCATAAATGTGAGTAGAACACTCATTCTCGCTACTCCCCCATTTTAACTCCTTAAGGGATGAATTTCCAGAAATCCAAGGAATATTCCCTCTAACCTCATAACCCGTCATAGCTAAACAGTTAACATTTTTACAGAGGCTGTATTTCTGTTACCACTTTAACAGAAATAGTAAAAAGGGTCGATAATATTTTTTACTTAATTTAGCTTTTTGTGTTTGAAAATCTCGGATTTGTATGGCTATGTAAGCTTATTTCCATACTTTTGGCCTGGGGTGCACGTATCTGGATTTCCAACAGGGAAAAATCATTCCTACTTTGTAGCCAGTTACAAATCAGTTACAAGTTGAGACAAAGAATTCTCTATACGTATCTGGATTTCCAACTAGGAAAAATAATTCCTACTTTGTAGCCAGTTACAAATCAGTTACCAGATGAGACAAAGAATTCTCTATACGTATCTGGATTTCCAAGTAGGAAAAATAATTCCTTCTATGTAGCTAGTTACAAATGAGTTACAAATAAAGACAAACAATTCTTCCTTCATAACTGGGTTCCAAGCGATAAAAAATATTCCCATTTCGTAGCTGGTTACAAAACTCAGTTACGTAGCCGGACGGAAGGATTTTGAAGGCCTTATATCCAGCGGTTTCGGCTGGCGTTGATTGATCAGCCAGTCAGTTTTTTCTTTTTTATATATGTATAGATAGCTACCCGTCTCGATAAGCCTGGGCTGAATAATACATAATGTCCCATATACTATATAACCTAAGTATATCCTATGTCCATATCGGATGAATGTACCTTTCAAATGTTGAAAGCATTTCAAACTTGCAAAATCCACTCCCTCTTTATAAATTGATAGTTTCAACAGACTTTCAATGTTTAGTTACAAAACAGTTTTTTTAAGCCAAAGTAATACACATCAGTTTGACATACCTTAATAGTGTCTGACGTTGACTTTACTATACTTAATTTTTTAGATTAAAATAAATTACCAATACTTTGCTCACGTTTTCGCCTTAAAAAAGTCGAAGAAGTTATTAAAAAAACTCATCTTTTAAGTAATTATTAAATAATATATATGTATTAAAAATAACGTGTGCGAATTCGACTTTTATTATTCTGTTACAAAAACGAAGTATGTTACATCGGTTACGTACGAGTAGCAAAACATCTAAAATCAAATGTTATAAGTGCGATCAAAATATATTTATTTATTTATTTATTTATTTTAGGCACAGTAAGTAACAAATCACAAGCGGTAAAAAAGCAATGGATCACTTAACACTACATAGTTGTAAGCTTGCAACTCGATGACAACTATGCACAGCGTTCTACTATTACATTTCTTTATTTACTTCATTAATACATCACTCGAACTCACCGCAACATGTCCCACATTGCGTTTAGTCAGTAGTGATTTCGTCTCTGGAGGACATCGTGTTCTTCTGAAGATGTGACCAGCCTACAGCCATTTACTTGTGTCTTTTGTTTTTTTCATAATGGAATAGTGCAGGCGCAGGATCTCACACGCCAACTGATGGTAAGTGCGCTCCCCAGAGCCCAGAGAAGCCCTAGAATGCCCATGGGCCTCAGCCCATAGATATTTGCAATCTTAGGACTGCAAAAATTTTGCTAACCCTGATATGAAGACTAACCCCCTTAATCATAAACATGGGTTTTTGTTAGATGCAGAGTCACAATTACAGATAACCAAAAAGCATGGCATAAGCTACCCCACGGTTATTCCATTCATCAGGGGGTTAGACAGTATGCTTTTTGCTAGTCATTTCATCGATAGTCATATACCCATACCGGAACACCACAATGTAAGATTCCTAAGCTTAACAGCGGGTTAAGGGTAAGATGGGTACCTATTACTTTATCGAAACATATTTCAACAAACGTATCATTACGCAGAATTTTCATTTCATCGAAAGGCATTTCTCGCATCCATTGTACGGACACCGGTTAAATTGCCAAAACCGTTATTATGTATTGGCCGCAAAACGTTTTCATTTCGGTTCCGTTCGCATAAACCGGTTAACCGATTTTAGGAGGAAACTTTATATAAAGTTCTTATCGAATTAACCGATTTCGAGCTAAAAAGAACCGGTTAATCCAGATGCACACGACGCTTTATGGTTAAAGTAAAGTTTTCAATACGTCCACGTTTCCTAGAAAAGTTTGGAGCAAAACCGAAATTAACAGGTACTAACCGGTATTTTTTAAACCGATTCAAAGCCCTGCTCGCAGCATGTTTTTTTTTGGTAGTCACAAGTCTAACCTAACCTTACCTACGTAATTCATGTTTAAGCTGAAAATATTATGGCTACAACATAAAATTGCGTTTTATGAAATGATAGTTAGCAATGATGAAGTGAAATTCGGTAAAATGATAGGTTATCGGGTAAGAAAGTATTAGAACTCTTATAGAATTCATAAAAAAAGAGCGTTTGGCCCCGAATTTAATAACAAGACTCGGGACAAGTAAAAATGACAGTTCCGCTCGTGTATGAAACTACGTTTTCAAATACATTTGCAAAAAAATACAATAAAACGAAAATAAACAGTACTTAAAAGAGACAATTTTACTTGAACTAAACAGTTATAGAACACTAGTGCGATGCATTTTACTTCCTGCTACGGAAAGTAAAAAGCACAAGTCAAAAATCCAACTTTCCGCACAATTATAAAAAGTGCCTTTTTTGATAAACTATTTTAAAAAGTATCTTTATGAGCAATGTTCTTAGTACTACCAAGTGTTCGACAAGCCTAGTTTCAATGGCCGAAACCGAAACTGCGATATAAGGTCATGTAATGGAAACCTAATGTACTATATCGTAAAGCTTGTGATCTAATCGACATTTATTATTAAACTAGCTTACTTCGTCTACGGAGAATCAGAAATTCCGTTAAAAGTTGTACCTAAAGGGCCTTGGTTTATAATTTTTATAAAGTTAAAAGGTACAAATTACAAGCGGAACTCTCTTCCTAGCAAAAGGAGTTAGAATGAGACTTCCGCTTGTAATTTGTTATTTGTAGCTTTGAAAAACAGGACACAGATATAGACCTTCATATAAAAATGTTTTTCTTTATTTTATGCCACATAAGTTTTTTTTTTATACTCACATGCTTAGCATTACTGCCATCGACGGACAAACAGAAAGACCTGATGTGAAGTGGTCACCGCCGCCTATAGACATTTGCAACGCTGAATCCTAACCTAGCCTTACTTACGTATTTAATGATTAAAATATTCTATAAACGGGCGCCTTTCGTTTCGTCAAACAGTTTTTGCCAAAGTTATTAATTTCTCAAGTACATATTACGTATGTATATATGTATATAAACACTCTATTGTATAAAAGAAAAACTAAAACAATACAATGAATAATAACAAAAGATGTCCGAAGGCAAACTTATCCCTTTAAGGGATCTCTTCCAGCTAACCCTTGAAAGATTTAGGAAAGTAAAAGGTTGTGCATCGAGTAAACAGGTGTACAAATTTATTAAGAGCACCCAAAAAGTAACTAACCAAATAGACCACTAAAAATATAAAAATCCTAATATATTCAAACACTTACATAAATAGATACAAACATATATACATCAATAAACATACTTAAACTTACATAAACACACACACAGGGCTATGCCGCATGGAAGGAAAGTAAGTAAAGTTTTAAGTTATATAACTTAAAAAAAAATACTCTATTTGGGCGTTTTCCAAAAAAAAGTGTTCGTGACGAAATAGAAAAGTTAAATTTTCTTAAATTTTTGTCTTTAACGATGTACACTTTTCCATACAAACTTTACAGTAATTAGTGTATGATCCTAAGAAGTAAGATCACCCTTTAATTATAAAAAAATACCTGTAAGGTGCAAATATGTTAAAATAACTGAAGCTTGCACTTTTTTTATAATTAACAGTTAAGATGCTGACTCAAACTGACTCTTCAGGTACATAAAGAGTCAGTTTGGCACAAATAAAACCAAACTCACATACAAACTTTAACCCCGCCTTACCCTGTTAGAAGGATTATTTCAAAAACTTATTTTTTATTTGGAATGGTCTTGACACCGAGTTTAATGTATCAAACTTCAAAAATGAGCGAACACCCGTATAAATTTCCACTCCCCATTTCGACCATATGGGTTGTTTTTTGCACTACTCCGTTCAAAAATGATCAAAATCTCATACAAACGGCGTTATGAGTTTACGGCACTTGAATATTTAATTTTCTTCATAAAATAAATCCAATTCTATATTCACAACATCTTTTTTTTTAGCTTCTACTTATGCGCGCTTTGTAATGTTGCTTAGGGGTAGTTTTTCCAAATTCGGCATTTTTATTTTATTTTAATAACATACCCCTCACAATATTTTACTCGTTTCTCGCTTAAAAACAACCGAACTCGCTTACCAATTTGGCTAAAATAAGCTTTAATATGTAATTTTAAAACTGATTAACGTAGCAATTTTAAAAAATATTATCGCATTCGAAATAAATCCAATCCAATTCTAAGCCACCAAAAACAACTTTGACTCTCCGCCCGGCTACCACAGTAAATCAATATGGTTTATTCATATTCATTTAGCATATGGGCAAAAAAAATAAGTTTAAACTGATATTGTTCCATTTCACCTAACTTCAGTTAAATTTCACACCCATCCTAAAATGCTCAGTTTGAATTAGACAGTTCGCCTGTAGCCAAGATACCTTCGCTAACTAGCCGAGCATTTGGATACGTTTTACTTTTAAACCAACTACGTCACTGTAGATCAGGTGATACGAAAAGTCCCGTTATCTACCAAGAAGAACTGCAGTAACCTATAATGTTTACGTCAAGTTCCGGGATACCCTCTATGGATTGCCAGATATATTTTTATAAATATGTTATATATAAGTACATACATACATAACATCACGCCTTCATTCTCAGAGTGGGGTAGGCAGAGCTACAGACATACCAACAACTCTAAAAAGACTTGTTTATAATTCTGTAACCATATTTTCACAATCAAGCCAAGAAGTTTTCTAGTGTAGTTACAGGTTGTAAGTCCATCGCCTAACAGTACTATAGGCCCTTATTTCCTTAGTCACCTCTTACGACATCCACGGGAAGACATGGAGTAGGCACTATTCTAACCCGGCAACCACACCATAATACACTCCTAAGCAATTTATGATTTTCTAGTAAATTATGTTTTGAAATTATAATTGTATAATTATGCGTGGATGTTTAAGAATCTGCCGCAAATAATTAAATCGTATTAATTTACTAGATCTATAAGCTTTTTAACTAAAATACAATAAACTTCCCAGCCGTAAGTTCCTGAGTCAATATTTTTAATATCTGCGATAACCATTTTGTGTAAATTAAAGTCGTTCTCTTCCTTACCTAGGGTCTACATATTATTATTAATAAAAAGAAACACATGTAGTCGTACGTTATCAAATTGATAGTGAAAATAATTAAATAAACCTTGATATTCATAAAATAGATTATATACAATTTCAAGCCATACAAAGCAACAAGAGAAAATAAAAATCATTTAGTCAAACCTAAACAACGTAGTTTTGGCTTCAGCCACACTTTCTGTGGGATTGTCGCCGAAACCAAAACTAAGCTGTCCCCGCCCTGCGGCTCGAGCACAAGCTTCATTCGTGTCCGTGCGCGCGCCGGTAACGCTCTAGTACCTAGTACATAGCCTACTTTGTTACCTAATAGCTAGCTACTGAAAACTGAAATGCAAAAACAAGGGTTTGATAAAAACGATAAACCTTTTTCGAGCATGGAATTTACGCTGAAAAAGGACGGAGTACAAATCAACATCGAGGATTTTAGTGATACAGACGATGTTTATGGGAACAAAGGTAGGATGTTTTTATATAACACGATTTCTACTTTCTGCTTTTCACCCAACCGATTTTTACTACCTTTTTTACCTGACTGCTGAAGGAGGATAATGTGTTTTAGCTATCTGTGGGGACATATGTTTCTTAATTACCTTGTAAGCGAAACAGATGGGCCAATCTATAATACGGAAACTTAAAAAAATGCAAAAATGGCAGTGTAACACAATAAATGAATAAAGTAAATAATAAATATCACAGCCATGCCATTTAAAGTGACCTAGTCCCAAACTAAGCTCTAGGCTTGTCCTATGGGTACTAGATAACGATAAACATACTCATAAGCAGGGATTGTAAAACCGGTTTTATTGAATACCTGTATTTACATTGTCAAACTATTACCGCTAAAAAGTAATACCTATATTCAAATTAGAGGTATTGTTGTCATTCCGCTTTTGTTTTTATCGCTATGTATACACTATTAACAGTATTAAATACCTGTATTCAATACCGCTATTGATTGCACCTGATAAATGTGATGTGAATTAGACTGTAATTAACTGCAATTTCAGACTTCAGGATATTATTGACATATCTTTCATAGGGTTCTTTATTTTTGTGGCATCGTACATTGTCAATAGGTTTACCTATGCTAGAACTATATGTCATCCTTATAATACACGTAAACACTTACTCATCAAACTTATAACACCCCCCTTTTTACGTCGGGGGTAAAAAATACAGTTTTAATAATCCTTACTTAATATTATAATTTATAAATGTGAAAGCGTGGATGTTTGTTACGCTTTCACGCAAAAACTACTTGATAAATCATCATGAAACTTTGTACACATATTCTGGGAGGTACTAGTAACATATTTAAAAAAAAAAATTTTTACAAAAATAAAAAATAACATTACAAGAAAAAAAAGCAGCGGGCGTTGCCGCTGGCGGGTTGCTAGTCAAATAATAAAACAGTAATTATTTTGTAACGGTAATAAAGTGAGATAGCGGGTTAACGGTGCCTTTTTTACGCTTTTCAGATCTCCTGGAATGTGCATCCGGTTCATCTGTCGAGACCGCACATATGCTCGTAAGACATAGCGTAAAGGTAACCAGAGATGGAGAAGACATCAAGATCATGTTTGCCGATTTTCACTACGATCCTAACACTGAAAGCACTACGAATGGCCCTCCGTTTTCTCGAAGGGTCCTTGCAACGTCTACCAGTACCCCTGACTTTTCACAAAGAGCTCTTACAACGTCCACTAATGCCCCTGCCATTTCTCAAAAAGCTCCTACAACGTCTACCAATTCCCCGACCCTTTCTCAAAGAGCTCCTACAACGTCTACCATTGCCCCTGCCATTTCTCAAAGAGCTCCTACAACGTCCACCAATACCCCTGCCTTGTCTCAAAGAGCTCCTACAATGTTTACCAATGCCCCTACCCTTTCTCAAAGAGCTCCTGCAAAGTCTACCAATGCCCCTGCCCTTTATCAAAGAGCCCCTACAACGTCTACCAATGCCCCTTCCCTTTCTCAAAGAGCTCCTGCAAAGTCTACCAATGCCCCTGCCCTTTATCAAAGAGCCCCTACAACGTCTACCAATGCCCCTTCCCTTTCTCAAAGAGCTCCTGCAAAGTCTACCAATGCCCCTGCCCTTTATCAAAGAGCCCCTACAACGTCTACCAATGCCCCTTCCCTTTCTCAAAGAGCTCCTGCAAAGTCTACCAATGCCCCTGCCCTTTATCAAAGAGCCCCTACAACGTCTACCAATGCCCCTTCCCTTTCTCAAAGAGCTCCTGCAAAGTTTACCAATGCCCCTACCCTTTATCAAAGAGCCCCTACAACGTCTAGCTATGCCCCTACCCTTTCTCGAAGAACTCCTACAAAGTCTATCAATGCCCCTACCCTTTCTAAAAGAGCCCCTATAACGTCTACCAATGCCCCTGCTTTTTGTCAATGTCTAATTACAAAGAAAGAAAAGAACAAAGAAAAATGTTGTATTGCCTAAACAGCTGCTTGTTACTAAAATTTCTACCTTTAGTTATGTGGAACTGCCATGTTCCATTTCACTATGACCGAACGTATTGTTAAAAACAAAAATAAAAATACATTGGATTTTTTTGTTTAAATTAATTGGTAACTTTAATTATACAAATAGATATTAATTATTGTTGTGTATTACTAAATTCTAGCTAACTGATTGTCAAGTGTAAATGAATTGGTAATTTTAATGAAAGAAATACTTATTGACGACATGCCAGCCTAGTTGGTAGTGACCCTGCCTTCGAAGCTATGGGTCCTGGGTTCAAATCCCGGTAAGGGCAGATATTTGTGTGATGAGCACGAGTATTTGTTTCTGAGTCTTGGATGTTTTCTATGTATTTAAGTATATATGTCTCTATATAAGTAAGTTTATCGTTGTCTAGTACCCATAGTACAAGCCTAGAGCTTAGTTTGGGACTAGGTCAATTTGTGTGTGATTGTCCTGTGGTTTATTATTATTATTATATTAATTATTATCGTGTATAACTGAATTCTAGCTAACTCTAATTGTCTATTGTACCTATTTCAAATGAATCCTTATAGTTGGATAATAAATGAATGTTGCGACGCGTTTGGTTTTAATATGTTTCTGAGAGCGAGCTAAACATACTGTTGGTTTTGCACACTCTAACATAACGCAAGGCACTGGGACGGAGTATGCATTAGTACTAGAACGGTGTTGGGAGTATGATCCCGGAGGCGCGTCGCCATGTTTGATACTCTTATTTATTTATTAATAAATAAGCGTATAATTACAAACACATTAACATTGTTTAAATTAAGGTAATAATAATATGTAGAATGATAAGGAGTGTCCGTAACTGAATAACAACAGTGTACAACGTTTACTAAAAGCTATATTAATCGCTTTATTACAAAAACAAAAATGATACTAACATTATAAATAAAATAACTAAACTTAATAAGAACTAAATTTAATGCAATTTATAATTAGAATGCTAGTAGGGTTACGCGACAGAGCGTCGGTGGCCTTGTGGCTCAAGGCGTGGACTCGTGATCGTAAGGTTTGAACCTCCGCGGTCACCATGTACCAATGAGTTTTTCTAACTTATGTAAAGACTGTACATTGACTGTACACGATAAAATGGCCATGCATGCTCTGGTGTATTTTTTAATTTATGCTAAATTTATAACTATTGACGACACGCTTGGTAGTGACCCTGGTAGTGACGCTTGGTAGTGACCCTGCCTTCGAAGCTAGGGGTCGTGGGTTCAAATCCCAGTAAGGGCAGATATTTGTGTGATGGGTACGAGTATTTATTCCTGAGTCTTGGACGTGTTCTATTTATTTAAGTATATAATTCTCTATGTAAGTAATTTTATCCTTATTATCGTACAAGCCTAGGGCTTAGTTTGGGACTAGGTCAATTTGTGTGACATTGTCCTGTGATTGATTTATTTTATTATTTATTAAAGCAGTACTTTTTTGTAATAGTCAGTGGTTATGAAACTACATATTAAAAATACAATAATAATAAAACGTTGGAGCGTCTGTGACTTAGACCATTATATAATCCACAGTACTAATATTTATTTGTACACCGTTTTCTGACAGTCTTAACCAAATTCTCCTGATATTTTTTTTTTATTATTTTAGGTTATACGAGCCATATTATACCTTATAACATTATCTTTTCGCAATAGTTTAAAAAAATCGGTTTATATTCAGATTGAGATAGTTCTTACTGTTTTTAACTTTGGTGAATTTAACTTTTTAACAAATAAATGCCAAAGTAAAAAGTCTTCCTGACTACTACAAATAGGAATGAGTTTCAAAAAGTATTTTTTTGTAAGATGATATTCTAATGTGCGTAAAATACGTTGTGACATTGTAGCAGGAAGCGAGTGAAGGTTGACAAAAAACGCTGGACAGGAGTGAAAAGGTATGATAGAATTATATTCGGCGAAAACTCATACATACCCATACATTATGATACGATTTTATTTTATTATTTAGTGGGTCCCTGCCTATATGTACCTACAACACCGTACTGACAATGATAACTGTACATGGCGCAGCTTGTATGAAACCCAGTGATGTATGTGTGTTTAAATTTTGCAATGTATACTGAATAGACCAGTCACGTGTCAATATCTAGATTATGAAATAGAGGACACGACTCGATGATGATAACCATTTTATTCAATAGAAAGGAAGTTTGGTCTTTATGACAACTTTTTTCAAAGGCCTGGTTCTAAGGAAGATAATAATGGATTACAATAACTTAATTTCAGACAATAAGGTCCGTATTTATAAATACCTTACAGACAAATTAACATACATACATTCCCAGGCACCTTCATTCCCAGAGCGGGGTAGGCAGAGCTACAGGGCTGGAATTCTATAAGGTAATAACGATATCGTTTTTGACCAGTTTCCGTATTGTCAACGTTTTGATAACTCTTATGTCATTTACAATAATGGCGACTGTGACATAAACGATTCTTAAACGTGTTAAATACGATATCGTTTTAACGCGCCTGAATAAAGGCCCAGAAATACTAACAACTCTAAAAAGACTTGATTAAAATTCTGTAAACACATTTAGCACAATCAGGCGAAGAAGATTACTAGTGTATAATGATGGGTAGGTAGCCCATCGCCTAACAGTACTACAAGCCCTTACTCCCTTAGTCGCCTCTTACGACATCCACGGAAAGAGATGGAGTGGCAGTATTCTAACCCAGCATATACGAGGGGTTAAAATTAACATACGAGTAAGTACAAAAACCCTTTCGCCTGGCTGAGATACGCGGCATACCGTGAACGTGTTGTGGTGTTTGGTCTGTTCACGCTTGTTTTGTAAGGGCTCGTTCCTCCGTTAATGATTCTAGTTATGGTTAATGACGTAGATAACTCAACGTGTTGTTCTCCTATTAGTCATTAATTTTAGTTTAATGTTATTGACCTTACATTTGTAATGACTTTATTATTATTATTCATTCCTTTTTTGACTGTAATGTAATTTACTATTAAGTATAACAATTACGTTAACATTAATTTTTGTTTATATCTAACTTCGATTACATCACATTAAATAAAATTAAACAGACTTAGACAAACACACACAGACTTACTTACTTACTTTTTTACTTTTGACTTACTTGGTAGGACCCTGTCCAGGGTACGTCCGGATAGCTACCACCATCTTATCCATTAACCTGCCGCCAAGCAACAATGTTCGCATTGTTGTGTTCCGGTGTGGGGATAAGACAACCGGTGAAATTACTAGCATAGAGGCATTCCATCTTAGTCCTCAGGGTTGGCGCATTTTAGGTCTTAGGATTATAGTCTTGAGAATTCAAATGTCTATGGGTCTCATATTCCACTTACCACCAGGTGGCCTGAGTGCTCATGTGCCTTCTCCTTATCATAAAAAATAAAAAATAAAAATAAGACTTAACATTAAATTTTAATAAATTCTTCCATATCCAAGATACTAAATAACATAATTACAAGTATTATTGATTAAAAGAGACTCGTGCACATTTATAAATGTCCAGGGAAAATCTCACACAAATTGAACTAGTCCCAACCTACGCTCTCGGCTTGAACTATGGGTACTAGACAACGATAAACATACTTATATAGAGACATACAGAATGCCTTAAAGCATTAAGTCCGCCATTTTTACTTCTTACATTTATTTGTATTGTGCAACGTATTGGGGATCTTAATATTGCAATCTTAATAGTCTTGAGAATTCAAATGTCTAGGGGTGTCAGATTCCACTTACCATCAGGTAGCCTTAGTGCTGTTGTCCCTTCTCAAAATCATAAAAAAAACATCAACCATAAGACACAAATGCGTATAAAATAAGACTAAAGGATATTAAGGCAATCAGAAGGGTGTCCTCACCGCTGTGAAACTTTTTTAATCCTACTTAATGCAGTATTACTTTGTTTATAGTTGATAAAAACGTATTAATTAATAAGCACCAAAAAGGCGATCAGTCAGTAACGTGCTGCGACTTGAAGGCACAGGGCTGTTTTTTAGCTGCATCCATTTGGACACAAAACACCACTTATTATAAAAAAAATCCTTAAACATGATAAAATTTGCGAATACTCACTAACAACTAAGATAAAAAAAAAAAAAAAAAAAAAATGTTGCACCTATATAAATAATTAACTTTACACATACAAGTCTGACTTACAAGTTTCCCAAGGTATTGGATAATATAATAATGAAAAATAAAAATCGTGGTTATGGCGGGGCCCGCGGCCGCACCTTTAGGTCTAAAACTAGTTTTTTTTCAAGTAAAGGATTTACCCATAGAACATTTTTTTTTTTATGTTAAGGAGAAGGCCCACGAGTACTCAGGCCACCTGATGGTAAGTGGAATCTGAGACCCATAGACATTTCAATTCTCAAGACTATAATCCTAAGACCTTAAATGCGCCAACCCTGAGGACCAAGATGGAATGTCTCTATGCTAGTAATTTCACCGGTTGTCTTATCGCCACACCGGAACACAACAATGCGAACACTGTTGCTTGGCGGGTGGTTAATTGATAAGATGGTGGTAGCGATCCGGACGGACCCTGCACAGGGTCCTACCACCACTAACATAACCAAAAATACCGAATACCCGGCCTTATGCACGGTAAAATGTATAATTTTATATTACTACTTATACTAATTTGACGAAATATTTATTTACTATCTAGTTATTAATTTGACTTAAGTCTATTTCACAACTTCACAAGCATATAATAACTTAAACACACTGAAACGAAAACTTCATTTCGCTCGCTTAAAGAAACCAAAATACAGTTATTAAAGAGGCACTAGAACCAGAATAAACAAAAAAGAAACAAGAGTAACTCAACTTATTTTATCTGGAACCTCATTGCACTACGTTTATTTAATTTTTCCAACGTTTATTGCTTTGAGTTAGTATTTTGCGCTATTCGCAGTTTATTTAGAGGGTACGTTAAATAAAGTACACGGTCGTTCGTGATGTTACGGCTATTTCAACTCTTACCCGGCCCCGGCTACAACGCAACATGCAATATTGACCGAGAACGTTTCTCTTTGCGGGAATTAATTATTTCAGTTTGAAATGAGACCTGGGGCAAACTGTCTGACTTACAAAGGATGCACAACTGCAAGTAAAATTATTACTTTGTATACTTTATTAGAAGTGAAAACTTTACACTGATATGCTCGCTTACGGTTTTAATGATGAACCGTGACTGTCTACATAATTTTACATACTTATCACAATTTAGCTTCATTGCCTTGGGAACACAAGAAATATTAGAAATTTGTGTTTGTCCGAGTCTAACTCAGAAGTACCTTGTCGCAGTAACGTATTAAAGTGAGAGTGGCTTGAATTGAGGCAATCAACTGCTGCGACAAAGTACTACAATGTTCAGAGCTATTCCTGAGTTTGAACATAATAATATGGGACTCATTTTTACTTCTGGATAGAGCAACGCACATATTGCATCATTATCTTTCCCACTCATCTGGGGTCAGCGCAGCATCTTTTTTCCGCACATCCCAATCAACCGGCATACGAGTAGTTGTATGGCATATCGATTATTTTTTATTTACTTCATGAAATCTTACAGTTACAAGGAAATATCGATTATAAAGAATATGAAACACAAAACCATTTAGAGGATTTCACACATACAAACCGAATAACAAATTTCAAGTTCTATTAAAACCTATCCCAGTATTTTCATAAGGTTACTTTTTATGTACGAAAAGCTGCCACATGTAACACAAAATACCATATCAACCAACTAGCTTTCAACCCCTATAAAGCATTGTCAATAATATGCAGATGTAAATCTTTGCTAACAGGCACCCTAAGCTCTTCCAAAAATCTCCCAGGCGAGACTTAAAACCGTACCATCCATAATGCTCAAGTGGGGTTCCTTATGACTCCTAATTGGCACTAATACCCTACCCAACACGATCGCGTAATACCTCCAAATTGCCCGTTAAGTTGTAAAGCCGCCTTGCACTCATCAAATAAACCTGGCAACTTGCCAAGCAAAGAGCTTTCAACAGGTAGTCGCGTTTTACGGAGAACGTCTCTGAGCTTGTGTTTGTGTGTGATTCGCACACATCTGCAACGTCTGCTACGTTCCTCGCATTTTATGCGTTGTTGGGAAACGAACAGTAGATACTTAGGTATCTACTGTTCGTTTCCAGTTAAACAAAATTAAAACGTATTATCAACGCAATAGTGACTTTAACAAGGATTTCCGTTCGCAGCGTAATTGCAGTCGACTTTTTGTACTTCCCCGAGATCAAATCCCTTTTACAGACATCATAAGTAAGTGATCGTTTTTGTGCGCCGTCGCTTTAGCATCAGCTTTGAACTGCTATAGGAAATTGTTTATTGAGTGAAAGCGACAAGGTACGAAAATGTTCATATACTTATGATGTTGACTACACAAAGGGTGTCGCTTCGTACGTTCGCTATTAATTTACTGACAAGCTTCACGTTACAGAAAGTCGAAGTTGTTTTTCAGTAACAAGACTAATTTATACCTAGATCATAATTTGTTTTTACTTATAAGATAGGAATGCTTTATAAACGCAAATTAAAGACGCATCGTAATTTGAACAGTTAATTTATTGAGAGGTAACATATGGAAACAATAAAAGATTTTTAACCAAGAGATGAAACTGACCTATAGCATCAACTGAAAGGAAAGTAAACAAAAAATAGTCTCGAATTTTCTTTGTTTTAATTATTGTCATACAAAAATGGTGAGTATTATTTTAATCCTTAACACTATTTAAAAAAATATTTCTGAAAAAAAAAACAAAAGTGGTGAGTGTTCAAACAATACTTTTACAAAATCACTCTTTTTCCTAGAGTGTTAATTATCTCCCTTCTTATCCTCCTATTGAGATACCTAACACAAATCCTTACTTTGCGAAGAGCACCTCATTATGTGTAAAGTTCTCACGCAAGCGGGTTATAACCACGACCATTTAATTTTGTCGCAAATCGCTATTTTAAATATTACGCGAGTCTTAAAAGCAAATAAATAGCAAGCACAAAGCATAAAATACTTCACGTTCAATCGCAACTCAAAGCCAGATATTCCGTATAAAAGTTGTTTGCAAAAATAGGGTGTAATTTTAGGTTTCCCGGGCTGAGGCTCGTCGCCCGGGCGACCGGCTGCAGCCCCGGGCATCGGGCTGGCGCAGGTATTAATGCTGCATGCAATTCACGGAAAACGAGTTTCGAAGTAACTGAGAAATTTAAAACATTTTGGGGTTTACATGGCGGTAATTAATTATGGACGCGGCGAACATTGCAAGTGCTATTGTTGGTTTTGTTGGTGTTACTGAGACTCATTGGCATATATTTAAGATGCTCATACTTTTATATTAAAGGTCTTACGTAATACTAGGGCCGAGATTCAACACGTGTTTTGTTTCCGTATTGACAAAGTTTTGATAACTGTATACTTGACAGTAATGGCGGCCGGGTAATAAACAATACTAAAACACGGCAAACGCAATATCATTTTAATGCAGTAGAATAGAGGCTCAACATAACAGTTCGATACCAGTTCAATATGCCTGTGATGAGCGGGAGTATTTTTTTATGTTGGATAATCTTTTAGACGAACAAAACACGTAGTGCCGCGCGCCGTGGCGAAGCTCAAAAGGGGAATTAACCCTGCGCGTGGTAGGTAATCCATCGAATCGTTACATTACACACGGTACGGCACCTTATCTCGCGTAAACGCCATGTCCCGTACTAAGCCTGGTGTTTTTTACCGCTCAGTGCTGCGAGCGCGGCGGCGGGCGGCGGCCCACCGCTCCGTGTGTTACACGCCTTATTATTGTAACTAAGTGTATAAGTACCCGTTTCTTTGTTTTCTTAAGCGTGCTCCCACCGGTTTCGAAATAAAGTTGAGAAAACAAACTTTGTTCGTTTCGTCACGTGGCCTCGTGACTTTTTCTAACTTTCTAGAATACAAGCAGCAAAATCTTGTTAAGAAACCAAACAAATATGAAAATTTAATTGCAAATGTAGAATCGAGTTATGATTTTGCGCAATTCCTTTATGCACACAACAGAATAAAAAGGGCACGGTTTTGTAAGCTTTAGATACTTTGACAGCTCTTAAGTTATTGATAATTACTTGTTTACCATTTGTTTTTGAACTATTTCATATTTAGATTTTTAATTTATTTTATATTTAATAAACGTAACATTCAAATGTTCAAGTTCTTTCGAGAAGCATACCTGACTGCTAACTCCTTACTTCTTTTAAACTCCCTTCTTCATTATTTTATGTGAATAAATACGTAATATTTTACCCCAGACACAAAAAGTTAGCCTTTGCGCTAAAAGCCTGATCCAATAAACCACCGCCCGGGTAATAACTACATTACATCGCGACCGTGATGTCCATTACTGGGTTCCCTCACAACCTGTCCGCAACGGTTTAATATTACCAGCCGTGGTAAGACAAAATCAATGATGCATCGCTCACTGTTACCGTATTGATTTTGTATTACACTTCCATTTCATCAGATAGGGGCGGTTGTAATTGATGTGTTCAAAACATTCTCTTCATTCCAGTATTAGTTTTCGTTTTAATTAAAATGTACGGAGCTGACGTGCGTCGGAAAATTGTTTTGCTCTTACATAATTTGGTTTTTGCTCTTTATTAAAGAGTACGTTTAATGTTTTGAAATGAGTCGTGTATGCTTACCGCTGCCGTTGCCAGACTTTATCAGTTATAAGGGCGATGTGAAGACTAGCAACTGCCCCGCCAATGCTAAAGTAACATTCCTTTTTATTTACAACCTTTATTTATCTTGCTTCTTTCGTATGTAAGTTGTCCGTCAAAATTTGCAACGATTTTTGAACCACTTCCCGCGGACCGATTGAGCTGAAATTTGGCATACTTATGTAAACTCGATGGCGATGCAATAATATGGCACCATCGAACTGGTCTGATGATAGAGACGGAAGGTGGCTATGGGAACTCCTAAATGACACATGATAAACCTGTTATGTTAGGGCTCGTTAGAATCGTCTTGATAAGTAGATGATGACTATGCCAAAAAAAGTACAGTCGGCAACAAAACCTTGCCTCAAAAATGATATTTTTGATTAGGTTAGTTTTATTTAAACATACATTTCTTTCAACATGGTATGGTAATTATCAGTAATCGTAGATTTTGTAGCAAAACCAGGGCAATGACGTCACAATGACATATAACAGAGACCTACGGTTGTCGAGGTATAAAATATGATTGACTAATATAATTGACTATTGATTATATAATGTAATTAAATGAAACACTACACTTTTTAATTAATTAACCCTAGCACTGCACCAAAAATGCTACAAAATCTACGATCACTGGTAATTACATTGTAAAAGCAAGATTTGAAAGTATTCACCAGCGGTCTGTAATTAAATTTGATACTTACATTGCGGTTTGAGGTGGTACACCGTACAGGCAGCTGGGGGCTCACTTCCAACTACTTCCAAATGCGCGAACCTTAAACGAGAACGGTCGATACACAAAGAGGGTGCACTTTATTGTATATGATAGATAGGGTTCCCCATGTTTACGCATAGTGACGACTGTCCGAATGTATAATTTTGCATAATTGTTATATTAAACCTAACCTAACCTAGCGTATAACAGGATTACACAAAACATCTAAAAAGTATTTTCCGTTTCAGACGGAGAAAAATAATACGAAAATAAAATCGGTGTAATACATAAAAAAGGAAAAGCTTTCAGTGAAATAGTTAACCTGTAAGATCGTTGCCTATCTCTACCGAATTTGCTATCGGTAAATATATTCCTAATTGCTTTTTACATGATCTTGCTTTGTCATTATTATATATTGTAACATTTATAACGCGTATTTTCTCTCTTAACAGAGCGTTGTAAAATCAACTATTTTCTAAGTGCAATCTAAAACTGGAAGTCCCTAACAAGCGAGAAGGTAATTATCTCCGGAAATGACTGAGTAACTGGATGCTATAAGGCTTAGGTTACCTATACAGCAATCAAAGGTACTAATTGGCTTGTTTTGACTACGCCATTGTTTTAATTGATTCAGTTAGTTGTATGTAAGGGAACAGGGCTGGGATTGTACACGGTTAACTATAACGATATCGTCTTTCACGCGTGTCTGTATTGTTAACGTTTTGATAACTCTTATGTGATTTACAATAACGACTGTGACATAAACGATTCTAAAACACGTCAAGCGCGATATCGTTATAACGCAGTAGAATAGGCCCAGGGCGGGGTTATTGATTTCATTTGTAAACTGTTGGCTAATACTTGAGACGTTTCATGTGAATTTTCTGTCGGTATCTTTGTATTGTTTGATTATTAGTTAGGGTTAAAAGTTTATTTGAGATAGTATTATATTACTGTTTAACCCTATAATTAGCAAAATTAAAAAATGTGGTGGATCAAACTCTTTTGATTTTGATAGAGTACAAAATAGGAAAAAGTGATCCTAAAATATGTTAAGCGGGCTTAACATTGCGAAATAAAGGGTTAAAGAGACCTCACATGGGATTTGTCGCATATGTAAATAATGCTATATCAATGTAAATACATTATTTTGTGATTGTTTTCTGTGAATAAGTGTTTAAGCCTGACAGATACTGAGCCTCGTAACGTGTCCCCAAAAGCAGCTTAGGTATATATGGCAATAAAATTCACCTAGGTTTATAATGTCAGTACCCGTCATGACAAACAAAAATATTATTTAACAGGAAACCATTCTCCGAACATGTTTGAGAAAAATTAATTACCGGTAACACTGTGAAATGGCGAGAGTTTATATGTAACACTAGCTTCCACCCGCGACTTCGGACGTGTATAAATCAGTTCCCGAGGGAACAGCGATATGAAAGGTAGCCTATGTGTTAATCCAAGGTATAAGCTGTCTTTATTCTAAACATCACCTAAATCCGTCCAGTAGTTTTTGCGTGAAAGAGTAACAAACATCCATACTTACAAACTTTAGCGTTTATAATATTAGTAGGATGTAATTTGTCAGGTCACACATACAGCGTGTAAATTTCATACGGGAAAATATTTTAACAACAGTATACATCCTAATTAACATAAAAACTTATGTAACAGCAACATTAGTTGTATTTTTTTTTCTTACTAATTAATTCAGCAGGCAATGTTTCACACATTGCGCCAATTAAATTAAAGCCTCATAATGGTAATGTCATGTCATGACTCATAATTATTATGGTTCGCCATTTGTTTGCTTCGCCAATAAAAGTAGTGGTAGTAAAAGTGGTGGTAGTTTTAGTGGTGGTAGGACCCTGTGCAGGGTTCGCCCGGATCGCTACCACCATCTTATCCATTAACCACCCGCCAAGCAACAGTGTTCGCATTGTTGTGTTCCGGTGTGGGGATAAGACAACCGGTGAAATTACTAGCATAGAGGCATTACATCTTAGTCCTCAGGGTTGGCAACGCATTTGAGGTCTTAGGATTATAGTCTTGAGAATTCAAATGTCTATGGGTCTCAGATTCCATTTACCATCAGGTGGCCTGAGTGCTAGGGTGCCTTCTCCTTAACATAAAAAAAAAAAGAAAAAAAAAAGGTCAATAATGCAGCCGGTTCACTCGCCTGACATTGGTAATTATTTTGCACTTGAATTCAAGCAATACATTGACGACCGATGGACGCTCGCACATTTCATACATTGCTCCTGAGATAAACTTTAAAAAATCAACTGGGGGGTTATCATGACATAACAATGCAGTTCTTTTTACGCTGAGAGAAAAGGACAGAGTTATATAACTGTCATAGCTCTGACCTTTTCTCTGAGCGTAAACAGTGGGGCTAGACAAGGTGTATTCGACACTCGCTAGCGATTAATTTTCGATTGATATTCATTTTTGATGTCACGTTACTATCTCGGTGGCTTACGTCAATTCCATACATTTATCAATCGAAACATAATCGCTAACGATTGTCGAATGCAACTTGTCTAGCACCACAGAACTGCATTGTAATGTCATGATAACCCCCCTGCTCTTCAATAATAAAAGTTACCATCAAAATATCTGTCTCACATGATTTGTATGATCGTTAACCGGGTCATTCTATTTTTTTACCGACAATACATCGTCATTTTTCTATATTTTGCTTTTTCAACTATTGATAATTATGGTTTTAATTTTTGATTTTAAAATACGTTGCGTGAATTGATTTTTATTTGGACTAATTAATGATTATTTCGGTGGCGATAATGTTTTTTTCTTTATGGTGTTTTTTCAGAGAAACGGCCACTCTGTCACAGAAATACTGTGACAGAGTGGCCGTTTCCACTCTGTCACGCGATTTTATGAAAAACAAATTAAAAAAAAAACACTGGATAGAGAAAGTGAAAGATTATTTAGTACTAATACATGAATAAATGTTTGGTCGTATATTCAAACACTAAAACATTAATAATCAATACTCTAACTGATAACGTATGGTAAAATGAGGACAGGCAATTGTCGGTAAAAAAGAAGAATGATCCAACTACGTCTGGATATAATATATGCCCGTATGAAATTTACATGCTGTACATACACGTACATATAGGTAGGTACATATCTTAGTTCATTTGCTTAGGCTAGGCGAGAGGGTTGTGTTTACGCGCGTGTATAACCGAATGACAATTGCTACTAATATTCATCTCAGTTAGCACCCAGTCACGTGTGTCACATAATTGGGGTGAACTATTCGTGCATCCGTTTGACAGTCTAGTGGCCCTAGTCAAGATGTTGAATGCTAGAGTTAATGATTTTCAATTTATGCCAAAATCAACTCGATCTTCTGCCAGCTTATGTCAACCCTGTTCATTTTTGATACCGATAACAACAACGCTCTGCATCTTGTGCTGATAAAGGAGCGGGCAATTAATTTATTTTGTTATGAAAACATAATATTATACATACATAACATCACGCCTTCATTCCCAGAGTGGGGTAGGCAGAGCTACAGAAATACCAACAACTCTAAACAGACTTGTTGATAATTCTGTAACCACATTTTGCACAATCAGGCCAAGAAGTTTACTAGTGTATTAGTGACAGGTTGCAAGCCCATCGCCTAACAATACTACAAGCATTTCCTTCCTGAGTCGCCTCTTACGACATCCACGGGAAGACATGGAGTGGCACTATTATATTATTTATAATATTATGATGACAGAGCCGACGGACGTTTTGTCCAAATTTCCGGGATTCCTTTCAACTTTTAATCCAAAAACCTTATTCAGACTATTACAAGCATTACGTAAAACTATCCAGTTATTTTTATAGTACTTTTTCGTATGTTTCCGTGAAAATACGAAGGAAAACAATTATGCAATACATCTGTGCTTTGTAAACTATCATTATTATGACTTAAAACCGTTTTTTTTTACTTTGACTATTCAATTTATTAATAAAAAATATCCTAAGCGTAGCGAGGCATTTTAAAGTGAGAGACGTAAGTAACGTAAGATCACCTCACTAGACATACTAGATGAAAGAATAGTAATGGAAAAGCACATTGGAAAAACCATTGTTTTAAAAAGTCTACAACAAAGAAAACTAGAATAATTAAGCTTATAGCACAAGATTCAAAATAGGTACAAATGGTGGACTTAATCCTAATGTTAATGATGCTGGTATAGGATATAATTGTTAATTTACAACGAACTCGTGCATTTTTATGTTGCATTTTACATCCTTTCTTTGCTTTAACTATTCAATAATTCGGCACGCACGGATTTCGAACCAAGTTCTATTTGACAGTTAAAGTGTACATATGCACACAGATTTTAAGCCACGAAAAGGGGCTTTTAGAGCTAATACGGCGAGAATAAAGTATGAGGTTTTCTTAATGGGCCTTTTGTGCTGCGCCGTTTCGACCATTACCGATAATTTGTGGTAGAAAAATAAAACATGTAAGTCTTAAAAGTTTGAAAAAATGTAATGATGTATTTAAAGGAGGATTTCTGGAAGTAGAGTGTCATATTCTTTTCTATTGTATGTTAGCATGCAGGCATTTGTAACCTAGTAACGATAATCGAGTGGTTTATTCAGAAAATACGCTTCCGCGCGGGCACTTTTAAGCTGGGTACTGACCAACGTTACGAGGTGTATTGTAACATGTTACACAGCGAGGATTCATGCAGTCAATACGCAGTGTAAAGCTGGGTACTGACCAACGTTACGAAGTGTATTGTAACATGTTACACAGCGAGGATTCATGCAGTCAATACGCAGTATAAAGCTAGGTACTGACCAACGTTACGAGGTGTATTGTAACATGTTACACAGCGAGGATTCATGCAGTCAATACGCAGTGTAAAGCTGGGTACTGACCAACGTTACGAGGTGTATTGTAACATGTTACACAGCGAGGATTCATGCAGTCAATACGCAGTGTAAAGCTGGGTAATGACCATCGTTACGAGGTGTATTGTAACATGTTACACAGCGAGGATGCATGCAGTCAATACGTAGTGTAAAGCTGGGTACTGACCAACGTTACGAGGTGTATTGTAACATGTTACACAGCGAGGATTCATGCAGTCAATACGCAGTGTAAAGCTGGGTACTGACCAACGTTACGAGGTGTATTGTAACATGTTACACAGCGAGGATTCATGCAGTCAATACGCAGTGTTACGGTGAAACCAGCGAGCAATTACGTACTGACTGCATGAATGCTTGCTGTGTTACATGTTACAATACACCTCGTAACGTTGGTCAGTACCCAGCTTGACACGTCAAAATTCTACCAGTGCTTCCCAAGAGGAGAATACTGCTAAGAAGAAACGCCGTAAAAACTCAACAGTCAGTAATTTTTAAGGTTCCATAGTCAAACTAGGAACCCTTATAGTTCACCATGTCCGTCCGTCCGTCCGCAGCCTAGCTCAGAGACTCTTAGTACTAGAAAGCTGTAATTTGGCATGAATATACAATGTTAGTCACCTTAACAAAATGGTAAAAATTGTTTTTATAAAATATTACTGTATTTCCCTTACACGTAACTTGGAGATGTATTTTTTCTGTCGGCTACCTAATCTAATTTTTGTTAGAGTCACGTGACCCCCCCTATCACGCCTAAGTAGATTTCATTACTTATTGAGATACATGCGAATAGTGTTCATACCTACTGAAAATCACCTAAGATAACTTTCAAGAGAAAAATTGATAATAATATGTGGAAAAATTCTTGGTTCTATTATAGTATTAGGTATATGTAACGAAATGATAAACAAATCTATTACAGTTATTAACATTATGATGTTGAGTATCATTGATGGGTCGCATAAGATATTTAGATTTGGGTAGTAACGGCTTGGGAACCCTACACTGAGCATGTACCGACATGCTCTTACCCGGTTGTAAAATACTATTACTTACTATCCCTAATTACAAAACAGAAAAATAATACAATAAAATAGCTCTTTATGTTCCCTCGTACAAGAAAAAAAAGCACAATAGATTTGTTACAATAGTAAAAAGCAAGCAAAACTAGCCGGTCATAACACACCACAAAGTAAAAGGTTCTACGAAATACGGCAGAATTTATTTTCAAGAGTTCTTTATACAGACAGACACCTGTTGAGACCCAGACGAAAACTTTTAGAGTTTACAGAGGGCTTTGCAGCCGGAAGTTTCTTTACTCTGGACGAGTAAGTACTTAAAACCTTTTATCGGTAGTCCTAGCGAAATATAATTCACACATTTCTCTAAAATAGTTTATGAGCGGTTTTTTAGGGTTCCATAGTCAAACTAGGAACCCTTATAGTTTCGCCATGTCCGTCCGTCCGTCCGCAGCCTAGCTCAGAGACTCTTAGTACTAGAAAACTGTAATTTGGCATGAATAAACATATTAGTCACGCCAACTAAGTGGTAAAATAAAATCTTGAAAAAAAAATCTTTAGGGCATCTCCCCTAGGCGTAACGTGTGGATGTATTTATTTTCTCGTCTACCCCATAGTGTGGGGTGTCTTTGGATAGGTCTTTTAAAATTATGTTGGGTTTGTTAAAACAAATTTTCGATTAAGGAATCCGTTTAGGAAATATTAAGCTTTAAAGCGCTAATTTTTGTTAGACTCAAGTGTCAAGAGCCAAGACTACAGATACTAAACATCTGAAAAAACTCTTGAATGAAAGCGCATATAACGAATTTAAAAGCAAAACTATCACGACCAAGTAGACATCATTGGTTCTTGAGATACAGGCGATTAAAGTGTTTTACCTACTAAAATCATCGAAGACGGCACCAAATGACTTTAAATAGAAAGTTAGTTATTCCTTGTTGATTTTTATGTTTGTAGTACTTAACGGCTTTGGAACCCTACACTGAGCATGGTCCGATGTGCTCTTGCCCGGATTTTCTTTTTAATCTTGCACAGGTGATAAAAATCTGAATTTAACTAAATTAAAAAAAAACGATATGCTTGCGTTGTGGTTTAAACTATACTTCATTTTACTATTGCATTTAATTGTAGTTACTGGGGGCAGTATGAATTAATCTTAAGTGAAAAAATGTGTACTGTCGTATAATTATAGTTGACTAATGTGACTATTTTGTGAGTGAACCTAGCCTTACAAGATGAAAAATTATTTCCCGTGGTAGCTGGTAAATAAAGCACAATAATATTTATTTTTCAATGGCCCTTCTACTTATTGGTCATTCAATATTAAATTACAAGTGAGTTTATATACCTTCGTACCATTAAGAAATTCTGGATTATCGTTAATACACGCGTTCTTGTTAGAGGCTAAAAAAATCATAGTTTCTCTGATTCGAGATCTGATTTGAGAAACAAGTGAGTATTGGAGCCCCGTGTGGTTGCCGGGTTAGAATAGTGCCACTCCATGTCTTCCCGTGGATGTCGTAAGAGGCGATTAAGGGAATAAGGGCTTGTAGTACTGTTAGGCGATGGGCTTGCAACCTGTCACTAATACACTAGTAAACATCTCAGCTTACTTGTGCAAAATGTGGTTACAGAATTATTAACATGTCTTTTTAGAGTTGTTGGTATTTCTGTAGCTCTGCCTACCCCACTCTGGGAATGAAGGCGTGATGTTATGTGTATGTGTGTGTGTGAGTATTGGGGCTTTTAACTTACATAATTGAATTTAAAAACGAACTTTAAGAAGATAATGAATGTACACCGAACGAGTTCCTTATCTACCTCACAACATGCCCCAAAATTGAAAGCAATCTGGGATCTCTAAGATAAAGTAAATTCAAGAGATTTGGTAACTCAAAAACCAGTGAAGTCTACGGAATAGCATACCGTAAAACGGGTGAATAGAGACACAAACTAAAGGGTCATTCTACTTTTTAGCGCATAATAATCATTGGTGAAATTAAAGGCATTTTTAGATTTTTTTTTCACGTAAATTTGACTTATATTGAAACTGGAACAACTAAATTTAATAGTTCAAAACAAAACACTTTAAATTTATTGATATTTTATCAGGAAAAGTTGGCAACACAGCGGTAAATACACTTTTTCCATACAAATGGCGGGGACATGCGTGACCACTATTTTACCTACTTTAAAGTTAATTATAGTGACTTTTTAAATGTAGTGATAATTTTAAATGTAAGCCAAGCTGTGTAACTATTTCAATATTAAATTACAAAACCGAGCACTTTAACGTTTTTATAAAAATATTATTTAAAGAGCACTTGACAAAAAATCGACCTGCGCTTAAAAGTAGAATGACCCTAAAATAAGTCATAACTTGTTACAAATAAGGACAGATATTAAATGAAAATATCGTTACGTTCTATTAGAAATTATTTTAGTCTTATAATTAGTAACATATGCTTCATTTTAGGTTGTGTCCCTATTTACCCCTTAGTCCCTAATTCACCCCGTTTTTCGGTATGGTTTAAATAATCTGTAATGACTAATTATAAGTAAGTATTCGATACTTAGTTTAAGCCCCATATTACTTTTTTAATTTCATGCGGTTATACTTTAAGAATTACAGGGTTGGGCAGATTAAGTGTCCTAGTTGCGTATGGCTTTTTTACTTAAATATAACTAAACTTCTTATTCACTTCGTATTTTTTTTTGTTGACAATTTAACCTTCTTTATGATTTCTACACGTCAGCTTGATATATTTTGTTTTCATATTGTTTTCAACAATGGACGCGAAACGCCAGCTCGTGTGCGATTTGTACCAGAAAAAAATACCGACCGTGTGAGATATTGAAGACGCTGAAACATTTAAATATCAATATACGGTTTATATCGCGGACCGTCAAGCGATTCAAAGAAACGGGATCTTCACAAATCAGGCCCAAACCTGGGAGAAAGCCATCTGTTCGCACCAAAAACATCATTAAAAATATTCGTGAGCGTATTAGACGAAATCCAGCTCGAAGTGCAAGCAAACTTGCTAAAGATATGAAAATATCCCGTCGAGCAATGAGTCGTATTTTAAAACATGATCTTGGGTTATGGCCTACAAAAAACTAAAAATTCATGGCTTAACAGATGCCCAGAAAAAAGCTAGAGTGAAAAAATGTAGCTAGCTTGGCACGACGGCGATGATATTATTTTTTCCGATGAAAAGATGTTCCAGTTACAAGACAGTCACAACCAACAAAACGATCGTGTCTATGGTGCTTCATTGAAGGATATTCCTGTGGACAAATTAGCCGTACAACGGTTCCAGAGTGCATCAGCTGTCATGGTATGGGGTGCGATATCGCCTAGAGGCAAGTTACCGCTGCTGTTTATTGATCGAGGTGTCAAAATTAACCTATTAGACTATTACATCCAGAACGTGTTACAGGGTCAGGGACTATTACTGCTTCCAACAAGATAGTGCCCCATCTCACAAAGCTAAACGCACTCAAGACTGGTGTAGAACAAATTTGACAGATTTTATACCTTGGCAAGAATGGCCTGCATCATCGCCGGATTTGAATGCTTTGGACTTTTCGATATGGGGTTACATGCTGAGCAAGATTGGGAGCACACAGGGCATGAATCTAAACTCATTCAAGCATCGATTAGTCAAGATATGGGATGAAATACCAGACGAGGTAGTGCGTGCCGCGTGCAATGCATTCTATGGAAGAATGCATCAAGTTATTAAAGCTGATGGCGAGCGATTTGAACTTATGAATTAGTTTTTTTAAGTATAGAGTACGCTAAAAATAAAAACGTGATTGTTCGTCCAATCTTTAGTTTAAATTGTTATATTAAGTTTTCCTTAAAGTAACCGACAGGTGGCGCTGTACGTTCAGCTTTAATTTACTCAACGGCGACGATAGGAGTTAGTTGTCAATGTTCATAAAAGACAGAAGTAACACTGTATCCTAATTTTAATGTTTTATGTTCTAAATTATACGAGTTTTACATATCCATAGTGTTAATTCTTAATCCAACCTGCTTGCACGTCGAACATGGTCCAATACGAATCGGATTATAATAAACAATAGCAAAGTTATGGTGCAAAATTAAGTTGAATACGGTCGGCTCTCAAATGCAGCAACACGGTGTCAATGCAGTGTCGAACAGTGTCTTTGTGCGTTAGAATTCTGCATGGGTAATGAGCACAGTGTTTGTAGTTGGAAAACAACACGTTCATTTTTAAAAAGACTTAAGACGGTAATCTTGTGCATTACAAGTGGTTTATGAACATTATTGAAGAAAAATAGCTAATTATAGATTGTTGCGGAACTGGGAGTTTGCAAATAACAGACATTTAATTTAGTGAAAGTGCCGTATTGGTGACAATCAAGAATACAAAACCAAATAATAAACTGTTAAATACTAAAACTGTTGAACTTTATAGTGCCCTTGTGAGGTTATTCGTGAACAATGGGTGTAGAAAAATATATTAAACTACAAAGTGATCTTCAAAGTAAGATATTTAAGGCCCAGAGTAACTTCAAAAAGTCACCAAAGATTAGAATAACGGTTGCCCACATAGAAACAAGATTGGAACTTTTGGAAAAGTACTGGATAAGTTTTGAGGAAAATCATCGGAATATTGTTGTGGACTGCAAGGATGACAGTGATAGTTACTTTACGGAAGATATTTACGGCAGTGTCGAAGATAAATATATCGAACACAAGATAGAATTAAAACAATCGCTATCGGAAGTTCACCTTATCGATCAGTCGGGTTCGAGCAATGTTTCAAGTAACGAGAAATCAGAATATAATGCCGTTAAGCTTCCGAAAATTGTATTGCCGTTCTTCTCGGGTAAATATATGGAGTGGCCAACCTTTCACGATTTGTTTGAATCGCTCATCCACAATAATAAATCGCTGGCTGATGTACAAAAATTGCATTATCTGAAAAGCCATTTGCAAGGTGAAGCTGAGCAGTTATTACGGCATATCGCTATTACGGACGCAAACTACGCGCAATGTTGGCTTCAATTAAACAAAAGGTACAATAACAAACGATATATTGCGAATTGTATTCTTGCCAGGCTAGTGGGCCAAAAGGCTTTGACGGCAGAATCATCCACTGGTGTAAAACAGTTACTAGATACCACCAATGATTGTTTGAACGCGCTGTCCAATCTTGAAGTGCCTGTATCAACGTGGGACATTTTAATTATCCACCTTATGACACTAAAGCTAGATCAAGAGTCCAGAAAACAATGGGAACAAAAGCTAAGTGAGCATTCGGATAAATTACCGCTATTTAGTGAATTTCAGTTGTTCTTAGAATCCAGATTTCGAGCACTGGAATTTTTAGAGCCTAAAGACAAACGAGAATCTAGAACTAAAGAGATAATAGAGAGACCTAAGGTATTCAGTGTCACCACGGCTGTGTCCTGTCCATTCTGTTCAGATGTTCACTTACTTTATCAATGCAAGAAATTTGCACAAGACAGCTGCGAAAATCGTCGGGAATTTATACAAAAAAAAAGATTGTGTTTTAACTGTTTTGGAGCAAATCATTCTGTAACTCAATGCAAGCGACGCACGGTTTGTCGGCGGTGTGGCCGACGTCATCACTCCCTGCTTCACCAGGATGGCGGTTTTTACTCTCCAGCCCAGGCGGGCCCTAGTCAGACGACGTTTGAGCACCACGCGCCAATCAAGGAGCAGCACGAAGCGGGTCACGTGGAGCGAGTTGCGAACTATTTCTCTAACGGTTCAATAAGAACAAGCGGTCAAGTAATGTTAGCCACTGCCTTAGTAAATGTAGAAAATAAGGGTTTGTATCACACACTTAGGGCATTACTGGATCAGGGCTCGCAAGCCTCGTTCATCACGGAGCATGCAGCCCAAATGCTGCAGCTTCCCAAGTTTCCCGTTCGAGGAACAGTGTCAGGTTTGGGAGGAGATCAGTCTAATATGTCAGTAAAACATATGGTTGAGTTTAATTTACAGTCCACTAATAGCTCTTTTAGCTGTCTTATCCAAGCCTATGTTTTAAACTGTCTAACATCCACTCTTCCTTCGCAGGAGATTATATTACAGGATTGGCCGGAGTTGCTAGAATTAAAGATGGCGGATCCAGGGTATGGTATACCAAGCAATATAGATGTACTGTTGGGCGCTGATGTGTATGGTAACATTTTGGCAGAAGGGATAGTAAGGAATCCAACTGGAACTTTAACCGCTCAGAATACACAGTTGGGTTGGATACTTTCGGGACGAGTACAGGTAAGTAATAACACTACTCCGTACATTATCAGCGCGCATATCCATGACAACTCAGTTAATGATTTGTTGCGTCAGTTTTGGGAAATTGAAACTGACCAGCCCCATCCACTTCTATCCAAGGAAGAAGAAGCCTGTGAAAGGTATTTTAAATCCACTACAACTAGGGATGCGTCAGGTCGCTATGTTGTAAGTCTTCCCTTTCGCGATGAGAATCCAAATTGCCAGTACGGGGACTCACGAACAATTGCCATGAAACGGTTTCTCTTGCTAGAGAAAAAACTTCAGAAGAATCCACTCTTAAAACAGGATTATTCCAAGGTTATTAACGAGTACTTGACCATGAACCATATGGAACTTATCCGGGACAAAATAGAGGCTGCCAAGCCAGGATGTGTTTATCTACCTCATCATGCAGTTGTTCGTGAGGACAAAAGTACAACGAAAGTCCGCGTTGTTTTCGACGCTTCGTGTAAAGGTGTTAATGGTAAGTCACTTAATGACGATTTGATGGTGGGCCCAAGACTTCAGCCAGAACTACGACATATTATCATGAAATGGCGCATTTATCCTGTTTGTTTTGTAGCGGATATAATCAAGATGTATCGGATGGTCAAAGTGGTGCCAGAACACACCGATTTTCAGCGGTTGCTATGGAGAGAGAATCCTCATGAAGATGTGAAGGATTACCGGATGTTGAGAGTTACTTTTGGCGTATCTTCAGCACCATACCTCGCAGTCAAAAGTCTGCAACAAGTTGCTAAAGACGAAGGGGATGAGTATCCATTGGCTGCAGATAGGGTTACGGACTCCTTCTACATGGATGATTTTATGTCTGGATGTGAAACGGAAGAAGAAGCGGTTGCCATATACCACCAGATGGTAAGTCTATTAAGTAAGGGAGGGTTTCAGCTACAAAAGTGGGCAAGTAACAGTCCGAGGTTAATGGACGAAGTAAAGCAAGTAACCGGTCCTGCAAAAGCTAAAGATATCAAAATTGATGATACCGTTAAGATTTTGGGGCTTACTTGGAATATACACTCGGACTCTTTCAAATATATTGTCAATTTACCTCGACAAAAACTGCCAATCACCAAGCGAGTAATTTTATCTGATATTTCACGTTTATTCGATCCTCTAGGGTGGATTGCGCCAATAATAATCAAGGCGAAGATATATATGCAGAAGTTATGGCTGTCGGGACTTGCTTGGGATCAAGAAGTTACATCGAACCTGCTGCATGATTGGATTGCGTTTCGCGATGAATTACCTACACTTAACCAGGTGGAAGTGCCCAGATGGGTTAATATGAGCAGAGCTACAGCGCATGCTGAACTGCATGGCTTCTCCGACGCATCCAATGACGCATACGCTGCGGTGGTATATTTACGCGTAACTGATCATGATGGTAATATTAAAGTTAATTTGATTGCAGCTCGCACAAAGGTATCACCTATCAAACAATTATCCATCCCTCGCTTGGAGCTTTGTGGCGCGGTTTTACTTGCAAAGCTTTTGGCTGAGGTCTCGAGCATTTTATCCATACCTGCAGCGCAGATGCACGCTTGGACTGACTCCACCATTGTTTTGGCTTGGCTAAAAGGTCAACCTAATCGATGGAAAACTTTCGTTGCCAATAGGATTACCGAAATTTTAACTGTTTTAAATAACGACCAATGGTCGCATGTTGAGTCCAGTCAGAATCCAGCAGACTGTGCGTCCAGAGGACTGTCTCCACGAGAATTAATTCAACATGGACTCTGGCTTCATGGGCCTAGATTTTTAAGTGAAACCACATACGTTTCACCAAATATAAATTTATTTACTGATTTAGAAGCTAAGCCATTGAAATCTCACCTCGCTACAACCGTAGCTAGGCCGAATGATTTACCTGATTTTCAGGTGTGGACTAAGTATTCGTCTTTAACGAAGATGATTAGAGTTGTCGCGTTTTGCCTTAGATTTATCAATAAATTAAGGTCAAAGTGTTATCCTTCTTACTTAACTGCGTCTGAACTAGATGATGCCCTGAAACTAGGAATCAAGGCTTGTCAATCGTCGGCATTTTCAAGGGATATTGGGCAGCTTAATAAAACCAAAGCTGTAAATCGCAAAAGCAATTTATGCTCTTTGAGTCCTTTTATAGACAGCGATGGAATCTTACGAGTTCGCGGACGCATACAACAAAGTCAAGTTAGTTATAATGTCAAGCATCCAATTATTTTACCGCGGGATCATCATCTATCGAAATTAGTAGTTCAGGATGCCCTGTAGAAGACGCTACACGGTGGGCCTCAACTGACATTAAATTACGTGCGATCAAAGTACTTTATCGTAAATGCTAAGGGCTTGATAAAACAATTCATCAAAAAGTGTGTAAGATGTTTACGATATAGCTCAGCAAATGCACATCCTTTTATGGGAGAACTGCCAAGCGCCAGAGTTACTATCACTAGACCTTTTTATCGCAGTGGTGTGGACTACGCCGGTCCAATTAACATTCGGTTATCCAAAGGTCGGGGTTGTCGTTCCTACAAGGGTTATATAGCGCTATTTATTTGCATGGTCACGCGATGTATCCATCTCGAAGCTGTAAGTTCCTTGAGCACTGAAGCGTTTTTGGCAGCTTTTCGGCGTTTTACCTCACGCCGTGGTCACTGCAAGGAAGTGTGGAGTGATAACGGCACTAATTTCGTGGGGGCATCCAAAGAGTTGCGTATACTGTTCCAGGATCAAAAATCTAGCATTATGGGTGAAATAGCAGAGGCCCTGGCTCTCGCAGATACTGAGTGGCATTTTATCCCACCGCATGCACCAAACTTCGGTGGCCTGTGGGAAGGCGGTGTCAAATCCACCAAATACCACTTGAAACGGGTGCTGGACGGCACAATGTTAACGTTCGAGGAACTAACAACCGTTTTAACTCAGGTCGAAGCTTGTTTAAATTCTAGACCCATGTACCAGATGCCATTAAGCCAAGCAGATCCGGCTCCACTAACACCTGGTCACTTCCTAATAGGTGAAGCATTGGTGACGGCTTCGGATCGTCACTACGAAGACACTAAGGTCAGTCCCTTACATAGATGGCAGTTAATACAAAAAATTATGCAACAGTTTTGGCGTAAGTGGTCTACTGAATACCTCACTACGCTCTATCAGAGATATAAGTGGACTAAAATTACGCCCGAACCCAAAGTAGGTGATGTCGTCCTCGTAAAGGAAGATGGTCTTCCTCCCTCCAAATGGTTATTTGGTCTTATCAAGGAAAAGCATACTGGTCCAGATAATGTCACAAGGGTGGTTACCATTAAATACAAAAATTCAAAAATTGTTAGACCTGTTTCGAAACTATGTATTTTGCCTATTGTGTCTTAATAGTTTTGTTAAGTTATTTTTTTTTTCCTCTAATCAAATATTTCTTAGTATATTTACGATACTATTTATTTTGTGTAACATTTGTTGTACAAATTTATATTCGATATTTCATCCCACTTATGTTATGTTTGTATACGTAATTTATATAGCATAATGGTGGGCGGTAAAGAACATTCTGTTCTTGGTGGGCGGAATGTTCGTCCAATCTTTAGTTTAAATTGTTATATTAAGTTTTCCTTAAAGTAACCGACAGGTGGCGCTGTACGTTCAGCTTTAATTTACTCAACGGCGACGATAGGAGTTAGTTGTCAATGTTCATAAAAGACAGAAGTAACACTGTATCCTAATTTTAATGTTTTATGTTCTAAATTATACGAGTTTTACATATCCATAGTGTTAATTCTTAATCCAACCTGCTTGCGAACGAAATTTTTAAATTTTCTGTCTTGTTTTAATTTTATGGCTCTTTTTAACTAGGACACTTAATCTGCCCAACCCTGTACTTTGTAATATGTAAGAAGCGAGAATAAAATCAAATATAAAACTGATTCAAATCAGCGCGATAAGATACTCTTCACTTCTGTCAATTCTTTATTCAAATTATGTAGAGTTTTACAACTTACTCTCACCGCAGATCATTATTTCAACAGCTTTGGTAACTAATCAGTCATAAATAAAATAAAACTTCCTATATTTCCAAAAACAATGTCCTATATTTAACTTCTCGACAATTTTGCTAAATATAAACCGGTAACCAATTAAAATATCAAACCAGACTAGGTTATCAGGTCAGGGTTCTCCCTTTAAGTAGGTTGAAAGATCTTCGTCCGCTACTCTAACCACAAAGGCCAAAATTTACCTTGTGACGAACCTTGACCCCTCGACCCTCAAGTTCATAACAAAATCTCTCTTGAGGTTAGAGCGGGCGGGATATTCCCCCTGGCAACCTCATTGGGTGTCAGAGGGTGTCCGTTAACGCTGAATTACTCCATGTAAAACCATCTCTGTTAGCCTTTACAGTTCGCCCCAACCAATTGATGTGAAATTTGGTAAATACAGAGATGTTTTAAAGCCCGGAGATGAACATTAATCCCGAAATATTCTAGTTCCCAAAGGAATTGGGATAAACCATTCCTGAGCGGATAGTGTAGTGGACACAAGGGTCATACACAGATTTAGGATACCGTCTTTCCTGTGGACACACCGAAAGTTCACGTTTTTAAGGCCTAATTTTCTGGCTAAGCCCGCAAAAACGCCGTCAGGACTGCTTTAGATCTATCATATTCATATTTATCATATTGACGACACGCTAGCCTAGTTGGGAGTGACCCTGTCTCCAAAGCCGGCTGTCCCGGGTACAAATCCCGGTAAGGGCAGATATTTGGGTGATGAGTACGAGTATTTGTTCCTGAGTCTTGGATGTTTTCTATGTATTTAAGTATATATTTCTCTATCTAAGTATGTTTATCGTTGTCTAGTACCCATAGTAAAAGCCTAAAGCTTAGTTTGGGACTAGGTTAATTTGTGTGACATTGTCCTGTGTTTTATTTTTTATTTATTTTTATATAAAAACATAACTTATATGCACACAAGCTCTTAACTATTGACCACAGGAGAGATAAATTTTGTTTTTAAGAGTGTGTATGACCCATAAGCTAGTTTGTAGGGTTCCAAACGGGCAATACTGAGCCTTCGTTGTTGGTCCCACCGTCAGTGTTTTATTGAGCGATACCCAACAAAAAAAGTAAAATAGTATATGAAACATTGAAGAAAAAGGCAGTTAGGTGGTACGGAATCTTCAATGCGTCATTCCAACTTGCACAAAATCGGTTATTACGTAAACGATTGCAAGTAAAGCGGATAACGCGTCGTGCCGTGACATCCCCTGTTCCGATGCCACTCGTACACGGGCACTTACTATTATTTTTAGTAGTTATTACTTATACGATTGACGACACGCTAGCTAGTCGGTAGTGACCCTGCCTTTCAAAGCTAAGGGGTCCTGGGTTCAATTCCGGTGTTTGTGTGATAAGCACGAGTATTTGTTCCTGAGTCTTGGATGTTTTCTATGTATTTAAGTATATATTTCTCTAAATTAGTAAGTTTATCGTTGTCTAGTACCCATAGTACAAGACTAGACCTTAGTTTGGGACTAAGTCAATTTGTCTGACATTATCCTGTGCAATGTAGGGACGTCAGTGCAATGTCAGTGAAATATTAACATTCATAATCAAATTTGACTTGACGCCGCGTCAACTGACGCCATGAACTGACCGTGAATGTCTTGCTTAAATAGCACTAGACAGTTTGATTTGCCGTCGGAGCCAACCTCAATCTAATGAACAAACGAACGGGCTGAGACCACAGATTTAATAAGACTTGCTTCCATGAAGGTCTATACCTACGCTTTACATAACTCAGGTCAAATGCTTACTTTGAACTTGCTGACTGCGGACAGTGCTCAGTAAGGGCCCTTTTAAACACTGTTTCCACATTATTTTTGGTTTTTGGTTGTATTTGGGTCATACACACTCTTAAAAACAAAAGTTGTCTCTCCTGTGGTCAATTGTTAAGAGCTTGTGTGCATATAAGTTATGTTTTTATATGATAGGTCTAAAGCAGTCCTGACGGCGTTTTTGCGGGTATGGGCTTAGCCAGAAAATTAGGTCTTATAACGTTAACTTTTGGTGTGTCCACAGGAAAGACGGTAACCTAAATCTGTGTATGACCCATGTACACGCGCATTCTAAAACAAGATACCATCTGATAGCGCAAAATGCTGTTCAATTTTATGTCACACATCAAGCGCTGCTTTTTGTGTAGGGCATATTATACTGAAAATTACTTCATTGGTGACCAAGATGTATTTACGTATAGTATCTAGACTGTTCCTATTGCTAAAGTAAGGTAATTTAAAAAGTCTAGAATATTTCGGATATGTCTTATTTAACGAAAATGCTTTTCAGCAAACTGTGTTTTCAAATACATATTAAATGTAATGTTAACTGTTTGTGTTTGTATTTTATTTTCATTATTTTTTATAGTTACGAGTACAAGACGGTTTTCAATGAGATTACACTGTCATGATTCTCTTCGGACAGCTATTTCACACAATATTAGATACTTTTACGTGGTGCCTACAAAGAATGTACTACTCTGTTAATGAATATTTTATGACCACCAATACCTAATCAATATTTGTTGTTTTATTATTATTAGTATTTTTACATTGACATTCAAAAATGATTTATTAAGTATTGTAATTTGCTGTTTACCACTTTTCTATATGCATGACATTAATTTATTATTTAAATATTTTTATTCTCCTCAAAACTTATTTTTAGTCTGACGTTATTAAATATATACTTACTTTAGATTAGGTTTTAATGACATGCATATTTAAAAACAATATATTGTGCGCCAAATTCTGGCTGATGTACCAATTACTAACCCTACCACCATTTCTAACCACTCACATTCAAACAATAAATAATTTTGTAATTATGTTTTTTTTTGTACGGTAGTATCGTTGATCGGGTCGCCGCTTTCCCGAACATATGTATAGTTCACGGAGGTGATAACTGAATTACGTCATACTCGTGAAAGGGTGTATGTGGGGTTCGGATTGTTCACGTTTACAAGGACTTTTTGTTTAATATTCCAGGTATGGTTTTGACGGAGAGACCTCGTCGTGTTGTTATTTTAGTGGTTATTTTGTATTTACTGTTATTAATCTTACATTTGTAGTGATATTATGTATGCTAGGTTAAATCTTTATTATTTATTTCTTTATTGCCTTGTAATGCAACTTACTTTTCACCTGGATTTCCTTGATGCGTTTCTTCTTCACAATGATGATCTTATCCGAAACGCTAGTAGTTTTACTCCATATTATTACCGACGCGCAACGTGTAAATAAGCCCTCATTAGGCCAATTTACTGCATAAATAATTTTAATTGCGTTTTTTTTTGTATTCTGTGAGCGTTGACTAAATATCTTCTATTTTATTATATTCCAAGATTGGATTCTTTAATGTTTGTCTTAATCGTAAATCGAACCGGTCAAATGTGAGAAAAAAAATACTGTCTTAAGTAGTTTATGATGATATCGAAGTGAGCAGCTCCAAGCCACAAATCTGTGAAGTAAAGAAACACCGTGAAAACTAACAATTATTTGACTTGATTAAGGCATGCTTTTATTTTACGTATTTTTTTTTCAATAAATACAGTATTTACTGTATTCAAAAATAACAGTAACTCTCCTTTGTGTATTATGCTAGTTCTCGCCATCCACATCGCTTTTTTTTTCAACCTGTATTTTTAAATCACGACTTTATCTCTCTAATCTATTAGTACTCACCTGAATTAGAACAAAGCAAACAGAACGTATCGAACCCTAGCCAGAAAACTCTGGGCAGTGACAGATTACTGTCCTGAAAGAGATGAATGGGTAAAACTTGTACCAGTCTATCTATATCTACATATCGGCAGACACAACAATGGTGGATGTAAGGTGAGACGCGGCAGACTCGCTCGCGGTACCAAATAGGGTTGCCACCCTTACTATAACAATATACAGTATTGTACTAAATATCCGTACTTTATAATATATAAAATACATACATACATACATAACATTACGCCTACATTCCCAGAGTGGGGTAGGCTACAGAAATACCCACAACTATAAAAAGACTTGTTGATAATTCTGTAACCACATTTTGCACAAGTAGGCTAAGTTGTTTACCAGTGTATTAGTGACAGGTTGCCAGCCCATCGCCTAACAGTACTACAAGCCTTTATTCCCTTAGTGGCCTCTTACGACATCCACGGGAAGACATGGAGTGGCACTACTCTAACCCGGCAACCACACTGATAGTATATAGGTTATAAGTATGCTAAAATACTTTATTTTTAAGAACAATATAATTTTGAAATTCGTGATATTAAATTTGGTCTATCAAGACGTTATTGAACGCAACAAAGATTTGAAATTTAAAAACCCCCAACTCAAAGCAGTCTGTAAAAAAACCTCTAAAAAGTATAAAATAATAAGTGGTGGTCTATAAGTTTAATTATAAGTAGGTATTATATTTTGATCCAAGCGTCTTCGCGTAGGAGTAAGGGCTGATTTTTTGATAAGTAGGTTAAGTGAACACTGACACTAACTAAACTGATACGTCGGGGACCGCTAAGTAGCTGGGGTATTTATTATTATTCCATTTACTTAGCGGTCCCCCGCCTTATCTATAGTTTAAACTTCTCCACCTGAGTATCTGTTTATAAAGTTTTAATAATCAGCATGGTTCTTAGCAAGATTGAAAATTGGTTTAATGCAATATCTGCTCTGAAAGTAGGTGTCACCACTATATCGGGGGCTTTTGACCCCCTAAAAGCTCAATATCTCAAAAACGGCTTAACCGATTTTGATAATACATGTGCTAGAACCACCGCTAGAAAATCTGCTATATTTTTGGCCCTATAACTCACCATATACTATATAAAAATACCTTGATAACAAACGTGGCAACCCTAGTACCAAGCCTTTGTATATTTTCCCCTGTCAGGGGTTCGTGGGTGCGTATTCAAACCATACTAGTTAAATTTGAGCAATTTTCTGGACTGTAATTGAACATTTACATACCTATGCAAGTGTATGATCAACAACTCTTACGCCACCCTCTCATTATGATGGCGTCATAATGACATTTCATAAAATTATTTTAAAACCGTTTTCAAAAAGTAAGAAAGAACTTCTTTTAACCAAGCCGACAAATTAAGAATCTTTTTTTAAAGAGAATAAAATAAATGTTTTAAAAAACTAAATATTGTCTTCAAAAAATAAGAAGTAACTTATTTTATGATGATAGGTAATAGGGTCGTTCTACTTTTTTACCGACAATACATCGTCATTTTTCTATATTTAGCGTTTTTCAACTATTGATAATTATGGTTTCAACTTTTGATTTTAAAATACGTTGCGTAATTTTTTATTTTGGCTAATTAATGATTATTTCGGTGGCACTAATGTTTTTTTCTTTATGGCGGCTTTTCAGAATATACTGTGACAGAGTGGCCGTTTTCAGAGGAGACTAAATTTTATATTACCACTCTGTCACGCAATTCTATGAGAAAACAAACTTATAAAAAAAATGGATAGAACGCGGTATTGCAGTTTCATCGACGATAGGTACCCGCTAAAAACATTTTATTACAGACACCATTACAGGACATAAAAGTTAAAACCTAGAAGACCAAGCATCTATGCATCTATAATAAAATTATCCAAGCATTCTAGACTTTAACATTTAAAAGAAATGCTTAAAAATAAGCTAAATTGTTGTTATCATCAGAAGTTTATAGTTGCAAAAGCAAAAGGCTCGTTCTCCGCGTTGAAACGCTGAGTGATACGAGATTGATCCTTGTCGATAACGATGATTAAGCATTGTCTGTGAACCAGAAATAATCCCAGGTCCATGCATGACTTGTGACGTCGTGTGGAGCTGGGTGGTTTTCAAAAAAAGTGTACATCGTTCATTACAAAAGTTAAGAAACTAACTTTTCCATTTCGTCACGAAAATTAGTCGTACATTTAGATACGTTGTGATAATTCACTCTATTATCCTCATAATTATATACTTATAATTATAATTACTAGATAATATTTAGAAACAGCCTTTTAAATTGCTGCACAGTTTAGTACCTTGTCGCTTTAACGCCTTTGACAGATTAGGGTAAGGACCAAGAAGTTGGCCCCGCCAACTCGTCAATTAAATTTTCTATTAAACTTTTCCGTTGTGACACGAAAATTAGCCATAGGGATAATTTTCGTGTCACAACGGAACTTTTTTTACTTTTGTTGTTTGTATGGTTAACTTCGCTTAACTATGGTCCAACTATTTGGTCCTTACCGATTAGTGCAGCAGTTCAAACATAACGTTAAAGTGACAAAGCACTTAAGTGCAAAGCTACTTATAAGCATACACCGCAATCCAACTAGCAAATCCGTAGCAGATGGACGTCAGAGTTGTCACTGAGTACTATGAACAAATAAAAATACAATGTTATTTAATTCATCAAAATTATTTTTTAAACTATGTTTCATTTACTTTGACATGATTTTGAAACCAACTAAATATGTTTGTATGATTATGTCCTTATTTATAAATGTAATGAATGAAAGGCACCATCTTGAATACTATACAAGCTGTTATGCATCTGGGCCTCTATTCAACTGCGTTGTAACTATATCGTATTTGACGTGTTTTCGTATTGTCAACGTTTTGATAACTCTTATGTCATTTACAATAATGGTGACTGTGACATAAACGATTCTTAAACGAGTCAAACACGATATCGTTTTAACGCACCTGAATATAGGCCCAGAACCTTCTTCTCTATTGTATAATGTTTACTTGATATTTCCAATTCATATGGATAGCTATGCTAGAGATAATAAGTTCGTACTTAATTCCGAAACATCTTTTGATTTTATTCGTATATCGGTTTCTTTGGTTATCTTTAAATTGTTTTAATCATACGTACAATTAATTAAGAAAATGATTCATCTTAAACGCCAACCCTAACATAAAACTGTCATATTTTTTTATATGCTACGGTTTGCTACTGCCGTTGCGGGGTCGGCTTATAAGGCTGAGCATACCAATATGCGTAAATGAAATACAGTGAGATATAAATTCGTACCTGTTGCCGCGACTAAGCCGCACAAGTCACTTATCCGCTTGGAAATTGTCCAATTTTGCGGTACTAAAAGTACATTTTTAACACAGTTGCTCAAAAAGTGGTACTTTTCGTAGCTGTATATCGTGCGGAAAGTTGGATATTACGCACTAGTGCGTTACAGTTTTCCTTTTTTTTAATAGACTTTTGTTTTAACTTCCAAGCCGTGCATCCAACCAAAGAGTTTGCATGTTCAACCACTTTTTGATTACGTCATTTAGCATTGAGACTATACATAGATAACATAATTTAAAATATTAAAATGAAATACATACTTACATACATAGATACATAAAATGTATCTAGGTAATATTAAAAAAAAACAGCTCTCATCAAGATGGCTGAATCTGAATTAGTATTACGAATGATTAGATAGTTGCGTATTAAGGTGAATTCACATTACACCATGCCGAAACCGGGCCCAGCCCAGTACGGCGTAATGTGAATCCACCTTTATGCATTACCGCTGGTTAATAGAGAATTATACTTTTTGATTTTTAAATATCGACGACCGTAATCTAAATTGACGTAACGGACAAATGGCTACTTTTCAGGAGAGCCAAAAAACAGTATTTTTTTTCTTTTAAAATTCATAGTTTTGTTGTTTGTTACGTATCATGTAACTAAAAATAGCCAATTACTTACTTTTTTCCACTCTTTAACTACAAATAACTCAATTTATCATACAACGGTTAGTTACTGAGATAGCATGTCCCTTACGTCAAAAAATAAATTCATAATGTCCAATACCACCCTTCTCCAACAGTTGACTTTAGAGTAAATTTGATGTATCTACAAATAAATTTAAAGAAATGAAATTAAAGTGATCGTAACTCCATTGAAAGTAATCAATGACAGGGTGTAAAAGGTACATGGGAAATTATCTTAGGTGAAATAATAAACGAAAACATAAAATGTAATTGTGTTATTTATTAGGATAATTAAGAGATCAATCATGGAAGTATAGACATAATTATCCAGAGCTCAGAATCGCAATTATTTAGTGGTATTTGAGTGTTTACAGGACTTTCATTATTTGAATCTTAATTTTTCTGTTACTACCAGCAATATACGAGGTTCGTAATTAAAGTAAAGTGTTCTGAAGAACATATACTTAGTTTTATAATTATATTTCAACGATACATCACTACATACGCCATTATGAGCTCTCATTAATATGTCGATAGCTAGACTAGTAACAAGTAATAAAATAAAACAAAATACACGATTCGGTGTAAAAACGATTAGAGATATAAAATAAAAACATAAACAATTTTAATTCGACAGTATCAATTAGAACCTAGGTACTGATAGTAGTACAATTAGCAATAGGCCAAATCCTATCTTAATTTTCATCACTGCTCTCATTATCATCGTCAGTTTCAGCTAAAGTAGCTGTTATCATTTCAGAGTGAGGCAAAGTTAAATATTCGTTATGAAAACGCTTTGGGATAGTACCTAGAAGGAATTGGTATTTATTATATTTAGAAACGTGATAAAGTATTTTGGTCCTCATAGCATTTCTAAAGACTTGCGAAATAATATACCTACATAAGTAGACACAAACACGGTAATTGCATGTAGCCGACAATTTGATATTTTATTAAATAAAATACTTACTGCAATAACTTGTCTCGATCCCGCAGTAATTTATTGCGTCGAGCTAAGAGTGATTCAATACTGTTTATATTCATCGTTATCTCAGTTGCCTTCCTTATTATTAAGTACTTGAAACATGCGTGAAGACGAGTGCTCGTGCAAAACAGAACTGACTAAGCAGCGGCAGCACTCAATCCAGTGTAGCCAGGTGTAATTTGAAAAATGAATAGTTTTTTATCAGTCGAAAATACCTTTGAATAAACGATTAATAATCTGGATTTTTTCTTGTACGTATGTATGTATGTAAAAGCTTTATTGGAAAACTAACAATTGAATTATAGTGCTCTCATTAAAATTATTTTATTTTATTTCAATTGAAAAAAATATAGTTATCACGTGTCGTGTTCATTGTAAATACTTTATAATCTGTTTGCACAAATAACTAACCCTTGGAATATTATTTTAAATGCATTTATAGGCATATTTTCAATCGATGACCAAGGCTCAAAAATCAATAGATTGTCAAGAAAATTCAGTAGATTTCGTAAAAATCAGATGAACCGGTAACACTCTCAACCACAACCAGCAGCGACATGCTCTTTCTAAAATGTTTTTTGTCGCGTACAACGAGGTGATAGTGAGATCTCTTTCACCCTCAAGCAACTTTAAGTGCGTGAGAGTGATTTAGCTATATTAACGAACACTGAGTATGTCATCTAACGAAAGAGATAAAGCTAACATTTTAATGTAAGGGACGGTAGTTTTAAGATTGTAGTTGTGAAAAAATGTCGTATATACTCTTAGCAAATATTTGATACACTTACAAATTACCGTAAGGGTCACTGTTGCCTTACATTTGTGAAAGCAAAACTGCGTATCGTACAATTGCTTACAGAATAATAGTCTTTTACGACGCAGGTAAATTTAGAAAATGATAGTTACGTCTAATTGTGATAGAATCAATTTTATTTTTGTAGATAATTTTGAGAACGTTAAATGATGTATCGTACATTTACTTATTTAATGGCGCCTTACAGCGTTAGGTAAATTGCGAGATGAAGGTTACACCAAGAATAAATTGCAGTTTTTTTAATTGCTGTAGATACGTCGTATTTTTTTGAAATACTGAGTCAAAGTAACATTTTTTTAAGGCTGTAAGGGGCATGTTTTTTAAGGCTATCGAGACGTCACCTATACCAAACGATAGAGAAAAAAAAACTGAATAGACCTGCATTCATAACTCATTTTCTCCATTTTGTCCCTTACATCAATTTAGATTACGGTCGTCGATATAGGTAATTAAATTATTGTGACTTTTTTTTTATTTGGCTGAATGGTCACAACCGTTGCCATTTCATAAAGTCAGTGTCAATTAAAAGTAAAATTGTCTCTTGTAAATAGTTTTATTTACTGATTTATTTTGTTTCTTTGATATTTTTTCGCAAATGTATTAAAAAACGTCGTTTGATACACGTGCGGAACTGTCATTTTAACTCGTCCTGAGTCTTGTCCCTCGCTTGCAGCTCGGGCCAAGATACTTCAGGGCTCGTTTAAAATGACATACTTTTCGCACTTGTATCAAAATGTACTATTTTACCTTTCATGCTCGTAAAGTACTTCTTTATGCTGGGTATAGGCTGCATAAAATCGCATTTTATGCACTAGAGCATTAAAGTGTTGCTGTCTGTGTAGACTAAACCAATTAAGCCCTACCGCCAGACAGACGAGGCGACTGCACTAAAATAAACTTTTAATACATTTACTTTTATTTATATGCCTTCTATGTTGCATATATCAAATAAAATAGAGCATTATAAACAAAAAATAAAAAACCAACGTATGACTTGGCATTAATGCATTCGGCCTATGCTAAAAATATCATGAAGAATATATTTTAAAAAATACTGGGGATTTTTGTCTCGTTTTGGACTAAGCTATTAATTAGTTGTTTACTTTGCAACGTATTGTGTTACGCTTTAGGATCTTTTGTGCAATTACCCACACCCACTCAGCTGTTCGAATATGTGCATCGGGTAATATGCTCACACCTAACATACCAATGGTAAAAATTGCAAAAGAACTAATTGAACAGACATTGCCTAAAACCAAGAAAAAGCTTTATTTATAATTAATATCACTGTTTAATTTACTCGTAATCGAAGTGAAAAGCAGAGTGTATAACTTGGTCTTAAAACCGATTTTATTCTCGACTTAATTATCCTTCCATGCCATAAGTCTTGGATAAAATAGTTTGTTATATGCCCTTGTTGTACAATCTACTATATTTTATTATGTCCTTCCTCGAGTTTCGAGCTATCTTAATACTACTACATTTTATTAAATTTCGCTTAGTAGTATATGTGCTAAAGCGTAATAAACAGAGTTACTTTCGCATTTATAACATTAGTACGGTTTTACCCAAACCCGCATGACGTGATGCCCCTGGCATTGTTTGCTTCCTCAACCCTTACAAGTACAAATGAAATATTAATTCTACTCGGCATGCATTTGGAGGCTAAATTAGTTACACAGACGTCAGTTACAAGTTGTTGCCGCGGTAATAGGAGCTAAATTATACAGGGAGACAAGTTGCGTTGTGCGAACGCTAACAGCTGTAGAAAGTAACAAAATGCATAGAATTGATATATGTAGGTGATCGACGCATGTGTACAGCGTACGTAAATGTTATACCGGGTGTTGCCTGTAATAGGAGCAATAAATTTAGGGATCGTTTCAACACCACAAACTTAACAACATTTATTCTATAACTTTTGAAACCTTCTTATTGTTAACTAAATATTAATGAATTCAAATTTTCTAAGCAAGCAATGTATTGCGAAAACTACGAAGTTTGTAGGCTGACAGTATATGTCAACTAAACTATTGGATTGAGTACATTGAAAATTCTATTTAGTTTGTTAGAAAAAATCACAAACAATAAAGTACATATTTTTTTTAAGTTGTAAACCAAATGTTGCTACGTTTATAGAGTAGAAAAGATCCCATTAATTAACTAAATTAACATTCATCTACGTCGTTCTTAGGTCTAAACCCCTTTTAAGTTGGCAACCCTTTATTATTTACTACTATTACCATTTACTTTTTACTACATTTGCTGAGGGCAAGGGTTTTATTCTCTTGCACTAAAGTAGTCCCGCACTCGTAGTCACGAAGGCAGAGTTAGATACCTACCGTTTGTCCTAGGGGTTTAGTAAACGAAACCAAGGATAAAATTAAAAACATTTAAGGTATTTCTTAGAAAGTTTGTACCTAGTTAAGGACTAAAATTAAGAAACGTTAACTTTTCCGCTGAGTTACGAAAATTTGTCGTATATACACTACTCACAACGTCAATTATCTGTATCTCAATTTCAAGAAATGAACCAGATTCAATCCTCACTTCTAAGATACCACCATTTGTCTTATAAAATTATAGCAAACGTTCGTTACTCAGCGAAAAAGTTAACGTTTTTAAATTTTAGTCCTTAACTAGATACAAAGTTTCTAAGAAACGCCCTTAAACGAGTATTCTTATGTTAGAAAATCCAGGTCAAAGTAGGTTTAAACGTAATTCATTGTCTTCCCGTGGATGTCGTAAGAGGCGACCAAGGGTATAAGGGCTTATAGAGGCGATTGGCTTGCAACTTGACACTAATACACTAGTAAACTCCTTGACCTGATTATGAAAAATGTGGTTGTATAATTTTAAACAAGTCTTTTTAGATTTGTTGGTAATTCTATACTTCTGCCTACCCCACTCTGTGAATGAAAGCGTGATGTTATGTAATTGTGAAAATAATCAATTAATATTATATTTAGACTAAATTAAAGTTATAGTTATTTATGTCCATAAATAACATAATCTGTGCTCGGCTAGCCATCTTTTTAATTTACTCTCTTCGGGTTCACGACGTGAGTCAGTTTGTCCGACTTGGCCAGCCTTGCGGCACGATGGAACTACTTAGGCTCGAGACTCCAGGCGCATTTACAGGAGAGTTGCTTAAGGGTGAATCAACTTTTAAGGTACTCCCCAATTTTCGACATGTCTCACTATGTCACCTTAATTTGGTAGAATGCAATTTTTTTTTTTGATGTGGTCATTATATTGAATAAATCAGACAATTAAACTTACTTTCTAGCTGACAATTTTAAAAATTATTTTATGATTTACACAAATATATCAGGTAACGCAGGGGACGACGTTGTCCCCGGGTTTTGTATGAAAAACGTGCATTTTCCACTGCGTTACCATGTTTTTACAAAATTATAGAATTGGTTTATGATTATGAATAGTGAAATCCGAAAATCTGATTATCTAATTTTAACATGTGTAAACCATTATCAATCTCACATATTCTAGTAAGTTTTTATTAGCGTGTAGAAAAGGAGGACTTTAAAAGTTGATTCACCCTTAAACACCTTTCAGGTTAAATTATAATAGTTTGTCAGTAAATTATTTGTAGGCTTCTTTTTCCAATTGTTATACATTTTGTATTTAAAGGGAATTCTTTGTAAACCGACTCACTGGGCCCCAAGATACAGGATCAGCCTAGTTTGGGGTCCACAGGATATTTTACCTTATGTGTAAACCGTTTATTTTATCTTAGTAAATTTATTCTTAAAGTGAATACTCTTTACAGGCCTAGGTGTTTTCGATTCACGTAGACGCGCCTTACATCTCAAATAGACGTTAAACGGTTGCATTAATGCAATCCATTTTCTTCATTCACTGGAACACATCAATGCGAACACTGCTGTTTGGCGGTAGGTAAGTAGGTAGGTTAAGTAGAGGAGCGTGATTAAGAACACTAAAACCAAATATCATAAAATTTTACTAGAAAATCACAAACATTTTTTACGACTGCCTTTACAAAACGAGAAGATAGTGTATAGATAGATAGATAGATAGATAAAAACTTTATTCATCCAACAAACAAGGCTCCTAAAATAATAAAAAAAAGTAAAGTAAACCAAAACAATAAAATACCAAACCAAAATAACATGACAATAAGCAAAAACATGCTAAACAAAGTAAAAAAAAAATGGTATGGTTAGTCTAGGGGAGTCATTTGATAAAACAAGTTTGAATTTCCGTTAGTTCCCTTTTTATCCAATTAATAATTAATGAAGAGTGACGGCATCCGAGGTCTCGAATTCAGTGCTTCGGAAATACCACCCCGACGCGTTAATCCAATATCTGGGATCTGGATCAGTTTAATGCTACGCCGTGGCCAGTCAACTGAATCATAGCCGACGGTCGTCGGAGTGGACGGTTATTGAGTTAAAATACCGGATGCGAGGGACGCTCTCCCGAATATTGAAAATGTATTTACGGACAGGCTGTGCTGAAATTCGGTGACGTTTTAATATGCTGTTTTTTTAAGTCACTAAAACGCTTTTGATTCACCATTTCACTGATATTAAACAGAACAAGAAGACTCCTTCGCTCTTCCTTACGCTACTGTAAAAAAATACTTTTAGGAGGGTTACTATGACATGCCAAAGCAATTTTAGGATGAGCGTAAGGGACTGAGCTATAGCGGTTATATAGCTCTGTTTACATACATACATAACATCACGCCTTCATTCCCAGAGTGGGGTAGGCAGAGCTACAGAAATACCAACAACTCTAAAAAGACATGTTAATAATTCTGTAACCACATTTTGCGGTTTTCGGGTTCGAATAGTGCCACTCCATGTCTTCCCGTAGATGTCGTAAGAGGCGTCTAAGGGAATAAGGGCTTGTAGTGCTGTTACGCGATGAGCTTGCAACCTGTCACAATAAAACATTGGTAAACATCTTTACCTGATTGTGCAAAATGTGGTTACAGAATTACTAACAAGTATTTTTAGAGTTGTTGGTATTTCTGTATATAGCTCTGCCTACCCCTCTCTAGGAATGAAGGCGTGATGTTATTTATGTATGTATTTATTGTCAGTTTTAGAAATGTTGTATAATTGGACCATATTGAGTTAGGTATTATGTCTTCAATCGAGAACCTCAGTGAGTGAATTTCAGTGATTTAAGAGGTCTTAAGGGTATTAAAGAATGTGTGTAAGTGTGCCTTTTTATACATTCAACATATAAGAATACCTCAAAGCAAAAGTTCTGACAATAAGTCTGGAAAGTAATCCTTAAAGGATTCAGTTTGTTCCTATGAGATACAAATCCCTTTTAAGTCGCGTAGAAATCCGTCCATTTTCCTAAGCGCTATTGTGCCACAAATAGACAAAGGAGTATTTTTTTAACACCTTTCGTTTTGGTCAATAGTTGAGGATAAACCTTCACCTCCACGTATTACAGTCTTTGCGCGTATCTATACCTACTAAAATTATAAATTTAAAAGTAACACTTTCACGACTAAACGGCCGATTTCAATATTTGTTATAAACATAGGACCTTCCTAGGACATAGGGTACCGTAAAACTACACAACTATAGTCCTAGCCTGCAACAATAATGGTCCAATTTTCGTCCTTAAATTATCCTTAAAATATGATAGCTCACTGCTATTATTTCTGGGTATATAATTATAAGTAAGGCCTAAAATAATTTGCTTTAAAGTCTAATCATATAGCTATCATATTTTAAGGATAATGTAAGGACGAAATTTGGACCATTGTTGCAGGCTCGGACTATAGTTGGGTAGTTTTACGGTACTTTATACACGCGAATTATCTTTAATCCGTGAAGTAATCGGGTCATACACAGATTTAGGTTACCGTCTTTCCTGTGGACACACCGAAAGTTATCGTTTTTAGGCCTATTTTCTGGCTAAGCCTATACACGCAAAAACGCCGTCAAGTCTGCTGTAGGCCTATCATATAAAACATAACTTATACGCACACAAGCTTTTAATTATTGACCACAGGAGAGACAACTTTTGTTTTTAAGAGTGTGTATCACCCAATCACCACACACTGTCACGCCACACACTTTATTCCACTAATTTTCACTTCTTCTTCCATAAATTCAAATTGCTTTTGTTCAAGAAAATGTCTCTCCCTACCTATCCTTTAGTGCCGTCCGTCACGTTTCATAACGATATTTTCGATGCACGTTTTGATGGATCTCGTTTGAGATTAGGAATTATACGCGTGTAAATCTACATATTAGTTAAGTTGGTCTTGTATAATATACTTAGTCTTATTGTGATTAAATTAAATGACAAAGTAATTATCTCTTTCACCCCTACCGCATGGAAACCTCCGGTAAACTTACTTTTATAATTAATTTTATTATGATATAAAAGATGTACAAGATGTCTTATCTAACTACCCCTACACTAAATCACTACACGTTTTTCAGCTAAATTAATAGAAATAGAACATCCTTTATTTCAGACAGCAATGGTCACGTTTAAAACTAACACATCACTTATCACTCCCTCGCCTCGCGGTGTTAACTTCCCGGCGACTACGGAATCGCCGAAGATGACACGGCGATACCAGAGCCTGAAACGAGAAAACAATTGCGCTTTTATAAAATGAGCTTAGATTAGGAAGTAAAAAAACAATCATTTTGAAGTTATTTATTAAATAAATAAATAAATTTCAGGGACAATTAAATAAAATTAAACAGAATTAACATTAAATTTTAATCAATTCTTCCAATTCCAAGATCTCAAATAACATAATTATTATTGATTAAAATACACTTGTTCACATTTATAAATATTCGGGGACAATGTCACATAAATTGACCCAGTCCCAAACTAAGCTCTCGGCTTGTACTATGGGTACTCTAGGCAACGATAAACATACTTATATAGACAAATATATACTTAAATACATAGAAAATATCCAAGACTCAGAAGCAAATACTCGGCTCATCACACAATTATTTGCCCTTACCGGGATTCATACCCGGGACCGCTAGCTTCGTAGGCAGGGAATTGAATTTACAGATATTTTTTTTCCAAAAGTAGGGTGATCTAAATAAATGAAGTTTGTTACGTTGTTGAGAAAATAAACATTTAAAATTTTAAAATAGACCTACATGATTAAATACAGTATTAATAATGACATGTGATATTGATATCTTAAAAATGCTTATTCTTTTATAAAAGTAATTTGGCACTAGGCAATATATGTATACTAGCGACCCGCCCTCGCTTCGCTCCGGATTAAAGTATTATACATATAAACCTTCCTCTTCAATCACTCTATCTATTAAAAAAAAACCGCATCTAAATCCGTTGCGTAGTTTTAAAGATTTAAGCATACATAGGGATATAGGGACAGAAAAGACTTTGTTTTATACTATGTAGTGATTGACAATTTAACCAATTTATTTCCACTACATGCATGTTGAGCTTGAACTCTTTCTTTTACACGTCATTGTGGAATAGAAGGGCCGCATTATTGCCAAATTACAGCTTTCTAGTACTAAGAGTCTCTGCGCTAGGCTGCGGACGGACGGACGGACGAACGGACTTGGCGAAACTATAAGGGTTAAGTTTGACTACGGAACCCTACAAACGAGTCGCTAAAATGTACGTACGCGCTTATCTTCCGAACGACTGCATCAGATTGGTTTATTTTTGTTGTAGACAAAGTTTATCTGCAAAAAAAAAACTAAAAGTCCGTCGGAAATGTCGGAATTTTGCAGCGGGCCGAAGGCGCTGGCAGGTTGGTATTTTATAATCAAATTTAATATCAAACTTAACAGACAACAATATGACATTGTATCAAACTGGGCCACTATTCAACTGCGTTATAACGATATCGTGTTTGACGTGTTTTAGAATCGTTTATGTCACAGTCGCCATTATTGTGAATGACATAAGAGTTATGAAAACGTTGACAATACGGAAACAGATCAAACACGATATCGTTATTACCGTGCAGAATCCCAGCCCTGTACGAGTGAGTCAGTTGCATTTTATAGGTATTGCAAAATATAACCTTTTTATTTCAAGGATTAAATTATCTGTTAAAAATTAAAAACCGCACAGGGAAAAAGTAATGTGGGAAATAGGCCCTGGATGGGTTTTAATTAAATGTATGCACTGTAGTGTCACTTTTTCTTTGCACTTATTCCTATGTTTCTTCTTTCTCTTACTTACACCTGGCGCTACTAAATACTCTTCTTTATCATCTATTTTACTTGTTTTTAAGTGAGACATAAGCAAAGAGGTGGGACAGTTTTACAGAGACAAGTATCGTACCAATCTTATCAAGTAAGTGTGACTTAAAGAGCTTCGTGTATTAGCATCTCAACACTACAGATTAAATAGATTGCGTAGGTTGAACTGCTTACCTTTTTACCGCATAGCCCGTATTCTTGGTTTACCTTTGAAATGACGACCCTCATTTCATCGAATGGTTTACTTCGCCGAATTTTAATTTCATCGACAGGCATTTCCACGTGCAGTATAATTGTTTGATTGTCACAGGCCTAACCTAACCTAAGATACGTAACCTTAAGATAACCTAACAACGGAGTTTCAGCAGAAAGTAGCTTTCGACGAAATGAAATTCGGTGAAACAACACATTCGATGAAATCAGTTTCGACATTTCAAAGGGATCCCCGTATTCTTTTGCACGCAGGCTTGCCTATACAAAAGTCACCCCTAGTAATGCAAGCCGATAGTCAAAGAAATTGTTTCTGTAGCAGTTTAACTTAATACTTAAATTAGCCGTATTATACATTTCCCTTTGTGACATGACAAATGACGCGTGGAAAATGCAAACCCGGCAAATTGAAGTATTACCGCCTGTGCGGAGACCGCTGCGCTCGCCGCTGGCCCCGGAACTCATTTCAAACCCCCAACGCAAACAAGTCGAACTCATGTAGCTGTACATTTTAGTACCTTCCTGCAATAACGTATTAAACTCGACACGTTAGTAGTTTGTAGTGACCCTGCCTACGAAGCTAGCGATCCCGGGTTCAAATCCCGGTAAGGGCAGAAACTTGTGTGATGAGTGCGAAAATTTGTTCCTAAGTCTTGGATATTTTCTATCTATTTAAGTATGCATTTCTCTAAATCAGTATGTTTATCGTTTTCTAGTGCCCATAGTACAAACCTAGAGCTTAGTTTGGGACTAGTTCAATTTGTATGACATTGTTTTCGGATACTTATTTATTTAAACTGAGAGTGGTTTGAATCTAGTATACAATAGCGTCAATAGCTGCGATAAGGTACTTAATATTCAGCTTCTAATAAGTTCGACCGTACTCTGCCCTGCTTACACAAATGGCAGTATCTCAGACAAAACTCCTATAGCAAATGCAACCTTATTACTAAGAGGATAGGATTGCATCTGCTTTGCCTATTGAATTAGAGATACTGCTTGTTGATTTAGGAGGTTAGACTAAGTGTCTGTTGCATCGTAAATATGGATGAAATGAAACAAAAATGTTTTTTTTTTAATATCGTTTATTCGGTATGGTTTTTAACTAAATAGATTGGGATCTCATTGAATCACTGAAATTCATTTCATCGAATGTGTCGTTTCACCGAATTTTATTTCATCGACAGCTAATTTGTAGTGTTTTTTTTTTAGGTTATCTTACGCATGGGGTTGGGTTAGGTTAGGTTAGACTTGAGACCACAAAAAAATATTACTCCTGCACGTGGAATTGCCTGTCGATGAAATTGAAATTCGGCGAAGTAAAACTTTCTATGAAAAAATTGTCGGTGATTCAAAGGTAAACCAAATAGGTTTCACAAAAATCGGTTATTTCATTTAAGAGATTCCCTTAGATATGTGAATTCGAAGGCAGAACAGTGAGACTAGACAAGTTACATTCGACAATCGTTAGTGATTATGTTTCGATTGAAGAATGTATGAAATTTAATCGCTAACGATTGTCGAATGCACCTTGTCAACCCCCCAATATTTCTAAGCGTCAATCTAGATCCAAAACTGCAATAGAGTATATTATATACATACATACATACATAAAGTCACGCCTTTATTCCCAGAATGGGTTAGGCAGAGCTACAGAATTACCAACAAATCTAAAAAACTTGTTGATAATTCTGTAAGCACATTTTGTGCAATCAGGCTAAGATATTTACCAGTGTATTAGTGACATGTTGCAAGCCCATCGCCTAACAGTATTGCAGTACTATAAGCCTTTATTCCCTTAGTCGCCTCTTACGACATCCACGGGATGACATGGAGTGGCACTATTCTAACCCGGTAACCACACGGTATCAAGTATCACAGTATATTATATATCCACACGTAACTTGCAGGTCTATGGCTTATGGGGTAAAGCGAATCCAACAACTTACTGACGAGACGGGGTGAGACTTCTGATAATATATTCATCTGTTTAATGGTAATTTAACTTTACTTATTACACATTTGCTGCACTTTCAGTGGAACCTCTTGGGCCGGGGTCGTCTGACACTTAAGAAGTTTGTGAAGTAAGTCTCAGATAAGTTAATGCGCGTCTGGCGATCACCGGATCAGCGGATCATTTTTCACAAAGGCCGAGTGAGTATCGCAGGCAGCGGGCCCCGGGCCAGTGCTGCCAGATTCCTCGATGACGCCAATGCCACGAGTGGGCGTCTGTTTGGTTTATTTTTAATCCCCGTCGCTAAAAGAGGGGTGTTATAAGTTTGATGTGTAAGTGTGTGTGTGTGTCTGTCTGTGGCTGTGTGTGTGTGTGTGTCTGTCTGTCTGTGGCACCGCAGCTCTTAAATGGATGAACCGATATGAATGTCGTTTTTTTATATGAAAGTAGGTTTTCTAGCGGTGGTTCTCAGACATGTTTTATAAAAATCGGTTTGTTAGATATGGAGCTTTTAGGGGGTTAAAGCCCCCAAAATAACGGCGACACCTACTTTCAGAGCTGATATCTCTTAAACGGCCCAACATATTTTCATGAAATCTTGCTAAGAACCATCCTGATTAATGTAGCTTTATTTAAAAAAAATCTGCGTCCAAATCCGTTCATCCGTTTGGGAGCTACGATGCCACAAACCGACACTCAGATGCAAAAGTTTAAAAAGCGTGAAATAAAAAAAAAAAATAGACATTTAAAACACCCCCGACTCTAAGTAGTCTGTAAAAATACCTTAAAAATCAAAATATAATAAGTAGTGGCCCTAAGGGCTGATTGTTTGATAAGTAGATAGTTAACTGAATACTGACACTAACTAAATTGACACGTCGGGGACCGCTAAGTAGCTGGGGTAATTTATGCTATTTCATTTACTTAGCGGTCCCCCGCCGTGTCAGTTTAGTTAGTGTCAGTGTTCAGTTAACTATCTACTTATCAAACAATCAGCCCTTGGGGCCACTACTTGTAATTTTTTGTTTTTTAGTGGTTTTTTACAGACTATTTAGAGTCAGGGGTTTTTTTAGGGCTACATACACTCAAACAATTTGACACATAGGCCACTACGGAGCTATGTCAAAGTGAAGTTTAAATTAAATTCTTAAAAAGCCTCTTACAATTTTAATTGTACTGTCATTTTGACATAGTTCCTCATAACCCTTTCAGACCTGGGCAATATTGCCCATATGATCATATGATCGTGCGGGTTGTCTACATTTAAAATGGATTTAATTCAGTGATCAAAAACAAATTAAAGTAAACTAAAAACCGATGAATATTATGTCCTTTAATCAGCTGTTTATGAAATTTCATTATTATCTGTCACTTGACACTAAGCTGGGTGAGAAAGGGATAAGAAAAAAATGGAATCCTTATAGGATCACTTTGTTGTCCGTCTATCTGTGAACACCCTTTTTCTCAGGAACGCGTGGAGGCATCAAGTTGAAATTAACATCAAATACTTATGTCTATGGACCCTTAAGTCGACGCTGAGCTTCCAGTCCTCATTATTATCATTCCTTTTTCTAATAAACTCAAATATTGCCTTGAAATCGCACAGCGGGTTTTTTTGTGCAAATGACCTCACCATAGCATATATGACAAAATTTAATATCCTTTAACATTCGTGTAGTCAACTTAACTTACGGTGGCCATTTTATTCCGTTAAGTTACTTCCTCAAACTTCATTTGTTATTGAGTTACGTCATATATCTTATAAATTGTTTATTCATTTACACACTCAAAAACCTTTGCAGTTTCTCGATAATACTTTAGTTTATTACAAAACACAATAATAGTAATGAAGTGCCCTTACACGCTCGGTGCGTGCAGTGAAAGCTAACAAAAAACAAACTTAAATCAACGACATTAATCTGTTCCTAAAAGGGCTTCTAATCGGGCCACGTTTGCTGCAAGTTTTGGCCGGGCAACTATACACATCTTGCTCTAACAAACGAAGTAAGAGTAAGATAGCAATAGTTGCCAGCTACAAATTGCAGTAAAACATGGCGCGTTCATAATCCCCTTAACTTACTAACTGCCCGAATATAAAACACAAATAAAAGTTATCGCAGAGCATCCAATGTCATCCAGTTCAGTCGAGCTCCTGTTTGAATTCTAGGAATCCAAACAAAGGATTGACGTCCGCTCACAGTCATAGCCCGCACACGCGCGCTTGCATCCGTGTGTACGAAGGCTGCATCGATTGCATCCCACGAGCAAACAGCGGCCCGGGCAAAATGCGCTCTGCAATGTAGTTAATTTTATTTCCATATCAAACGGACCAATCAGACGGCCGTGATTTTCCGTGGACTAGCCGCGTCGCATTCGGATTGGGTGAAAACAATAGCATGCAGAACAATTGTCTGGTTTAATAAGCACTGTTGTAAAGGTATTGTTTACGGTGTAACTTGAATGCTATTTGTGATACTCGCGTTTCACGTAGGTATTGTAATGGCATCCATCATTATTCAGTTTCAGTTTAAGCTTTTGTTTTATACTTATTCTTACTGAAAGGCTTCGATAGTCAATTAGCCATATTCTCAAGTAGTTATTACATTATCCGATCGTTAAAGTATTGAGTCCTTTTTAGGGTTCCGTAGTCAAACTAGGAACCCTTATAGTTTCGCCATGTCCGTCCGTCCGTCCGTCCCTCTGCAGCCTAGTGCAAAGACTATTAGTACTAGAAAGCTGCAATTTGGCATGAATATGCATATTAGTCACGTCAACAAAGTAGTACAATAAAAAGTAAAAAAATATTTTTTTTTCGTGTACCTCCCCTACATGTAACGTTGGGATGTTGTTGGATAGGTCTTTTAAAAATATTATGGGTTTGTAAACACAGTTTTTTAATTAAGTTATCCGTTTATGAAATATTAAGGTTTAAAGCACAAATTTTTGTTAGACTCAAGTAGTATTACCGTGTAGAATCTGTTTGAGAGTTAGTTATAAGGAATATTTGAACACTATTATGTTTAAATCCATACTTTCCATACTTAATATTATAAATGTAAAAGTAACTCTGTTTGTCTGTCTATTTGTTACGCTTTCACTGATAAACCATTACTGAGATAGTTTGAGTACCGGGAAAGACATATGATACTTTTATCTAAAAAAATTGGACGGTTCCTGAGGGAATAGATTACTTTTACGTGGACGAAGTCGCGGGATACAACTGGTTATTTATATTTTAGAAGCATAAGTATTTTATTTACATATTTGAAATATGTATACACATTTTCACTTTACTTCAGTACATAAAATACCTGAGAACTCGACGAAGCGGCGACGGTCCTGGAATTAAATCTTTGTTTGATGAGTGCGAGTAATTTTGTTCCTGAATCTCGAAAGTTTTTTGTATTAAATGACGTACTCCTGTTTATTCATGTTTATTCTTATTTGAGACTAGATTAATAAGTGTAAAGTTGTCCCCTTATTTATTGAAATACTTTTACAGATTAATTTTCTTCACAGTATCTTTGGGTCAGTATTAATTTGACAAAAAAGTATTACGCTGTCTTGAAAACCTTTCACTCCCAATACACCCGGATCATGGATAATCATAAGGACATTTTCTTCAAATAGTTACCAAGGGGAGTGGGGTTAAAGGTTGGCTGGTAAAACCGCTTCTTGTATAAGCTTATTTATAAAGCGTTCTTTACCATATTTTTGTTTTTGTAGTGGTTCATAAAGAGTGATGTTTGTGCAAAATGTGGTTACACAATTATCAACTAATTTTTTTATAGACTTGTTGGTAGTTCTGTAGCTCTGCTTACCCCACTCTGGGAATGAAGGCGTGACGTTATATATGTATGTAGTAAAGAGTATTAAACTGTCTTGTATTGAATTACCCGTACGACAAAATTGTAGAATGTCTTAACTCCAAAAGATGAAATGCAAAATGTTAACTTTTTATTTCAAGTAACCGGCCAATACTAAAGAATCTTATGTTCATAAAATGGTTTTCAGTATAATAAAAGTTTTTATTTAATATCTGTGGATAGATAAAGTGCATTGTGAGCTATTAAAATACGTATAACCCGTGTGGTTGCCGGGTTAGAATAGTGCCACTCCATGTCTTCCCGTGGATGTCGTAAGAGGCGACCAACGGCCGAACCCTATATTCAAACCGCGGATAATAAGGCTTACTTCGGGTTGAAATTTGACATTTGTCTATACAAAATGTGTCAAATTTTAATCTGAAGTAAGGCTATCTATCCGCGGTTTAAATATTGGGTTCGGCCGTTAGGGAATAAGGGCTTGTAGTACTGTTAGGCGATGGGCTTGCAAACTGTCACTAATACACATCTTAGCGTGATTGGGCAGAATGTGGTTACACAATTACCAATACGTTTAGAATAGTTGGTATTCTGTAGCTCTGCCTACCCCAGTCTGAGAATTAGGGCGTGACGTCATGTATGTAAAATACATAAAATACGTCATCGTATTAAAATTTCTGGTGTGATATTAGAACACTTTCTTCGGTTAGTTGAACCTGTTTGGTAAAGTTTTGTAGTTCCATACATATTATAACTTTAAAAAATTACAATATGACGTTTATAAGTAATTTTTGTCTGGCTACTACATGACAGTATGCTATTTGAATTTTATAACTAACCTGAATCTATCACATATTAAAGATTTCATTTCATTTCATTTCATTTCATACATTTTGGTATTTAGCCATTTGTGATTCTAGACGTATTAGAAAAAGATGTTACTTAATATACAATTCAGTCGTGATATTTATTTTGATTGATCTAATTGAGTTTTAAAATTAAACCTCTCAAAACAAGCCGCTAAGTGATAGTAATCATAAACGTATCTATACAGCACGGACAACATCAAACAGGAGCCCCAGGGTGTTATCCTAACAACCGGGGCGCGAAGTCTATTAGTCATATTAATAATGCATCGCAGGCGAGCTGGGGTGACTGATTCGCTTCCCCAGTAATTGCATCAAACCCTAAAAACCGATGCAACCCTGCTACCCGTGATAACTGCATTACAAGGAGCGGGTAAAAAATTGAGGCATCATTTTACGATGCACTGGAGCGCAGGCCGGAGTCGAGATTAATTAAATTACTGACCGCTATGCTTCGACACCTAAAAAATGTATGGAAATAGGTAGAAAATGACTTTAAAATATGATAGGTTATAGAGATTGTAGACAATCTTTGAAACAATTGGTATTCAACTTAGTTTTTGTATAATGTATTTTGTATTTTTAACAATGTATGAAAATTTTAAAACTATTTCGAGGCTACAAGAGTAAAATAAAAAATCTGTTATTATTAATTCATTTAAATGTCTTTCATTTGGTAGCTAAATGCGGTGAAAGTTTTATATAAAACATGAAAAACCTCTCCAATAAAACCTTCTTAGTACAATTTAGATTGATAGCTGACACCCACTTTCGAAGACAGCTGTCCAAAGACTACTATTGTACATTTGCTGTTGTCATATCAAAATTTGTTTACAATGTGACTATTATGATTAAATGAATATAAAATGACATACCGTTTCTTTTTAAAGTTAATTTGTGATAAATGTTATTAATTTTTGTAGTGAGGTTTTCCAAGAGGTCGTTTTGAACCTCTTGGAAAACCACACCACACAAATTAATAACATTGGTACTATTCTAACCCAGCAACCACACACACGAAGATAATCATCAGTGATACAATTACAGTCAGCCACAATATAGCGTATCAGTTTTTTTTTTAAGTGAATTGAATAAAGCCACCGAGATAGTCACGTGGTACTATCTCGGTGGCTTACGTCAATTTCATACTTTTTTCAATCGAATAATCGATAACAATTGTCGAATGCAACTTGTCCAGCCCCTTAGACTAGCCGGGTCCTCTTCCGACTCCGCATCAGACTAGTTTTTGTACAGTATAATATGACACTCACATGGCTATGGTTTCACATATGTATAAGACAGCCCCATAAACTTCTGATTTTCAATACGAACTCAACGCCGTCAGTTTCACAAGTAAAAGCTAGTTATACAAGTCTGTATTAATAAGGGCCTTATTCGACATACGTGTTGACACAAATTGCTATCGTTATTTTTAAGTTAATAAGAACTTTGGTAACGTTAATAAACCGAAATAATACTGGTAGGGGAGACCTAGAAGACTTGTAACAGAGGTTAGTTGTCACAAAGCCAATTTCTCTGAATCTATAATAGTTAATCGAGCTGGCAATTTCACAAATTCGTTACTCTTTTGACACTCCACAGTAAGCGTGAAGTTGTCAGCTTACTGACTGTCATAGGTGCAGAGAAATCGACTTTGTCACAACTCAGCTCTGTTACAACTCTCCTCGGTCTCCCCTAACGACACTGTAGAATAAGGCTCCAGTTGTAGTTTTGCGTTAATGTTATACTTACTTTCCAGACACTTGCCATCCTGTGGTTGCTTTAAACCGCATCTGAAGCCGTATTAAATCTGCCCGGTGCCAGTCAGAGAAAATATTCTCTAGTAATTTACGAGCTTCACTACCTGGAATTTGTGAATGAATGAATGAATAAATGAATGATATTTATTTCTTAAAGTAAATTTACATTACACATTGTATTAATTTGCATAATTTTTTTATTGTAGTCTGCCAGTTTGGCTACTGTGTCAATTACCTGCAACTTCCAGGCAGTGAACGCGATGGAAAATTCTAACTGCTACAGCGCTGTTCTATTTCACTGGCTGGTATTTGACAGATTTTAACGCTTCATAACACCGCCACTGATAAGCTGGTAAAACAATTTTTAACGAAAGTCAATAACTATACAAACCTTTTTGGAATCGACATACCGCGACGTGACGCCTTACGTCAGAACGTACGACGCCGGATCGTGGCCTTGTTTTGTGTCAATTAAATTCCTTCAAAAACATAGATCAAAGAAATACGCCAAGTTCTCACGCGCCACCAATAATAGTGATACCTAAATATAGTATTTTTGACACTAGATTATTGAGAGTCAAAGTATTTTATGCCACATTCATTTTGAGCTATAACATGCTAGTTTTTATGCATGTATATTTTAGAACTCGCTATGAATTAAACGGGAATATATTGCTTGGACTGTCAATAATCAGATTTTGATGAGTTTATTCATTAATTTTAAATTACACTGTTTTTGTAAAAAAATAACTTTTATGCCATTTTTTTTTTTTCTGAATTTCGAGCTGAAAAAAAGTTATGAGGGTAGGAAATAGGGTTTGAATGGGTTCAAGTAAATACACACTGTAGAGGCGCTCAGCTTTTTCTTCGAACTTGTCTGACACACGACCGTGTATCTAGTTTTTTTTTTTATTAACAGTCGTAAACGCTCGTAGATGGCTGTTTCTAGCTCTCTCGAAGGTGGTCTGTTCGCAGTAGTTTTAATCAGCTCCATTGACTTATTGGGACTGTTTGTTCTTATAGTTAAATTAACCTTATAAGGCCCGCCGAGTGCCCACCATACTGCAAACAGAGAGATTTTTGTTACTGGGAATTTGAATATACCACCAAAGAAATAAAGTTCAATAGAACTTGGTGGTCATTAAAATAAAAATACGAGTAGTTACTCCTAAAACAGCACACCGGGTTTCACGAGGGTAACTCAGTTGGTAACCTATTGCAGTCCCAAGTTTCGTTCCCTTACTGCTTAATGTTGCCTATTTTTTTTTTGTAAAATTACCCGTAGAACCTATAGTATCAGTTAGGTTTGCTTTATATCAAAGGGTTTTATGGGAAAGTTAGACAAAAAAATTGGCTGACGGGAACGAAAATTCGAACTAAAGGTAGGTACAAATGTAAAACGGATTTGTATCATAGGAATTGTTACCCAATGGCAATACAAATCTACAATATAATTCCAAATTGCCTAAAATAACTACCAATAAATAGATTTAAAGTGAAACTTTTCCAATGGTTGAAACAAAAACTTAAAGTTAATAGGAATATAATTAAATTAGTTTTAAAGTTAGATATGCATATTAAGAAATGTTTTATTTTTATTTTAAGACGGTCTACCATACCATGTCTAGATCTTACGCTTTGTATTTTGGTAACAGCATCACTTCATCGAATTTCACTTTATCGAATGTATCATTTCGTCGAATTTCATTTCATCTAACGCTATTATCTGCTGAAACCATATTTTTTTCAGGGTATCCTAAACATCAATTGCGTAGGTTAGGTTAGGTTAGATGTTTAAGATACCCTGAAAACACTATGGTTTCAGAATACAATACCGTTCGAAGAATTGATAGACAGCCTTGTATTTTTTCATCCCACTGTCCTGGGCACTGTACTTGCCACTGTCCTTGGCCAATGTTAAGCGGGCTTGACAGTCTTAGTACCAATTTCACCATACGATGTTAACCACTTAACAGACGATTAGAGCGTTAACAGTTGTCAAAATATATGAACAAACAGTCGTTTAACATTGATTAAATTTAACATCGTATGGTGAAATTGGTACTTGGGCGTTTTCCAAAAAAAGTGTACAACGTTAAAGACACTTTTTCACCTTATCCCTTTGAAAAAAGGTCCAAAAATGTATACTTCCCTTTGTACTTCTGCTGCTTTGTATACCTTAAACTTACCGCCGTACGCTAATCTCGTTATTTTTCACGTCACTTAGATAAGACTTACCATTACTTGACTGATTGTGGCCGCCAGATGGGTTAAAGTGTGAACATAGCCTAATGACTCAAGACTTCTTGTTTGTTTTTTTTAGACATATGTATGGAATTGGCATGATATACTGCCTACTATATATATGATATACTACTAAGTGCCGTGTTCACCAACAATTAAACGGACGATTAGCAGTTTAACGGGTGTCAGATGTATTGATTAACAGCTGATTAAGACTTAACCGTCCGATTAATTGTTGGTGAACACGGCCCTAAATATGCCTTTGTTGCAAGCCACTCTTGGTTTCAGTTTACTTTGTATCGAAATCGATTGAATAGCATTAAAAGAAGTTTTTGTGGCAAAAACGTCAATTGTCTGTTTATGCTGCAAAGACTAAGATGGAATGCCTCCATTCTTATAATTTCTGTTGTCTTTTCCTCACACCGGAACGATGACGCGAACACTGCAGCTTGACTTTTTGTTTTTCGGATGTGGTGTGAAAATACACTTTTTAGCTGGGGGGTTATTATGACCTAGCTATGCGGTTCATTTTATTGTGAGCGTAAATGACATAGCTCTGTCCTTTTCCCTGGGCATAAACAGGACGGCATAGTTATGTAATAATAAGCCCGCTGGTAACGACTTTGTGCGTCGGCGGCAGCGATATTGTATACAGGCGTATGAAGCATGCCACGAGACGCCATGGCGTAAAGTCGTGACCGTAAGAGCAACCAGTGGTTCCCTCATGACTATTATTGTGTTTTCTAATAAACTAAAGCACCTACTCGTATTACCTTGAAATCGAAGGGTGATTCTATTGCACAAATGTGGGTGCCGCTCACTGGATGTCTGGACGCTCGGCGCCCTCTTAAGGTCAACAGGAGGGACTTTTAAAAAAAAAGTACACAGATAAGGGCTTTAGTTAAAACAACACCTCATTGATTCCTTTGTGTAACGAAAGTTGACCCATATAGTTTGTATGACTAACCTTCGTTACACAAAGAAGGCGATCGTGATTTTGTTTTCATTAAGCCTTTAAATATGTACAATTTTTTGAAAAAGTCCCAGGATTCATTTTTGATGTGCATGTTCTTACTTGTATAAATCTTAGATTCTTAAACTCACTGTAGGTGACAATTATACAGTCAACCAAATTGATTCCTAGGCCACTATGAGCTATGTTAAAGTGACGTTGTCAACAAAAACGTAAGAACTCTTATGATTTGGTTGACAACGTCACTTTGACATGCTCCATAGTGGCCTAGGAATCAAATTGGTTGACTGTACCTGGCGCAGCTTATATGAATCCCATTAATGTGAAAACTTGTTATTTTTGCAATGCATATCGATTGTCACCTGTCACCTTTCATTGTCAGAACAGTGCAATAGGGAGCTGGTGATCGCTCATTTACGAAAATGGTAAAATAACTCAAAATATAAATATTTAAGACTAAAGCGTCATTCCAGGTAATAAAAAAAAAATTGAAAAAAAAACCAGTTTTGAGATATGTCAAAATTGTCGCCAACGAATGTCGAGGTCAAGGAGTTAAATAAAAATGCTATTCTATGTACATATACATACATTTTATTTTAACAAATTTTGCTTTATTCTATGATACATTTAATACTGTCATCTGATAAAATGAGAGATTTCTTTTATATTTTTTTACAACACATTTTTATATGTTTTTTACAGGATCTACGAAAAAAATACAAGTTCCACCATACGTCTCATTTACATTTTTTTAACTTAGTTTAAATACTTGTATCATTAGTTTTAAGACTAATAATTAATAAACTCACTGTTAATCGATTCAGATGTAATGTACAAATAAAGCTTGAAAGAGAATTTTAGAACAATATTTTTAATATTACTTATATTTTTTACTTAATATTTTTTATATTTACAAAGCAACTGGCAAGCTAACTTATCTATATTTTACATTATAAATTACTATCGTAAAACTAACTTCTCTATTTAAACTACAGTTCAAATAATTACCTCTCTTTGATATACCAAAATGAATACTAACTTTTTAACGAATTCTTTACGGTCTTTTACTTTCTGTATGGGTTTTTCGGTAAACAGCTTAACAAATTATGCTTATACTACGAGTAATAATTACTATTGAAGTATTTATGCAGGTGGATTTACATTACAAGTTACTACGATGGCCTTCGATGACTTACATTTTGTCACTGACTGATCCTATTGACTAACTTACTAAAATTTCACAGACTGGTTCTGAAGTGATATTATTCGTATGTACAGATTACCTTTATTTAGAACGACAATCCCTTATTGTTATAGGTACGATAGAAATCAAAAGTTGCTGTATACATTAGTACCATGTCGCGCCTGTTGATATACTTAATTTATAGCACCTTCACTTAACTACGTTAATACGACATGGTGCTTAAGTGTACAACTACTTATGAATTCCACATCGAGTATTTAACTATTATTAGATGTTTATATACATCATTAGTTTTATAACTTATTATTAATAAATTCACTGTTAATCGATTCAGATGTAATGTACAAAGCTTGAAAGAGAACTTTAGAACAATATTTTTTATATTATTTATCACTTACTTCACAAAGCAACTGGCAAGCTAACTTTTCTACATTTTGCATTATAAATTACTGTCGTCAAACTAACTCCTCAATTTAAACTACAGTTCAAATAATTACTCTCCAACAAACCTCTCTTTGATATACCAAAATAAATACTAACTTTTTAACGAATTCTATACGGTCTTTTATTTTCTTTATGTTTTTTTTGGTAAACAGCTTTACAAATTATGCTTATACTAGGAGTAATAATTACTATTGAAATTATTATGCAGGAGGATTTACATTACAAGTTACTACGATGGCCTTCGATGACTTACATTTTGTCACTGACTGATCCTATTGACTAACTTACTAAAATTTCACAGACTGGTTCTGAAGTGATATTATTCGTATGTACAGATTCCCCTTATTTAGCATGACAATCTCTTATTTTCAGAGCCCGGAATTTTCGTAGCACTTTTGAGCTGTCATAGAGACTTCTCGTCTATCGACTACCGATATACATATGTGTATCGATAAATACAGAATACATTTTTTTAAATGTGATTACAAGTAGAAGTAAACAACATACAGTCTTAACGCGAATAAGCGATCTCTTCGAGAAAAGATAGAATTATTACTATCTATTTCTTTTATAAGGATGAAACACTTTAACACGTTAGCACTAAAACTGACTTTGAACATAAAAATGATAAATGTTAAAACACTGAACTGAACTGTTTAAATGTAGAATTGTTAACTATTAACTTTTCATTGCAAATCTCTATTTAACATTTTCGGCTACTCAATTGTTATCTAAAAGAGATCGCTCTTTAGCGATAAGACCGCCTGTTGTTTACCTTTACTTTTAATCTTCATTGATATGTTGTGTTGTATTCTATAATGTATCGATACAATTATGTATATCGGAAGTCGATAAACGAGAAGTCCCTATGACACATAAAAATTGCTACGAAAATTCCGGGCTCTGCTTATTTTTATAGGTACGATCGAAATGAAAAGTTGCTGTATACATTAGTACCATGTCGCGCCTGTTGATATACTAAATTTAAAGCACCTTCACTTAACTACGTTAATACGACATGGTGCTTAGGTATACAACTAGCCGTTAGAAAATCATAATCAAAATCAAGGCAGCAATTATCTTTCAACTATAAACCGGTATCCCTTCATTTTTCATAATTTCATTTGCACTAATTTCATTTGCCATAATGGTCATAGGCTATTTATCTTAATTTTCCCTAATATCACATACCATTATATTACATACACATAAAATCACGCCTTTATTCCCTGAATGGGGTAGGCAGAGCTACAGAAATACTAACAACTCTATAAAGACTTGTTGATAATTCTGTAACCACATTTTGCACAATCAGGCCAAGTAGTTTACTAGTGTATTAGTGACAGGTTGCAAACCCATCGCCTAACAGTACTACAAGCCCTTATTCCCTTAGTCGCCTCTTACGACATCCACGGGAAGACATGGAGTGGCACTATTCTAACCCGGCAACCACACGGGGTATTATATTAATTTGTCATAAAAGCATTTTTTCTGAATTCGAAAACCTTTCAGGTAGTTTTGTATAGAGCCCAATTATAGGTTTGTTTTATTACAATTCTGAATAGTTCACGACGTCAGAAAAAATGCGAAAAGGCAAATGAATATTGTGGCACATTATCGTTATGGTACATAAAATTGTCATATGAAATTCGGGCAAGTGAAATTATTGCATATGTAATTCGGTCAAACGATAGAGACCCCTATGAATCAGATGCTTAGCTACCATTATATATCTACCCAATATAACCATTTACCATTTAAGTCACGAGTCGACCTCCAAGCCACTATAGGCCACTGACGTTCTATTGTCAATTGAGGCCATAGCCAAGATGCAAACGCTCCTAACGTTTTTCTTTTCTTTAGCTCTAAATGTATGAGATGATAGTAAACCACATGCGGTTTAACAAAACGCGAGAGAATGTCATCCCATACATTTTGAGTGATAGACAGTGATCGGACAAATGGGTTTCATTACTCGCAATAATGTGGACATGACTCCAATTTTAATTAAACAAATTAAATTACATTAATTTATTTCTTACCTGAACTTTAGTCTTGGTCCTTTGTAGGATAGTTATAAATAAATAATACAGGAGTAGCCATTGATATTATATTAATTTAAGTACATAAGTTTGCTCCATTGACGTCCGTGGATTCGAAAGGACCTTTCACCTCATAAGTTTAGTTTTAGCCGTGAAAAGGAATAAAATAACCACGGAAAAATTATTAAAATACCTGTTTATTTGCTTTAATAAATATACACAATAACAAATCTTTGTATCATTTATTACTGCCTTGCAAAGGATCAAAATTATTTTTAGGGCAAGTAATCAATTAATGTAATATAATTTGTTTAATTAAAATCTATGGAGTCATGTCCACATTATTGCGGGTAATGACACTCATTTGTCCGATCTCTGGTGATAGAAAAGAAAAAGGTTAGTAGCGTTTGCTAGGGTTTTGTTCGTACAGTCACCGGATTAAATAAGTTATCATTTATGAACCTTGTCACTTTAACGTCGTGTTTGAAATGTCATACGAAATTGTCAAACGATTAAAAGCGACAAGGTACAGAAATCATCACTTATGACAGTGACTGTACAAAGGCGCAAAAGGGCAAGTGGTGGACTTGTATCCTAGATAACTCAACCATCAACATTCAACGTTCCGAATTAAACTACGGATTAGGGTAATTATATGAATAGGCAATAATTTATAAAAGGTGTCCTAAAAGTTGGCGAAGTACTAACAACACAGAAAAAGCCTGAACACAATCACGAGCATGCTCAGTTTATAACAATCGCAGATATTTTAAGTACTAACTTTTGAACAAGTCTCTTGAGTATGGAGTTATAACTTTGATTCTCTGGGTTTTTTTAGTAATTGATACTTTAGGTCTGGGTATAGGTAATGCTAAAAAAGTAATTGTTTAATAGCACGATGAGGTCAACGCATTTTTTTTAAATTGCATTACAACAAGAATCCAACATACATTTTATTTTGTAGAAAAGCGTTGGAATTGAAAAATAATGGTGCGATGAAATTAATTTCTAAACTATAAGTACTTTGACTTTTAGCCCAGGGACCCAAAATGAAGCCAAAAGGGGTTATAGGACAAAAAGAACTAATGGACATGTGAGGTATTTCAGTACCCCAACGAAAATGTTAAGCAGTTTAGTGCATTCTCATAATAAACATCAAAGTTCAAATGTCAAGCATTACAATGACAATGACATTTACAATGACAAGGTTCTAAGTATGCTCAACATTTTTACTGGGTGACTGTACGCAGCTTATACGTTATGTCACATTTTACGCCACACCTAGAACACCTTTAGAACTAGGAGCATTGACAGCCCTTTTTTAATCTATAAAACATTAAGACAGTACTTAAACGAGAGCTAATCTACTAAACCAAAGCGTCACTCTCTTAGAAGGATTAGTATAAATTGTAACTACCTACTATTGTTATGTACTTGCCTTAAATAATTTAGAACAATTTACGCCTTATACGTACCGTGTGTGTACGTACTTAATGAAAGTATACTTACATTATTGAAGCTAATTATTTGAAGCATTAAATCGTCTACGAAACAGAATCAAATGCGGTGTAGTTTCGTTACGTTTTAGCCAATCATCAATCATTAACCGAATCAGAACTTCTTTTTGGGAGTTTTCCAAAAAAAGTGTTCATTGTTAAGGACAAAGTTAAGAAAATTTAACTTTTTCCATTTCGTCACGAAAATTAGCCATACATTTAGATACGTTAATTTTCGTGACGAAATGGAAAAAGTTAATTTTCTTAATTTTGTCTTTAACGATGTACACTTTTTTGGAAAACGACCTTTAATTTATTTGCAAGTATTTTCCAATTACTGGCCCAAGAAAGTCCTGAACCTTTGAAATTGTGCGTATGGCGGAAAGTTAAACGCAGAGACCTCTAAGTCTTTAATTTTAATTAAATTATTGGGTATATAGTAAATACACAAGCTGCCCTACACAGAAAGAAAATAATGTGACCACTCTGTCGGACGAGCTGATGGGTTTTTTTTTTCAGACTAACTCTGGTCTTACAGGAAAGTGTCTTAGGTACACGACTAATTTAAGATAGTAATTTTTAAAAATGTTTTTGTTTAGTTGCGTATTTTATACGTTTTCCTGTTCTATAACTTAGGTAAATGATCTTATAGGGTACTCCGTAAAATATTGGAAAGCATCTTGGCTACTAAAGCAAGCATATTTTTGCAGTATTTTTTGTATAGTAATTTAGATTTTTTTCCTTTTTTATAGTTATGGTACATGATCCTATAATGATCACTATTAAACATGCTAACTCTAGTAATATATTGAAAAGCATCTTAGCTACAATTAATTTAAGCATTTTTTTTTCTTGTTTTCGTGTATTTTTTTATTCTTTTCCCGTATTATAGCTTAGATACATAATCTTATCAGCTACACTGTTTTTAAGGCTAACTGTAGTAATACATTGGAAATAATCTTAGCTACTATTTAAGCTAGTTTTTTGAAGTATTTTTATTTCTTTGTATTTTTTTTTTGTTTTAATGTTTTAATAATACATGCATACATACATTTTACCTATTATTTAAGCAAGTGTTTTTTAAGGTTTATTTGTATTTTTATTCTCTTTTTGTAGTTTTGGTATATGATCTTATAAGCTACACTATTTTTCAGGCTAACTCTGGTAATATATGGGAAAGATCCTTAGCTACTATTTAATTTTTTTTTTTTTTTGTATTTTTTCCCGTGTTATAACTTAAGCATAATATTATAAACTACACTATTTTTAGGCAAATTCTAGTAATATATTGTAAAGCACTACTACTAATAAAGCAAGTATTTTTTTACGTATTTTTGTATAGTATTCTATATTTTTTTCCTTTTTTATAGCTTAGGTACACAATCTTATAAGCTATACTATTAATCAGGCTAACTCTAGGATTATATTGAAAAGCATCTTTGCTACAATTAATTTAAACTACTGTTCTTTTTTGTTTTTTTTTCCCGTATAGCTTAGAGACTTATATGATATGATCTTATAAGCTACACTGTATTTAAGGCTAACTGTAGGAAGTATTTTTTACGATTTTTCATTATTTTTCTCGTTTTTATTGTTTAGGTTTATGATCTTATGAGCTACACAATTTTTTAGGCTAACTCTAGTTGTATATTAAAAAGAATATTAGCAACTATTTTAGCATTTTTTTAAAGTATTTTTTAGTTTTTTCCCCTTTTTATAGCTTAAATACATGATCTTATAATTTACACTATTTTTCAGGCTAATTCTAGTTACAGTTATATCTAAGCTACTTATTTTAGCTAGTAAATATATTTTTTGTACGGTTTATTTTGATTTGACCCGTATTTTTTTCCCTTTTTTATTGCTTAGGAATCTTACAAGATTCACTAATTTTAGGCTAATTACAAATTAAAAAAACATCTTAGCTACAATTTATGTTATTCTTTTTTAATTAGGTTCGAAACAAGATTTTATAGACTTCACTATTTTTTAAACTAACACTAGTAGTATATGAGATAATGTCTTAGCAACTTTCAAACTAGTATTTTTTAAATATTTTTTTGTTTTTTTTGTTTTTTTTTTGGTTTATATCCGTTTTTTAAACGTTTTTTCTTTTTTTATAGCTTGGGAAGATGATTTAATATTTTAAGGATACTATATTAATATATTGAAAAGCATCTTAGTTACAATTAATTTAAGATAGTATTATGTTTACTACTTCTATAGTTCCCTATTTTATACGATTTTTTTATCTAATTAGGTTTGGTACAAGATTTCTAAAAGCTGGGCTATTTTGCAAATTAACACTAGTAGTACATTGGTTAACATCTTAGCTATTTATAAGCTAGTATTTTTTTGCGTTTTTTATTTTTTACTTTTTTTGCTAGGTTCCGTATTCTACACGTTTTTCTTTTTTTATAGCTTAGGTACATGAATTACATGATTTAATATTTTTAGGATACTATAGCAATATATTTAAAAGCATCTTAGTGACAATTAATTTAAGATAGCATTATGTTTTCGGTTTTTTATTTCTATAGTTTCCTATTTTCTACGAATTTCTTTTGTAGTTAGGTTCGGTACATGATTTTAAAAGCTTCACTATTTTGCAAATTAACACTAGTAGTACATTGGTTAATATCGTAGGTATTTTTAAGCTAGTATTTTTTTGTGTTTTTATTTTTTAGTTTTTTTGCTAGGTTCCGTATTCTTTACGTTTTTTTTTGTAGCTTATGTACATGATTTACTATTTTTAGGATACTATAGTAATATATTGAAAAGCAACTTGGCTATATTTAATTAAAGATAGTATTGTGTTTACGTATTTTTATTTTTATACGGAAGTATAAAAATAAACCTAAATAGATAAAAAATACTTAGAAAATAGGGAACTATTTTCTAAGTTTTTTTTATCTATTTAGGTTCGGTACATGTTTTTTTAAAGATACAATAGTTTGCAAATTAACACTAGTAGTACATTGGTTAACATCTTAGCTACTTTTAAGCTAGTATTTTTTTGTATTTTGTTTTTTTACTTTTTTTGTTAGGTTTTGTATTTTATACCTTTTTCTTTTTTAATAGCTTAGGTACATGATTTATAAGCTACACTATTTTTCAGACTAACTATAATAATGGAATGGAAAACATTAGGCTACTTTTTAACGAGTGATTTTTTATGGATTTAAAATTGACATATGTACATATATGTGCTCATAATATTTTTTATTGCAGACTCATCCCGACCATTTACGCGGCACAGACACAAATATGGTTCAAGTAAAATAATAAAAAGAGATCTATTTATCAAACATAATTTCAGAATAACGTTATCTAAACTACCACTGCTTTACAAACAGCATACAAATAAATAAATGTTTTTTGTTTTCGCTTTTACATAATGTATAACTATTGCCAACAGTCAGTCGGTTGGTTATGGCTAGTGCAGAGATGACAGGGGGTTATATGTGTGTATATGTGTGTCAGCGCATACACATGTGTATAGAGGTATGTTCTAGGCATAAATTGAAGTCAATCCTGACACATTGCTGAATATTAACTGCAGTTTAAGTTTCAATATTGAGAAACTTCATGGTTTTTAAATGTATCAGACTTGATGATGATGTAATAGTATGCGTGGTGACCACCAACCATCAGCTCGCCGCGAGCCGTCCTGCTTTGACTGATTGCACTGGTAGCTCGGTGGCACCAGCGGGCGATGAGGTCGTCACATCCCTACGCCAGTATTATTACTTACTGTTTTAAAGCAATATAGCAGCAGATGGCATGACGTCTTTTGTTGCCAAATATTTACTGGACTAAAGTTTTTTGTTTGACATTTAAGTGTTTAAATGGTGGATTAGTTAATTTTATGTTACATTTTCCTAACAATACACTTTCCGGCCATTGTTATCGATTCTATATTTCTCAGTAGAAAACGATCAAACTCGAAACCGAAAACTGGGCTGGGATTCTACACGGTAATAACGATATCGTAATTGACGTGTTTCCGTATTGTCAACGTTTTCATAACTCTTATGTCATTTACAATAATGGCGACTGTGACATAAACGATTCTAGAACACCTCAAACACGATATCGTTAAAACGCAGTTGAATAAAGGCCCAGAAAAGATGCACCTACGAGACGTAGCATTGGTCGTAGCGTGCTACCAACCAGACTGCTACGAAGTAGGGCTACGACAGACGTAAAATTCTATATCATTGTACAATTGCTAAACATGGAAGAAAATAAAAAAGTTAAAGTTATAAACATTTAACCTCTAAGACAGAGTAAAAAAATATTTTTGTAGGACATCGATACGAATCAATTTTAACAGTAAAGTTATTATGATGGTTTTTAATGAATACAGACTAAATTGATCGAATTACATCATTCATTTATTTTATAACTACGTTTAGAAACTAATTCCAGAAATACATCGGACAGCATTTTAGTCACTATTTAAACTACTTATTTTTACTGGGTTTTAATATTTTATATTTTTTTTTATTCTTTTGTTTTTTTTTTTTAGCACAACAATACAAAGTTTTATATAATATGTTAAATTTAACTACTAATTACTTTTTAAGCTGAGACAGGTATCCTTACCATTAATTCCCTTAAAAGCTGCGCTATTTTTACACACTAACTTTTTAGATATACTGTACAGTATCTAAGCTAGTACTACTAGTTTTTTTTTGTTTTTATTTTTTGCATATTTTTTTCTTATGATAATTTCATATTTTTTGGCTTTTTCAGCGCAATAATACGACTGATACCTGGTTTTCTACTTTATTTTGGATGGAGCACGAAAATGTGTTATTTTTATTTACAGTTTAACATGCTGGAAAGCATCTAAAATACTAATATAGTTCAGACTTACCCTAGGAGTATATACAGTAGCATCTAGGCTTCTACTAAAACTAGTGTTTTTACTGAAATTAGTAATTTATGTTTTTCTTGTTTTCTTTTAGGTTTAGCTTTGTTTTTTTTGTATTTTTTAAATACTATTTTTGGTAGCATCTAAGCTTTTAAAAAAGTCCGCCATTCTGGATTTCTAAATTAAAGAAAAGTTTTACCGCATGTTTCCATTTTTGTCAAAATTTATTTCGGTGAAATTTATTACGTATGTTTTGGATATATTATTGCATAATCAAAATTATGCAAAATAAAAATTGCCGTGTGGACGTAGTGTCTACGTGTCTACCTGTTAAACTTTAGCTATTTACCTAAAGCTTTTTACATATTTTCTTTGTATTGTACCTTTCTTAGGTGTTACTATATTTTTTATCTATGTTTAGAATTAATCCAATTAATTAACTACTTAAGTTGACATGTCGTTCTAGTCTGAGCTTGTAGTACTGTTAGGCGATGGGTTTAGCAACCTGACACTAATACACTAGTAAAATTCTTGGTTTGATTGTACAAAATGTGGTTACAGAATTATTAACAAGTCTTTTTAGAGTTGTTGGTATTTCTGTAGCTCTGCCTACCCCACTCTGGGAATGAAGGAGTGATGTTATGTAAGTATGTATGTAAGCCATTAAATAGTCAATTTAATTAACTAATTATAACTACATTGATATGTCATCCTTATCATAAACTATCTTACAAAGTACGCTATTTATTGAGACTTAATGTAAAATTATCTTAGAAAACATCTAAGCTACTATTTAAACTAATATTTTTTTTTGTATTTTTTTGTTTTTTTTTTTAACTTATCTTTTACTTACAACTCTAAGCAAAGTGAATTATATTAAGAGTAATTTATCATAATATTATTACAACGACGAATACGCAGGCTTCTTACTTAGAATCTCATTTGAGTAATTTTTTCTACCAATCGCGGGCTCGCCGCGAGCCGCCCTGCGTTGACTGATTGCACTGGTAGCTCGGTGGCACCAGCGGGCGATGAGGTCGTCACATCCCTACGCCAGTATTATTGTTATAATAAATACCAATTTCACCTTACAATGTTAAATTTAATCAATGTTAATCGACTGTTAGTTCATACATTTTGACAACTGTTAACGCTCTAATCGTCTGTTAAGTGGTTAACATCGTATGGCGAAATCGGTACTAAAACAATAAATCAAGACGCTTTTAGTTGCCGAATTTTATCTTTGATATTTCAATGTTTTAAAACAACAGACATGAATATTAAATCAATAAACGATAAATTAATTAATTCTTACGTTGAATCAAGAAAAAAAATATGATTATTTACATGTTTCCGTGAGTCGCTTGCACGTTATTTGTCTTTAACGTGCAATTCAATGACAATTTAAATAAGTTATAGCTATATGCCTACGTTATATCACAAATGGCTTGAGCTTTTTTAATTATGTACATGATTATTTCTAACTTATTATAATTTACATACACACATACATAACATTACGAGGCCATTATTTCCAGATAGGGGTAGGCAGAGCTACAGAAATACCAACAACTCTAAAAAGACTAGTTGATAATTCTGTAACCACATTTTGCATAATCAGGCCAAGATACCACCAGTGTACCAGTGCATTAGTGATAGATTACAAGCCCATCGCCAAACAGTACTTCAAGCCCTCATTCCCTTAGTCGCCTCTTACAACATCCACGGGAAGACATGGAGTGGCGCTATTCTAACCCGGCAACCACACAGGGAATTATAATTTAAGCTTAATAGTGATCATGCTGTTTAATTATGATTACTTTATATTAATATTTTAATAGAATTTTAAAAAAAGTATTTTTTTCGAACTATTGTAGATCTGTTTTTTTATATCGCCTTTTTTGCCATCTCGCTAAACTTGTGTTAGGACGAAATATAGCAATGTCAAATGATCCATGAATGCTCCAGTGTTAGATAATAGCCAATAGTCTTTTACGGCTCCGAGGCGTGTACTATTAAAGCTAGGTACGAATCTGAGTGGCTCAGCCTGAGGCATGCTCGCCCTGCGCGGCGAACTGCTCGCGACCCAAATTGTTGCACATAAACATGCGCGGGTGAGGCAACGTACTTGACGCGAGCCGTCATTTCAAAATGGCGTCTGACACGATGACAGCCGCGGCTGCGTTTACCGTAATTCACCGAATTATTAACAAAAAGAAGAAGAAATCGCCTCGGTAGTAGAACGGTTCAGCAACTTTATCAAATTCGTACGCGCCTCGCCCACAGACAAGTTAGAACTGCCCGCGGCACGCTCAGATACACGTCAAAGTTACGCGAGGCACGCATACCGAGGCGCCTTTGAGCACGGTCAAAAGACAGACTCTCGATGGCTCGCCGCGCGCCGCTCGCCCGCTACTCGCGCACAGCGCGTGAGCACGTACAAATTTGAGCAAAATAGGTGAGCCGTGCGTGCCTCGACCCAAGGCTGCTCTAATTCGTACCCACCTTAAGGAGGACACTCGCCGACGACTTGAAGCTTTAGAGATGTGGTAGTACCGCAGAATGCTGAGGATTAGTTGGGTTCAACGAGTGAAAATATAGAGGTACTACACAGAGTTAATAATATATAGGTAGTACACAGAGTTAATAATATAGAGGTAGTACACAGAGTTAATAATATAGAGGTAGTACACAGAGTTACTAATATAGAGGTACTACACAGAGTTAATAATATAGAGGTAGTACACAGAGTTAATAATATAGAGGTACTACACAGAGTTAATAATATAGAGGTAGTACGCAGAGTTAATAATATAGAGGTACTAAACAGAGTTAATAATATAGAGGTAGTACACAGAGTTATTAATATAGAGGTAGTACACAGAGTTAATAATTCCCGTGAACTTCTAAAAAAATTCGTAGGAGAAAAATAGCCTACCTGAGTCATATTCTCCGAAACAAGTGATATCAACCGCTTCTAGGGTCATAAAAACACTCTAAAAACAAAGGTTGTATCTCCTTTGGTCAATAGGTAGTTAAAAGCTTGTGTGCATATAAGCATTCCTGAGATAAATCGGGGCAAGTTTTAGGGATTTGATATTGATAAAAAACATGTCGATGTAATTAAATACTGTTTATGACACCATGAACAAAAAAGTAAACAGTCTTATAAAAGGTGGGGAAATTTCAATAACCAACATGAATGAGAATTGGGCTTTGATTCATTATAAATATTTTAAGAATGCCCCGTTAACCACCGAGGCCGTTGAGAGAACGTTTAGCAGTTCAAAGTGGATATTTTAATCTCGACGGCAATCATTAATACTGACGAATATGGAAAAAATATTGATTGCATATTATGAAAATGATTTAAAAATAACCATATAAATACACGTTTTAATTTTTTTATTTTTTATTTCAAAATGAGGAGAAAATAAGTAATATTTATTCATGTCGAATAACATTTATATTTTGGCAGTAACATCGATATTTTTTGTCGATAAAATATTTTGCAACATCACTTTCGTATAGATGCCCCGAGTAATCCCACGTATGCATATAAGTGTGTTTATACGATAGGTCTAAAGCAGTCCTGACGGCGTTTTCGCAGGAATGGGCTTGCGAGAAAATTAGGCCTTAAAAACGTTAACTTTCGGTGTGTCCACAGGAAAGACGGTAACCTAAATCTGTGTATGACCCTCAAACTATTGTTATGGGCAAGGTTGTGGGGAAGAGAAGCGTTGGCAGACGGAAGATTTCATGGCTCGGGAACATAAAGACCTGGACAGGCGTCGCTACGGTTGAAGAGCTGTTCCGTTTAGCGAGAGATAGGAAGTTGTATGCAGAGCTAACTGCCATCCTCCAGTAGTGGAGAGGAATTCGAAGAAGAAGAAAATGAGCAGAAACAAGATTTTTATGGCACTGAGGACAGAAAATTAAACTTATATACTAAGCACATAAGTCGTAGCTTTGCTACGCATCAGACAGCTACGATGAAGGCCTGACGTAAACTTAATTCTAGTTGCGCAATTGCTTGCCGCATCGCGCAAGGAATAAAATATTGTGTGAAAAATCGATGACGTGGTTTTAAAGATTGACGTTGGTCGAATAACTCACAAACAAAACACTTTATGTTGTCTAAATACTACTATTTTTTATTTCTAATATTTTTTACTTATAATTAATTAAAGCGCATAACCTTTTCACCAAATGGCGTTATTAGTATAATCTAAATGAATATTTACATAATTGCGGAGTAAATATTGAAATAATGCGTAAGTAAATTAGTCTGAAATTATTAGAAATTGTTTTGTTATATATTTTAAAACACAGCAATAGCAACTCTGATCTGGAACCAAACATGAACCGTATCCAAGGGTGGCCTTATGGGATCTATAATCGTCATTTGTACTAATGAATCATTTGTCCGAGTCAAAGCGTTCAGCGATCAATGACGTAGATGTGTCTTTGTGGCAGTGAACTATACTATGGATACTGGTTCAGCATAATACTGAGGTGCTAGGCACCTGCAGCGCTGATTTTCACTCACCATAATGCAATAATGTTCCATTAGGATGTTTTTTTACCATAGCATTGTGAGAAAGTTAAGCAAAATCCGCCACCAAGTGTAAAATATTATATAGTTACCAATCTAGAGTACACTTTTTATCGTATAAACATAAATTGACAATCTTGTTTAATATTGCTTACGTGGATGTTCATCAAGAAACCTTTGGAGTTGATCGTATAATGCAGCTACGAGTATTATTCGTAGGTTTTTTCTCGCGCTCCGTTGAGCTGCCTCACGTCGCTCCTTTTTAACTCACTATTCTTCTAATTCAAATGTGTACAATAGCTGGTTTGTATATGCTATGTGGAAGTTCTAAGTCATAAATCTCATCCTTAATGCCATCGTGAAATTATAATTCTTTTGGGAACTGATGTGAAAAGGGATAATTGCACGTCGAAGTAGACTTCTTTTTGAGCATTTTTTTTTGGCATTGAAAAGGCATACGAGCACACAGGCCACCTGATGGTAAGTGGAAACTGTGACCCATAGACATTCGCATTCACAAGACTGCAATCCTGAGAACGCAAATGCGTTGCCAACCCCGAGGACTAAGAGGAATGCCTCTATGCTAGTTGATATAGGGTTTTTTATTTCCATACGTAAACAATATACTTTATGGCATGAAAAAGGTAAATGACGAACCAGGCCTTCTAATGGTAAGAACGCAATGCGTTGCCAGTTCTGTTCCAGAAGGAAGATGAATGAGCTTGCTATCGGTTTACCAGAACCGGTTACCTTTATGTCAAAACACTACAGAGAAAAACACTTTTTCAGGTCTAAACAATTTGTTGTATGAAAAATGGAAATTTTAAAATACCTATCTACCATGAAGAAATTTGTTACATAAGGAACGTCCTTAATTTAAGTGATATCTTAAGCCTAAGGTGCTGATTCTAAACTAAGTACCTATAAATACCACGTGAAAAACTAAACTTTGATATACATATGAACTATATTATATTGATAATAGATTATTTCGCACTAAATCTACCTACACTATTTATACATTCTACTTTCATTTAGCTCTTTGTAAATCTTTGTTACTGTTGCTTGCAACCCGAGAGCAGAATTCTCGTGACATGTTAAATATCATTGGGATAGGACGTAGTATTTTATCGACTATCGACAAGTGGTACTGGTTCACGTAGCAGAAGATCTTTTGTAAAATATAATTAAACCTCCTACCGATACATTATACTTAGGAAAAATAATTTACCAATATTAAAAATGCCCCCTGGTAGCGGTCTTTTAGATTAGTATAGTTTTCGGTAAATGTAGGTGTAGTTTTTATTGTTATTGTACAATTCTGTGAATAAGATTTAGTTGTTCTTCTAGATTCATCTTCTTTTTTTATTTAACGTAAATAAAGACATATGTATTAGAAAAAAAAAACACAATATTTGTTTACAAATTCCATCTTAGAACTTCACGTATTGTTGAAAACAGTAACTAAATACGAGTGAAAAATAACATTTATATATTAAATATAAAAGTTAAACTAAATTAACAAAGAGATTAGTGACAACACAAAATCGATACCTGGAAATGTCGATATAACAAAAATTTCTAGCCCTATGACATTTGAATTATTACCATGAGAATTCCGCTCTCTGCTCACAACTTTTCTTAATAATTATATGAATGACGTGAACAGACGCACATGATATTTAATACCGCCATAATTATATTCAACTTGTCTAGTAACTGAGAGATGGCACAGCGCAGTTTGCAAAATTTAAATGAAATAAAATAAACTACTGAAAAATACACTATTTTCTCCATTCAGAATCAGAATCAGAATAATCTTTATTCAAGTAGGTTTACAAATAATAAACTCTTTTGAAACGTCATAGTAGCATTTAATTTTGTGTTACCAGTCAATATCGTCAAAATACGTTCAAAACAATATTATAATTTGATTATGATACCTTGTTGCCTATGCAATCAGAAAAGATTCTAATGTAAGTCCAAAAACATTTAAAAAGAGCAGAAAATATGTTTTTAGTCGGAACTTTGAATGTGATCTAAAACGACTCGTTTTTTCGTGGGAATCATCATCATTATTACTAATTATTTATATTGCATAAAAATAAATAGTGGAGGTACTTATATCACATCAAGTTGTCAAAACGGTAATAATTATCAGTAGTTATGTCTTAAATATCATGTGCAAATATAAGTTTAATGAAATGGGAATTGTATATACGCTATCTACCGTGAAAACTTACTCTGAACAATGTATGTGTTAAATTAATTACTTAGTTTAATATTCTTATAGAAGGGCTCTGCTACGAACAATAATGTCAGCTGGTTAAGCAAGTATTTTAAGCACCGCAACCTAAACCCTACAATTTTGTTTTGACCATAGTGCAAAGTTTGGTTTTCCAACCGTTTCATGTATCCTAAAACTCATAAATAAGAAATGCTCCATTTTTTTTAATTCAGTAGATTTCAAAATGGTGTAAGAGATATTTTTAGAACTTATAGATAAATTAAGGCTAATTTAACAGTAATCGCTCTAAAAAAAAGTAACTGAGTCTTTTGGTTGCAGTGTACGAAATGTTATACCTGCTCTACAGATTAAAAGGTTTCTGTAAAAACAACAATGATGAGTAATCTAACTTTTATGGAACCATCCACACATACATACAAACAATTATCTCCTTTAACGCGGGATGCAGATCCTACACTTGAAATGTGAAAAAAATATTATAAATAAAAACTATTTAATTGTACTTACTAACTTATTAATACTTTTTACTTTCTTCATTATTTTGGCAACTGAGTGTTGTTTTAAAATTCTAAGAATGACGTATAATTTATGGAAATTGAAATTTATTGTTCTCTATCTACGATTAATAAATGTACTTATTTTAAAACCGCATGTTTAACATCACTAACGACCTCCTGACTAAAGTATAATATATTAATTTATACTTATTATATAAGTATAAATTAATATTTTTTGCGTCCTATTTTCCTACCTATTTTTTTTTCCTTTTTATTTCTGCGTTTCGCTTTACATTTTATATAAAACTTGTTTTAAAACTAAACATTTATATACGTACTGAACTATATTATATTGATAGCAAATAATTTCGCACTAAATCTATCTACACCGTGTATACATACGACTTTTATTTCACTCTTTGAGGAACAGTTGCTAGTTGACAGAGAGCGGAATTCTCATGGCAAAAATTTAAATGTCATTGGGATATAACGTAGTATTATATCGACTAACGACAAGTAGTTCTGGTTCATGTAGCATAAGTGCTTTTGCAAAAAGAATTTAACCTATTATCGATACATATTATAAGTAAGGAAAATAATTTACTAATATTAACAATGCCCTCTGGTAGCGGTTTTTAGATTTGTATAGTTGTAGGTAAATATAGGTGTAGTTTTCATTATTATTGTATAGTTCTGTATCTTGGATTTGCTTTTATTTCCAGTTTAATTTTAGTTTGTTTTAAACGTTAATAAAGACATATTTTAGAAAAAAATAACACAAAATTTACAAATTCCATCTACGAGTAAAGAGTGACATTTATATTTGAAATATTAAATTAAAACTAAAATAACAAAGATACTAGTGATTACACATTATTGATAACTGGTAATGTCGATAAAACAAAATGTTCAATCCCTCTAACATTTACTTTGTGCCATGAGAATTTCGCTCTGTACTTACAACGTTTCATAATAACTATACGAATGACGTGAACATACGCACATGATATTTAACACAACATTTTTTTAAGTTAACTTTGATGTCGTATTGTAGCTATTGGTAAAACCGTAATATATTAAACTTGTCTAGTAACCGAGAGATGTCACTAAACTTTCTTGTCTATTCTAGCAAAATCCAACTGAAATAAAATAAACTACCAGTGTATTTATATACACTATTTTACTTCATTTATTTTCGTGTTACCTGTCAATATCGTCAAAATACGTTCGAAACAATATTATTGCCTTTTTTATAAAGTCAGAATAGACTCTACTATTAAGTCCAAAAACATTTATAAAGACCAGGAAATATGTTCTTAGTCGTAACTGTAAATGATATTAAAAATGACTCAAATATTCGTGGGAATCAGTCTAATATTACTAATTATTCAAATTGAATAAAGATAAATAATGTAGGTACTTATCTCACACCAATTTGTCAAAAATGCAAATATCATACGCTGTTTTAAATATCATGTGCAGATAGAAGTTTGATGGAAATGGGAATTGTATATACGCTATCTACCGTGAAAACCTACTTCAAACGATGTATGTGTTAAATTAATTGCTTAATAGGAATGCTCTGCCACGAACCATGTCATCTGATTTTGCCTCTTCAGTAAAATGTTTAAACACCGCAACCGAAATCCTACATTTTTGTTTTTTCAAAGTCCAAAGTTTTGTTTCCCAACCTTTTCATGTATCCAAAAAGTCATAAATAAGAAAAGCTCCATTTTTCTGATTCCATTAAAATTTCAAAATGGTGTAAGAGATATTATTAGAACTCATAGATAAGTTTAGGCTAATTTGACAGTAATCGCTTTAAAAAATGCAATTTTAGACTGGAAATATGAAATATTTGATTTGTCTAACTAGTAAGTATTTACATACTAGGTAATTGTCACCACTGAGTTATATTTTACAATACTAAGAATTGTGTGTGATGAATTATAATGAATTATTGCGATTAATAAGTAATTATATTGATAAGCATCTAAGCTAATATTTAAGCTAATATTTTATTTACAGATCTTTTTTTTGTACATTTCCGTATTTTACACTTTTTGTTTCAGACTAACTCTAGTCATACCTACATTTGAAAGTGTCTTAGTTACTATTTTCATAACTTAGGTACAAGATCTTATAAGCTGCATTATTTTACAGACTAACTCTAGTGATATATTGGAAAGCATTCTAATTGACTACTTATCTTAGTTTTTTTTTTTTTTTTCTTGTTTTTTTTTTTTTTTTTTTCATTCCTTAGGTATATGGTCTTATAAGCTCAACAATTTTTCAGGTTAACTCTAGCAATTATAGTTATATATTGGAAAGCATCTGAACTACTATTTCAGCAAGTTTTTCTTTACGGTTTTTTTTAAGTGCCCGAGTTGATATTTTTTCCTTCTTGATAGCTAGTAGGGATAGCTAGTAGCTAGTAGGGATGATAGATAGTAGGTAGATTATCTTATAAGCTACACTATTTTTCCGGCTAACTCAAGTAATAATTAAAAAGCATCTAAGCGACTACAAGCAAGATTTTTTTTAGTTTTTTTTTCCGTTTTTTAATAGCTTAGGTACATGATTTTATAAGCCTTACTATTTTTCAAACTAACTCTAGTAATTCTAGCAATATATTGGAAAGCATCTAAGCTTAGTAGCTAATTTTTTTAAACAAGTTTTTTTTACGGTTTGTTTTGTTTGGTGCCATAATATAAATATTATTTCCTTTTTCATAGCTTAGGTACATGATCTTATAAGCTACACTATTTTTTCGGTTAACTCTAGTGATACATACATACATAACATCACGCTTTAATTCCCGGAGTGGGGTAGGTAGAGCTACAGAAATACCAACAAATCTAAAAAGACTTGTTGATAATTCTGTAACCACATTTTGCAGAAGTAGGCTAAGGTTTCCCAGTGTATTAGTGACAGGTTGCAAGCCCATCGCCTAACAGTACTACAAGCCCTTATTCCCTTAGTCGCTTCATACGACATCCACGGGAAGACATGGAGTGGTACTATTCTAACCCGGCAACCACACGGGCTAGTAATATATTGATAAATTGATAAGCACCTAAGCTAATATTGAAGCTAATGTTTATTAAAGGATATTCGATTAAAATTTCAAAATTCTAGAGAGGCAATAAGCTATCTTCTTAAGCAAGTATTTTGTACGGTTAATTTTTTGTTAAATTACTTGTTATGAATTTTTTTCCTTTTTTTATAGCTTATATCTTATAAGCTACTCTTTTTTTCAGACTAACTCTTATGGTTTATTGGATAACATCTATGCTATTTAAACTAGTGTTTTTTTTACGGATTTCTTTGTATTTTTTGATTAAATAAAAATTAACAAAAATAAATGCTCATCGTCACTTTTATTCGAGACTCATCCCGACCATTTACATAGCACATGATATATTAAACATATGTGGTTCAAATAAATGAAAAAGCGAGGTATTGCCAAAAATAATTTCAGATTTACATTATCTAACTTACCACTGTTTTTTCTACCTTTTATTGGTTTACAATTAAATGTTAAAAAATCTATGTTAAAAAATGGTTCATTAAATTAACTACTTATAAGTACTTCCTTTGATGTGTCGTCCTAAGCTTAATTTTCTTACAAGGAACGCTATTAGTCAAGACTAAACGTACATAAAAAAATTCAATAATAATAAAATACTATTAAAAGTTGTGTTTGGAGGTTTAGCTGTATTTTTAGCACTAAAATTATACAATTTACCTGTGAAAAAAACAGGACTTCTAAATAGACCTTTTTTTTGCATTTTTGTTGTATTATTTTTGGTAACATAATTATGAGCTTCTAAACAAGTTCACAATTCTGGATTTATATTTTAAACAAAGGCTTTGTCGTCAATTTTTAGCATTAACAAGTAAAATTTAGGTAATAAAAAATAATTTTCGTTTTCTTGTTTTTATATAATTATGGATATAATTATAATAATAATAGCATCTTAATCAATAAGATATATTGAAGTTGGAAAGTGATAATACTCTTAAACAAAAACTATTTTTTTAATATTTTTTTTACATATTTTCTATTTCATTCTAATCAAATTTATTATTTATGGCAAAAGTCAGCTATTTAACTAATTAAAACTACAATCATTTGACATGTCATCCTAACCATAAGTTATCTTACAAAGTACGCTATTTATTGAGACTGAATGTAAAATTATCTAAGAAAACATGTAACCTACTATTTAAACTGGTGTATTTGTTTTGTTTTTTTTTTGTGTTTTTTAAATTATTTTTTATTTATAACTTTTAGCAAAGTGAATTATATTAAGAGTACTTTATCATAATATTATTATAACGACGAATACGCAGGCTTATTACTTTGAATCTCATTTGAGTAAATGCTTCCACCAACCACCGGCTCGCCGCGAGCCGCCCCGCGTTGGCTGATTGCACTGGTAGCTCGGTGGCACCAGCGGGCGATGAGGTCGTCACATCCCTACGCCAGTATTACAGGGCCTCTATTCAGGTGCGTTAAAACGATATCGTATTTGACACGTTTAAGAATCGTTTATGTCACAGTCGCCATTATTTTAAAAGACAAGAGAACTTATCAAAATGTTGACAATACTGAAACAGGTCAAAAACGATATCGTTATTACCTTGAAGAATTCCAACCCAGTATTATTTTTATACAGCAATTATTACAATAATAGAGCAAGACGCTTTTAGTTGCCAAATTATTCGAATTTTATCTTTGTCATTTCAATGTTTTAAAACGACAGTCATAGACTAAATCAATATACAATCAATTAATTCATTCTAACGTTGAATCAAGAAAAAATAGAATAGAGAATGTCCATGTTTTGGTGAGCCTTCGCTAGCTTTGTGCCTTTTTCGTCCAATTTAATATATTAATAAAATATATTCGTGAGAATCAGCCTAATATTACTAATGATTCGAATAAAATAAAGATAAATAGTGTAGTTACTTCTACCACACCGAGTTGCCAAAAACGCTTATAATTACCAGTAGTTATATATTTTTGAGAACTTTAGGTATAGTTTATTAAATATCATGTGCAAATATAAGTTTAATGACTATGGGAATTGTATATACGCTATCTACCGTGAATACTCTTCACAATGTGTGTTAAATTAATTGCTTAATGGGTTCCGATAGGAACTATGACAGCTGGTTTGGCCTCTTCAGTCAAGTGTTTCAAAACCGCAACCTAAACCCAATTTTTTTGTTTCGCCCATGTTCAAGGTTTTATTTATCTGAAAACTCATAAATAAGAAATACCCCTTTTTTAATCTATTAACATATCAGAATGGTGTAAGAGATATAGTTAGAACTCATAGGTTAGTTTAGGCTAATTTGACAATAATCACTTTTAGAAATAATGCATTTCTAAGTTATAAATTTTGGAGAAGTAAAACAGTAACTTTGTGTTTTGGTTAGAATGTACGAAATGCTATAGCTGCTCTATGGGCTAAAGGGTTTCTATTGAGTCTTTAAAAACATCAATAATTAGTAACCTGACTTGTATCGAACCACCCTTACATACATACATATTTACTAAAAAATATCTCCTTCAACGTGGGTTGAAGATGATAGATGAAATATTATGATTGTTAACTATTTGAGTGGTCTAACTAACGAATATGTTTTACATACTACATTATTATGTCCCATGAGTGCTATTTTTAAATTCTAAGAATGTCGTGTTATTGAATAATGAAAATGGTAATTTAATGTTCTCTATCTACGATGAATAAAAATGTACTTATTTTAAAACCGCAAGTTTCACATCACTTATGACTGACTTTTGACTATACCGGGTGTGGCCTGTAATAGGCTGAGCAATAAATTGAGGGATCGTTTCTACTCTATAAACGTAGCAACATTTGTTCTGCAACTTTAAAAAAACATGTAATTTATTATTTGGATTTTTTTCGAACAAACTAAATAGGATTTTCAATGTACTCCATCCAATAGTCTAGTTGACATCTACTGTAAGCCTAGCAACTTCGTAGTTTTCGCAATACATTGCTGGCTTGGAAAATCTGAATTCATTTAATTAAGTTAACAATAAGTTATTTCCAATAGTTGTAGAATAAACGTTGTTACGTTTGTGGTGTGGAAACGATCCCTCAATTTATTGCTCCTATTATAGGCCACACCCGGTATTATAAAATGAGTGCATAATACTTTCCTATATTTTTTTTTTTCGTTTTAAATTCTGCGTTGTGCTTTACATTTTATATAAAAACTGTATAAAAAATTAAACGTTTATATACGTACTGAACTATATTATATTCGTAATATTTTATTTTGAACTTAACCTACACCAGGTGTACACAGTACATACTTCTTTTATTTAGTTGTTTCCAACCCAGTAGCTCATGACCAGAGAGCGGAATTCTCATGAATATATGAATATATGGGATAGAACGTAGTATTTTATCGACAATCAAAAAGTTATACTGGTTGACTTAGCACAAGATCTTTTGCAAAATAGAATTAAACCTCCTATGGATGTATTATACGTGAGCAAAATAATGTACCAATATTAACAATGGCCTCTGGTAGCGGTCTCTTTAGTATAATTTTAGGTATGTATAGGTGTAGTTTTCATTATTATTGTATAGTTCTATGTCTTATATTTAGTTTCATTTTCGTTTGTTATTAAACGTTAAGACAGATATGAATGAACAAAATAACAATGTTTACTTATTCATTCTTAGAGCTTCACGTATTGTTGAAACCAATAACTAAAAGCGAATGAAGAATGACATTTAAATTTTAAATATAAAAGTAAAACTAAAATAATAAAGAGATTATTGATTATACAATATCGATGACTGGAAATATCACAAAACAAAATGTTCTAGTCCTATGACATTTAAATTTGTGGCATGAGAATTCCGCTCTATGTTCACAACTTTTCGTAATAATTATATGAATGACGTGAACATACGCACGTGATATTTAATACCGCATTTTTAAATTAACTATGACCGTTATAAGTTAAACTGCTCTAGTAACCGACAGATGGCACTAAACTTTTTTGCTTGTCCTATCGTAAACGCGATTGGCAAAATTAAACTTTAATAAAATAAACTACTGAATAAAATACACTATTTCACTCCATTTAATTTTGTGTTACCTACCGGTCAATATCTAATACGTTCAAAACAATATTTAATTTATCAATGATTTCTCGTTGCCTTTTACATGTAGTCAGAACAGACTCTACTGTAAGTTCGAAAACATTTCAAAAAAGATCAGGAAATATAGTTGTAACTTTGAAAGGTATTAAAAATGTGGTTTATATGTGCGGAAATCAGCCTCAAAAAATTAAGTACAGATAAATAGTGTAGGCTAATAATTATCAGTAGCTATATTTTTTGAAAACTTTAGATAATCTGTGTTAAATATCATGTGCAAGTATAAGTATGATGGAAATGGGAATTGTATATACGCTATCTACCGTGAAAACGTACTTCAAACGATGTATGCGTTTAATGAATTGTTTATTTACAAGTGAATTAGTGACAGGTTGCAAGCCCAACGCCTAACAGTACTTCAAGCCCTTGTTCCCTTAGTCGCCTCTTACGACATCCACGGGAAGGCACGGAGTGGCACTATTCTAACCCGGCAACCACACGGGGAAAGAATAACACAATGTTTACAAATTGACTATAAAAGCTTCACGTAATGTTGAAACCAATAACTAAATGCTAATGAAGAATGACATTTACATTTTAAATATAAAAGCACAACTAAAACAACTAAGTGATTAGTTACTTATTACACAATATAGATGACTGGAAATGTCATAATACAAAATGTTCTAGCCCTATGACATTTAAATTTGTGTCATGAGAATTCCGCTTCCTGCTTACAACTTTTCATAATAATTATATGAATGACGTGAACATACGCACATGATATTTAATACCCCTTTTTTAACTTAACTATGATATTGTATTGTAGCTATTAGTAAAACGGTAATAAATTAAACTTGTCTTGTAACCGAGAGATGGCATTAAACTTTTTTGCCTGTACTATTGTCAACGCGGTTCGCAAAATTTAACTTAAATAAAATAAACGCCTGAATACAATACACTATTTCACTCCATTTCATTTTGTGTTCCCTTTCAATATCGCCAAATACGTTTTAAACAATATTTAATTTATCTATGACACCGTTGCCTTTTCTATGTTGTTTGAATATACTGTACTATAAGTCCAAAAACATGTTAAAAAAGAGGAGTAAATATAGTTTGTAACTTTGAATGATATTAAAAATGACTCCTATATTCGCGGGAATCAGCCTCTTATTACTACTAATTATTCAAATGGAATAAAGATGAATTTTGTTAATAGTGTTAAGAACTTTATTTTTTCCTCTTTTTATAGCTTATACATAATGTTATAAGCTACACTAGTTTTCGGGCTAACTCTAGTAATATTTTAAAAAAGCTTCTAATCTACCTACTCGAGCAAGTATTTTAACGGTTTTATTTATTATTTTTTTGTTTAGAGTCGTTTTTTTTTCTTTTTTCATAACTTTTGAACAAGATCTTATAAGCTACTTTTCAGACTAACTCTTATAGTTTATTCGATATTCACGCTATTTTAACCAGTGTTTTTTATGGATTTCTTTGTATTTTGTTAATAAAATAAAAATTGATAATACTAACTATTTAGCTCATTGTGACTTTTATTGCAGACGCAACCCGACCGAATATGTTATAATAAAAATACCTATACATATGTTAAAAATTGTCTATTTAATTAACTACTTAGAACTACTTCATTTGATATGTCAAGCCTTAAACGTACATCGTTTTTTTTTTACTATCTTTATAGTAGTATTTTTACTGTATTTTGTATTGATTATTTTTTTGATTACATATAATAGTTTAAAGAATAGTTCGATTTATACCTGGCTTTCTACTTTTTGGCTAAGGCTTAAAGACCTGTAGATTTGTTTAATATGCTGGAAAGTTAAATACTAAACTAGTTCAGACTTACCCTAGAATCCCTCGAAATATACAAGGTAGTATCTTAGCTACTATTAAATTAGTGTTTGGAGGTTTAGCACTTTTAGTATTTTAGTACTTATAGTTATTTTAATCGCTAAAATTATACAATACATCTATTTAGAACTTCTATGTTTGCATTTTTTATAACTAATTATAACTACCTACATTTGATATGTCATTCTAATCATAAAATTAAATTATCTTTCAAAGTACGCCATTTATTGAGACTAACTGTAAAACTAAGTAGTGTATTTTTATTTGATTTTATATTTTTGTCTTTTTTTATATTTTTGGGTTTTTTAACTTATCTTTTACTTACAACTTTTAGCAAGAGAACTTTATCATATATTAGTATAACGACGAATACGCAGGCTTCTTACTTTATATCTTATTTGAGTTTAGGCGTCTAGCCTTGTATTTATGTTTTGTTAATTGTTTGTGTTCATTTAATTATTTAGTAGAATTCCTGACCATAAATTTCCTTACAAGGTTGATTCTACTACCAACCTGGAGCATAGGTTCCGACTCCACTGTGGACGGTTGGTTAGGTTAGTAGGTCAGAGACAGAGGGGGTGATGCGTATGTGTGTGGAGTGAGTATGCGTGGTGACCACCAACTATCGGCTCGCCGCGAGGTGGCACCAGCGGGCGATGAGGTCGCCACATCCCTACGCCAGTACTTGTACTATTGTTATACCAAAGCAATTATTGGAACACGACGCCATTTGCTATAAGACTTACTCTATAAGTATATTGAAAAACATTTTAGCATCTATTTAAACCATTTTTATTAAAAATATTCGTTTATTTTTAATATTATCATAAATTTTATTTCAAAATGTAACTTAAAAAATTGCCTTACAAGGTACGCTATTAGATAGGACTCTAAAAGTACATTGAAAAACATCTAAACTTCCAATTAAAGCAGTGTTAAGTATTTTTTTTTGTATTTTCCTTTTTTTCTTATAAAAGTTCCTTAAAAGGAACGCTATTAGTAAGAGCTCTAACCTACTATCTAAACTACTGTTCTTTACTTTTTTTTTGTTTTATGTTTTTTTTTTGCATTTTTATTGTTTTAACTTAACATTACTTACGACTTTGACATTAATTAATTATTATGTTTATAGACTTACTATAAAAGTATATTGGAAAATATCTAAACTATGTATTAGCTAGTGTTTATTTACTTGATTTTGTTTTTTATTACTTTTTTTTTAACTCAGCTTTAACATTGTAAATTATATTACCCATCACTCTATTTTATATTTTAAAATGACGTAGGCTAAGAACAAAACATATAACAGTAAGAACTTTTTCATCTTATACGGTGTACAACTAATGCCTACAACTACCTGCCTACTGCCTGCGTTCGACGATATTTCCTTCTTTTTAGGACTAAAGATGCATTTTTTGGGGACTATTTCACACAAATTGACCTAGTCCCAAACTAAGCTCTAGGCTTGTAGTATGGATACTAGGTTATGATAAATATACTTGTATAGAGAAATAAAAACTTAAATACATAGAAAACATCCAAGACCCAGGAACGATTTCTCGCGCTCATCACAAAAAAACATGGCCTTACCGGGATTTGAACCCGGCACCGCTAGATTCGTAGGCAAGGTCACATCAACTAGGCTTACGTGACGTCTAATGAATAATGTTGGGCAAATAACTCACAAAAAAACTTTCTTCTTTCTAACTACTCCTAATATTATTGTCAATATTTTTACCTATATTTAGTTAAAGCGCATGCCCTTTTCACCAAATGGCGTTAGTATAATCTAAATAAGTATTTACATAATTATAGCGTGATTTTTGATATTATGCGTCAATAAATTTGAAAAGATTTGAAATAGTTTTGCTATAAAAAAAATAACAAACACCAATAGCAACTCTGATCTGGATCAAAAAATGTTGTACCCGTATCCAAGGGTTGGCCCCATGGAATCCCTAATTGTCATTTGTCCTAATTAATTGTTTGTCCGAGTTAAAGCGTTCAGCGATAAGGAATATTGCAATTAACTTTAAAAAATATTTCCGTTTTAAAACTGCGTGTGCATCTGCTGAATAAGCGAGCCATTTAACAAACTGGATTAAGTTAATATTCTAGGATATTTTTCTTTTTCTTTTCTACGACCAAAATTAATAAACTGTGGAGAGTTATATTTTGTTATCTTTGCATGTACACAGTTATATAATTGTGAATATTTTCATTTGTATTTTTATTTCCATTTCTAACCTAACCTAACCAAAGGTATTTTTGGAAAAGTTAAAAGTTGTCTTACTAATTTAGGACAAATGATAATTCGGACAAACGTTATAGGGATTCCGAGAGACCGTATAATGCCACTATATCCCATTGGTGGGTTTTTTCTCGCGCTCCGTTGAGCTGCTTCACGTGGCACCTGTATAAACTCACTTTTCTTCTAATTTAAATGAATACAGTAGCTAGTTTGTATATGCTATGGGAGTTCACATTAATCTCATCTTTAACGTCATCGTGGAATTATAATTCCTTTTGAAACTGTTATGACAAGGGATTTTTTTTAGAAGAAACCCTCTTTTTGTCAAAGGGGTTTTTGTTTGACATTGCCTAAACATCATAGGGTTTTTTTTATAATAAGGAGAAGGCACACGAACACTCAGGCCACTTGATGTTAAGTGTGAGAACCTGTAATTGGCTTTCTGAATTTAGGCAAGTTTCTAATGTATTTGTGTTAGCTGTTGGTTTTCCTTAAATAAATAAATAAATAAATAAATAAATAAATAAGTGTAATCTGAGACCCATAGAGATTTGAATTCTCAAGACCTCAAATGCGTTACCAACCGTGAGAACTAAGATGGAATGCCTCTATACTAGTAATTTCACCGGTTGTCTTATATTGTTGCTTGGCGGTTGGATAATTGTTAAGATGGTGGTAGCGATCCGGACGTACCTCACACAGGGTCCTACCTCCACTAAAAATGGTTTTCATACGTTAACAATATATGTTCTGGGATGAATCATGAATTTTTGTGGTGGTAGGACCCTGTGCAGGGTCCGTCCGGATCGCTACCACCATCTTATCCATTAAACTACCGCCAAGCAACAATGTTCGCATTGTTGTGTTCCGGTGTGGGGATTAGACAACCGGTGAAATTACTAGCATAGAGGCATTCCATCTTAGACCTCAGGGTTGGCAGCGCATTTGAGGTCTTAGGATTATAATCTTGAGAATTCAAATGTCTATGAGTCTCAGATTTCACTTACCATCAGGTGGCCTGAGTGCTCGTGTGCCTTCTCCTTAACATAAAAAAAAATAAAATAAAAAAATGAAAAGGTAAATGAGGACCCAGGCCTTCTAATGGTTACATCGCAAATGCGCTGCCAATTCTGTGAATGAAGATGGAACTCTGTGGGCTTGCCAAAGGCTGTCTTACCTCTACGTCAAAACACTACAGATTAAAACACTTATGTAGGTCAAAACTGCCCAAGCTCCTATCTGTCTTGCTTAGGCAATGTCAAATAAAGGCCCAGAAAGTATCTTTAATAAAGGGAATCATAGTTTAAGCCCTAAAGGAATAAAAACAGCTGATATTTAAATTGGTGGAAAGGATGAGAGGTGCTATGGTGGCACTCTAACGCTTCACGCCGATGTTCTGTAAGAGGGTGGTACCTACTGCTGCCGCATTGCGTTCTTTTGTTTTGAGTTTTTCTAATTGATGAATAATATTCGTCACTGTTGTATTAAAAATGGAAATTTTAATAATACTATCTACCATGAACATTAAAATTATTTATAATACATGTCATGTATTACATGAGGTGCGTCCTTACTTTAAATGATCTTTAGCCTGAGTGCTGAACCTAAACTAGGTTATATTAACAAATTATAATTTGAGCCTAACTACCTAAATACTATATGTACACTGCTTTCGTTAGGATGGACCTATCATCTGTTAGTTTATGCATAGCGTGTTAATTGACTTTTGATTCTAAGAATCACTGGTGATGAGATTAATTATTCTATCTACCTACCATAACTCTCTTATTCACATATTTACCCTACTCCCTAAAATTATATGTTTCTCATCGATTATTATATACAAGGGCTCTGCTAAGTACACATAATTTGTGTGACGGTTGAGCCTTTTTCAATTAAATGTCTAAAAACTACAATGTCATTCCTAGTTTTTCTGTTTTTCTAATAAAACCTATAATTACTTACTCAACTATACGTAAGCATAAGATTTCGCACTCTACCTAAATAATATATACACACTACTTTCAATGCTTTATCGCAGTTGCTTATAACTTTTTGTAATAATAATGAATGACGTGAACATACGCACATGATATTTAATACCGTATTTTGAGTTAACTATGATATCATAATGTAACCTTTATAATATTTAAGTTGTCTAGTAACCGAGAGATGGCACTAAAGGTCTTTCATGCCTATTCCACCGTCAGCGCAGTTCGCGAAATTCATCTGAAGTAATAGTAACTAGTGAATTGTCGATACATTATTTTACTCCATTTATTTATTTATTTAATCGTTATTGCACAAAAACAAGTACAAATGGCGGACCTAATGCCCAATGATTTACATTACTCAGTGAGTTATTTAATACTAATTCGCTGTTAATATTGTCGAAATTAGTTCAAAACAATATTTAATTACGACTGTCAGTCATTAGCCAGAATATACTAAACTCTAAGTCCAAAAATCATATTGGAGAGTATCCAATATGTTTATAATCTTAACTTTGAATGGTACTAAAAAGAACTTATTTATATTCGTGGAAATCAGCATAATATTATTAAAGATAAATGGTGTAGGTACTTACATTACATCAAGTTGTCAAAAACGATAATAATTATCAGTATAGTAATAGTAGGTATATTTTCTTGAAACCTTTACGGAATACTGTGTTAAATGTCATGTGCAAATATATATGTTTGATGGAAATGGGAATTGTATATACGCTATCTACCGTGAAAACCTACTGTAAACAATGTATGTGTTAAATTAATTGCTTTAGAAAGGTTCTGCTACGAACAATGCCAGCTGGTTTTGCCTCTTTAGTCAAGTGTTTAAACACCGCAACCTAAACCCTGCATATAACTTTTTGATTAGCCTAACTAATTAACAAAACACACTACATTATTTTAGCCACTGAGTGTTATTTTAATTCTTCAACTGATTTGTAATTAATTAATGAAAATTGAGATGTAATGGTCTCTATCTACGATGAATAAATAATCTTAATTAAACTGCATGTTTCACATCAGTTATGAGGTTATGACTGACTACTGACTAATTTATATGTTTATTTATAATTAATTATCTTACGTATCTATTTTGTTTGCCTTTCGCTTTAAATTTAATATAAAACTTATTTTAAACCCGATAAATTGTCAATAGCACTTGCATTGAGCACGACCTCTTCCGAGTGTCCTACGAATGATTTCTATGAACTGCTTGTTTTCGAACGAAACTATCTGGTCCAAATAGATAAACCAAATCATCGACCTGAGGCCCTAGTCACTGGTAGATCACGTGACTTTTCGTATCACGTGATCTACGAGTAACAGCGACGCGATTGGTTTCAAAACACAACGAATAGAAACGCTAGATGACGTACGCATTTTAGCTAGGGCTTCTGGTGTGTATATAAGTTTCGAGCCATTGGTCATCATTACTTACGTCTTGGATTTAATAATTTTGAATCCAACTTCAAGACTCTTTACTATCTTGAAACGTAGGCTCCAATTTGGGTGTGGTGTATTTTTGAATATCAATTTTCGTCAGACTCAAAGTGCTAAAGCGCGGCGAGTTGACGATAGTTTTTAGTTCGGTTTTTACTTTGGTACTGATTAATCAGCACTTGGCTTCTTTATTTATAAAATATATTTTTTCTATTTTTATTTTTAAGTTACCTATAAGTACGTACTTGCTACGAGTATAAGTGAATTCCGTTAACGAAGCATGCAGATCCTAAACGTTCTATATCGAATTATGGTAAATAAAGTACTGAATGTACCTAATTATTATAACTACTTCCCAATATTTTCCGTTTGTTGTCTTTTAAATTCTAAAAATAATTGGATACAAGAAAAAAACAATTTAATATTTTCTATCTACGAAGCTTAAATACACCTTTTGTTGTCTATAAAAAGAAAGCAAGATGCGAATCCACTACTAAAAACCTAATTTTTTAAAGTTATTTTTTTTGCGTCTTCATTTCCTAACTAAGTATTTTTTTTACTTTTTTTTACTTTTTTTATAAAACCTTAATATATAACGTACGGATGCAAAGACAAAACATAATTGTTCGAAGTTAATATAACTTATATATACACACGCTTGCAGTCGCGGCGACGTTGTTTGAGCTTGCACAAATTCTACCATACTTGTCTTGTTGAGCCTATGTCACATATAGGATAGGCGCAATGTAATCACTATGAACCAAACAAGAACTCATTTAGAGGGAAAGGAGAAGTGTTACCATTTGCGATGTTCTGTGAGAGGGTGGTAGTACAGTCAAGGTCATAAATATGTATACACTTTAGTACCTTGTCTAATTAACGTCATGTTTAAACTGCCATATGAAATTGTCACAGCAATTAAAGTAACAAGGTACTAAAGTGTATACATATTATTACCTTGACTGTACCATAAGAATAAGTACTATTAGAAGGGCATCTTCGGCGTCGTTGTATGGATTTGACAGCAAAACCGTCAAATGATTACCTGCAGTGCCCCACGCCCGCCTTACCTCTCCCTCGCCTGACACAAAATTAGGGTTGTCACAAGTATATAATACTAACTGAGCTCGCAATCTCGTTCGCGTAGAATTAGTTTATTTACCGGTAAAACAATATGATAAATCATAACCTTTTTCTACCCCAGCGGAGTAGGTTAAAAAGTACCGTAAAAAAATTGCATCTCAGTGGAGTCCTTTACAAATCTCTTATCGGTTAAAAGGTGCCGTTATAAATAAAACGCTTATCCGGTACTCGTATCAGTGACGAAGTCGAATCATTATTTTTTTACTGTAGTGTTTTAAAACAAGTATTGTTAAATCTAAACAAAAAGTGCATAAGCAAATAATGTATTTATTTAATTCTTTCATTTTTACGCTCTTTAGTTAAAGTCTTAATGTGATAAATAATAAATAAAGATTCATACTTCGTTTATATCGTCCTGCAATTATCGGAAAGCACGTGGTCAAATACGGAACTAACAATTTCGTATAGTAAAACCACAGTTTGCGTCAACAGTGGCGCCTTTGAGAGCTTCATTAGAAATATTGTTGCACGTTTACTCCAAAGGCCGATTTTGGGTGGCAACCCGCTAGTGTTTGCTGCGATAAGTAGTCCTGGACTGTTGACAGGCCACGCGGGAGCGCGCGTGGTGGGGATGAAGTTACCCTACTAATAGTACTTAGTCTTATGGTAGTGCCGCGGTCGAGCCGGCCCATTCGTACTGCACCAGTAATGAGCACTGCAGTAGTGTGACTCTACCACTCCGATATTGTTTATTAGATTTTTTATTTATTCAGCCGATGGATGCGAGAAGCATAAAATCGAACGTGGTGCACATATTTAGGGACACCCTATGTATAGCATTGAACGTCTTACGGCTGATATGGACATAAAAATAGTTACACTATTGTCTGAAGTTGTGTAAAATAGCTATAAGTGTGGAAATAAATGGAAAAATAATTATAATATTTTAAACACTTTCAGTTGTTGTAATTTCTTTCTGTTGTTTTTAGGGTTCCGGGGTCGAATGGCAATAACGGAATCCTTATAATTTCGTCATGTCCGTCTGTCCGTCTGTCCGTCCGTCCGTCCGTCTGTCCGTCTGTATGTCACAGCCATTTTACTCACAGCCTATTGGCACTATATAAATGACATTTGGAGGATAGATGTATTCTATGACCCGCTATACAATGATGTAGTACAATAGAAAAAAAAAAGATATTCAGGGGTGGCACTCCATACATGTAACTAGGGGACGAAAAAATTTTTTTGACACACATCAGCGCGTACGGTATTTTTAGATAGGGCTTCCAAAATGATACGGAGGTTTTTAAGTGACTTTTTTACGTAAGTGAACAGTTGGCGAGATATACGCTTCTAAAGTCGTAAAAATTCTGTCGGGGTGGGTAGCTTTTGAACTGTTAAATAGAACATTCTAATAAAAATTACAGTAGTAGAACATACGAAATACTTCCAACCAAAATTGTTTTGAACACGATACGCTGTGTAGTTTTTGAGATTTGAATAAAAAAAGAAATTGAATTTCAACCATGAACGTTCATCCCAGCTACGGAACCCTTCACTGTGCGTGGTCCGACACGCACTTGGCCGGTTTTTTTAGTAATACAAACATACATACATAACATCAAGCCTTCATTCCCAGAGTGGGGTAGGCAGAGCTACCAAAACTTATAATTTTCTTTGACCACATTTTGCACAATCAAGTCAAGAAGATTACTAGTGACAAGTTGCAAGCCCATCGCCTAACAGTACTACAAGCCCTTATTCCCTTAGTCGCGTCTTACGACATCCACGGGAAGACATGGAGTGGCACTATTCTAACCCGGCAGCCACACGGGGTGTTTTTTCATTTACTCATAATTATACATGAGTGACCTTTTCAACAAAGGAGGCCGATTTTAAACTTTAGATAAAAAATGATAATTAAGCACCTTATCTACCTTACACACTCTACTTTCTTATCTCTCGTTTGACCTTTTATGATGCAAATATGCGTTAATAATTTATTTACAAAAATGACGTGTTGGTTGTATTTAATTCAACGTACCTAGTAATTTTATATTTTCCATCTGCCATGATTAGTTTTGCGTATAATTAAAAGTCGTGTTTTACATAAACTATGATTATAGAAGCACTCTGCGATGAATCAAAAAACTTGTGTGCTGCTCTTACCTCTTTACTTAAGTATTTAACTCTGCAATTTTAGCTCTACTTTTTCTGTTTTTTTATTTATTTTTATATTATTTTAAGTATGAAGATCTTAAACTTTAGATTAACAACACTATTTTCTTCAATTCCTTTGCTGCAGTTGCTTTAAACTTTTATGATAATAATTAGGAACACAAAATATGATGTGAATGTTCGCTATGATGTGCTGTTTCATGTAAATGGGACGTAAGTTTTTTTTTTGTGGCATTGAGAAGGCAAACGAGCACACAGGCCACCTGATGGTAAGTGGAAACTGTGACCCATAGACATTCGCAGTCACAAGACTGAAATCCCAAGACTGAGGGCTAAGATGGAATGCCTCTACGCTAGTTATTTCACCGGCTGTCTTATCCCCAAACCGGATCACAACAATGGGAACAATGCTGTTTGGCGGTAGGTTAATGGATAAGACGCTACCACCCGCAAAACAGTATTCACTAGCCCTCTATTCACACACAACTAATATTAGTAACTCAAAATATGATGTGAATGTTCACTATGACGTGTTGTTTCATGAAAATGGGAATTAAGTATTCACTATCTACTGTGAAAAATTACACATGCTTTTTTTATTAATTGGTGAATAGAGGGACTCAGGAATTCAATTGGTTGACTACGCGTAGTTTTAGTAGCCATCAACATGACAATGGTTTGGATACGTGACAATTTTGCGATAGGTACACTCGGTGGTGGTTTTTTTGTGTGCAGACTTTGATTTACAAGCATATCGGTGACGTCACACATCTGATCTACGTGTATTTTTAAATATTTACTAATCTTGTGTAAAACAAGTGTTTTGTTTTTGGTGCCTCTTTTTTGAAATTTTGAATTGTTAAATGAAAGGTGGTAATTTCATAATTATTTCTAACTACTGTGATCATTAATGCTAATTAATCTAAATGTTTTATATGAAAATATACAAAAGGACTCTTATACAGTGTGGCTCCAAACTTGATATTCGGGTTCTTATAATTATTTGATACACATAAAATGAGATGCGGAACCCTTTACGCTCTATTCCCAATCACATTTGGCCAGTTACTTCGCTATGTAAGTGGCCGATTTTCGCAAGAATGAACTGCGATTGTTCTATGAAGAATAGGAATTTGATAAATTCTATCTACCGTTAATAACTATGTCAATTTAAAAATACCTGCTTTACATATTTTTTTGTAAATCGTTAATATTTCATTTCGAGTAACTGCTGTGAAGGTTTTACACCATAACGCTATGTGTATTTTTTACAAGCACTACTACAAACTTTTGATATCTTAGCTAACGTCCGTAGCAAATTCAAGTAATATCAACAAATTTCCCAATGTAGAAAACTTTCTTAATATTAATGAAACACTCTTTGAAACCGCGCTAATGAATATCCCTAGTTATATAAACACCTAACTTTTTTCAATTTCAAACTTTTCGTGTGTTTTGTAAACTTGCTATACATACATACACAGTTTATTAACCTAACTATTATTCGTCTGAAATGTACAAGATTTTTTTTTTTTACTTTATATGACTATCTACTTTTTATGTTTTACCAGTATTAGAAGGCAAGTTTGTCCTCCAACAAGTCTTCACTACCTAAAACTATTTACACTCTACAAGTATGTCTGATACTATGTTAAAAGTGTCAATCCATATTTTAAATGGATCAAAGTATTAAATTACTATACAAATCTACCATTTAGTTTATTGAAAGATTTTTTTTGTGACTATACAACGAGTAAATAATCATATGTTTATTGTTTACAAACTACTACGACTTTCACACTTCACGTAGTAATAAATTGATTAAAAAATAATGCGTTTTAAAACTTTCCGCCGGCGATAAACTTAGTCATTGACGAACTGTAGTTTGTACAGCTCGTCGATGACTTGGTGCACTTCAAAAACAACCACAGGTAAAGCAACGTTAGAAAAATATTCGGATCCTACTACAAGCGGTATACTTGGTCATCAAATAACTGTAGTTTGTATACCTTGTCGATGACTTGGTGCGTTGCTATAATGACCACTGGTGAAGGCGAGCTGCCGCCGTGCCCTGCTGCTGGTCGCAGGAATTATCCCAAAGTATCCAACTAGTGTTCCCCCCGCCCCACAAAAGCAACTCGCTGTAACTATCTATACAGGGTGGGAACGAGTAACCCGCCAAATTTTAACCGTCGATTCTAGAGCCTATTTGGAGTATATAATGTGTTATAATATAATATGAAGTCGAATAAAGCATAATTTCCGAGATTTTCATAATTTAAAAAACAATTGTATAGTTAATTTAGTTTGAACTCTGTCACCTTAACCTAAAGCATTATTTACTGGAAAGATTCATGTTGTAAGTAGCAATATCATCAACGTACAACATAAATTAATTTAATTAATTTCTTGGTAAATAATGATTTAGGTATAGGTGACAAAGTTCAAATTAAATTAACTATGGAATTGTATTAAAAACTTCATGTTACACAACATTATATACTCCAAATAGGCTCTAGAATCGATGGTTCAAATTTTGGCGGGTTAGTCGTTCTCACCGTGTTAAGTTCTTATAAGTTCCCTGCACAAGGTTCGACCACCACTGTTCCGATGTTTACAGATTTGTATTTAATCAGATATGTGTAAACCCGATGATAACGAAATATTGGACAGCTTGCAACAGAACCTCCGCTTTAGTTAGTATAATTATTTTTGGTCATAAGTTATTGATGTGCTAGCTTTAACTGTACACTCGAACAACTAAATTGAAAAAACATTATTGTTATGTTTGCGCCTTTTTTACACCGAATCGAGACAACGTTTATGTACAAAGTATTGTTTTGTATTTTTATGCTACTCACTGATAAGGAGTCAGCTTGACTTTATTTTTCAGTTCATTTATTACCTTTAATTGGTATTTTTTATATTTTTTTTACTTTCTACACTCCGATTTATTATTTACATTTATTTAAACTTTTTTTTATTTACAGTTAGTATTATGGATTTATTTAAAAAAAAACAATAAAAACTAACGAAAGAAAGCACTTACAAAAATACTTAAAACTATTCTAATCTACGAGAAACAGACCGCTGCCAATAGGCATCGTTCCCACCAAATTGGTATTTCATTTAACGTAACTATATTTATTTTCCTATTTAATACTAGTGTATCTTTAACCGATGATGCAACCCTTAACTACTAGGATTAGCACATGCTGATAATCTACCTAGATATTATATACACACTACTTTTCTTTTGGCCGTTTGTAATCTTTTTTATAATTTACAATTTCTCTATATAATACAATATTTTTGCCCTACCTAAACCCCTACCTGTAAACGAGGCCGGTTACAGCAAGAACCAATTTGGTTTAACGCTTTATCACTTATACTTATGCGTGTTTATTTGAATGGAAATCTACAACAGCAGATTGGTCCTTTCTTTGGATGGGGATTGGCCTCATGAATCAATTTTATTTTAATTTAATTAACTATTTATTTTTGAAGTGAATATACAACTAAATATAGTGTAAATATTTTAATCATCTACCTGTTTCCGTTATTAATACGAGTATCAAGCAAAAAACGGATACATCACGTTTGTTGTATAGGAGCCCCTCTTAAATATTTACTTTATTCTGTTTTTAGTATTTGTTGTTTTAGCGGCAACAGGTATACATAATCTGTTGAAATTTCAACGGTCTAGCTATAACGGTTCATGAGATACAGCCTGGTGACGGACAAACAAACACACAGCATACAGTGGAGTCTGGAAACAGAAACACACACGTCACACACGCACGCACACACACACACACACACACACATCTTCAACAGTAAGATTCAAATAGTTAGATTTGCACCAATAACATAACTAGCTACTTGTTTGTCCGAACGCGTTCGTATATAGATAACAGGGCTGGAATTCTACAAGGTAATAACCATATCGTTTTTGACCTGTTTCCGTATTGTCAACGTTTTGATAACTCTTATGTCATTTACAATAATGGCGACTGTGACATAAACTATTCTTAAACGTGTCAAACACGATATCGTTTTAACGCACCTGAATAGAGGCCCTGACCAACTACTTTTCAAGTTTCTCTACAGACTGCCTTATTTTTAGGTTCAAAACCAACTGCTTTCTTTTTCTAAGCTCAAAGACCGAGTGCCGCGTCCACTTCCAGATCCCATCCCCGAAAATACAAAATCCATGTCACCACCCCCAAGCTCTATGGTTTTAGGGTTATGTTACGTTGCTCTTTTAAAATGTAGAAAAAATATTCATGATAAAAGAAATATGTCTTAATGAACTGCTGCTGCGGAGTTAACATTCCGAAATCGCCTCCTTGCTCGAAAGAAATGCAGTTTTTGAAGAATACAACTAAATAAGTTTTAATAGGTATGTAAAATAAATAAAATAAAGTATGATCTCTATTGCGGGTTATACACACGCGTTACAAAGAATTTCACCTCTCGGTCAACAATGAAGTCGCAAGAGCTATATGCACAGGAGGATGTGTTAAAAGTCCAAAAAAATCAAAATAAAAAAATCAAAGTCCAGAAGCGCCTCTCCACCCATAGCTGGGATTTTGTCTCTCTACTGCTATGCATTTACTAGTCAAATCTTTTCGCAATGTTGCTGCGTATAAACAGAGCTCTTCACTCCCGCGCTATATCCGTGTCGTCTTTAAGATCGTCGGTCAAAATATGACCTAGGTAATTAAATTGCTTTACAACCCGAACCGCTGAACCATTTAGCCAACTTCTTGTTCATGCCCCGAGCCTCCTCCCGCCCTTAAAACTAGCATTGCCACCTTACTATTGACGCAGTCTCCGCTAACGTGGCATCCTAAGAGCACGTGCACCTTTCTGCTTAGTAAAATTGTCATCTACATAGACGTTAAAGAGGTTCGGAGATGAAATCCCACCTTTGGCAAACATCGCATTCTAACCTTTACATATTAGATGTCGCGTCACCCCATTTCTCATATTTAGTTTGACCACCATACCAGTGCCTCAACAGATCAACTACCTTTTCTGCTACCCTTGAGCCGTGCAGTTTGTTTCAGATAATGTCATAATTAACTGGATCAAATGCACGGCTCAGGTCAAGGAAATATACATACACAGGCTTATAACGGCTTGTGTAGTAGTTTACGGCGTGTTTCAAACTTAGGGCCGTGTTCACCAACAATTAAACGGACGATTAGCAGTTTAACGGTTGTCAGATGTATTGATTAACAGCTGATTAAGACTTAACCGTCCGATTAATTGTTGGTGAACACGGCCCTTAGTCTAGCTGAGTCTGTTAAAAGGCTGGGGCGGAAGACAAACTGCGCGTCATCAATTTTAAATGTTTCAACAGCTCGGGCTGCAATAACCGTTTATAGACCTTACCTATCACTCAAACCAGAAAAATAGGGTGGTAGTTATGCAACTGAGATCAAAATGGTATTCATTCAGCTAATGTGTCAAAACGTTAGGATATGGGTATAATCTAGTAGGATGCTGGTGCTAACTCCAAGCTAAACATGGACCGTCACATATAGCAAGCAACAGTTACTTAAAAACATGTATGCAGTTAATCAGTCACCTTCAGAATGGAATGATTTTGTGAATGAAACGTTAGTTTTAAATATATCCGGAATAATGCGTGGTAACATGGCTGATGGACTCGGAGTACACTCAAGACCGAAAAGCGAAATCACCTTCAACAAACACTGTAAAACTTGAAAGATGGCGATTTAATATTGTCTAGCTAGCGAAGACAGCTTTCATTGTCAAGAATCATCTATTTAAAGCTATAATTTTATATTAAAAACTCAAAAGGTGTTTGTGGAGCATAGCTCTATATAGCAGCATAACGTGGACAATGACTCAGTAGGATCGAGAAAGGATCGAGAAAGTGTTCGAAATGTGGTGCTGGAGACGAATGGAAAAAAGTAACTGGAGGAAAAAGAAGACGAATGAGTAAGTATTTAGCATAGTGAAGAAAAAGAGAAGTAAAGACATTGGAAAATAGAGGAGGGAAGATATTTGGTCATCGGTTACGGCCTGACTAAAACATTAAGATGATTATTGAAGGAAAAATAGAAGGAAAGAGGAAGACCAAGAAGAACTTACCCAAACCAATTAAAAGAAAAAGTGGGCGTCGTGCCGTGTGTGTTAAAGAAAAAAGGCTCAGAAAAGGAAAGGTTCGCCTAACAGTACTAAAAGCGCTTTCTCCCTTGGTCGCCTCTTACGACATCCACGGGAAGACATGGAGTGGCACTATTCTATCCCGGCAGCCACACGGGGACATTTTCTGCGTCCTTATTTACCTATGATCATAATTATCCCTAAAGAAAAGGTAGCTTTACAAAAACCTCTTTCTATATAAGTGCATTTTTTTTACAACTTATGTAATCCCTTTAGAATTTTATTTTTATTTATACGTTTATATACCTTCGTTACTCCTATGAGTGACGAATTTTAACTAAGGATGCATAACTTAAACTATTGCAATAAATATTAACAAGAAGATGTTAAACACTTGACCTACCTAATGAATGTGTACACACTACGTTCTTTAGAAGCTCAACACTGAATAGCTTATAATTAATGCAAATGCGCATTTTAACTCTAATTAAACTTACAGTTTTCAAGATATACACAGGAATTAAATATTTACTGTCTATCTCGAAACTTACTTTAACTAATAATTTATTAAATAGTTACTCTAATCATTAAAAATGCACGTCTATATGTTTATATACAAGAAGGAACTGATTGGCTGACTGACCGATCAAAGCACAGCTGCAACCGCTGGACCTAGGGACTTTAAATTTAGAGGAAATATTCCTTGACTAGCTTAGGGGTTCACTGAGAAGGGATTTTTGGATATTCATCCCCTAAGGGGAAACTAACTATTTCAACGCGAATGAAGTCACGGGCGTCCTCTTGTTTTTTACAAATTAATATATTTACAACTATATTGATTATCTCTTCAGCTACTACTACTAAATTCTACTCAATACTTAAAGTTTAATATTACATCAGTGCTAATGCACTTACTTTTTTTATTTATTATTGTAATCTTCTAACAAATATTAAAATTACTTGAAAAAAGCTTTATTATTACTTGTCAAAAACCTAAAAACATTATTTTAGTTTGAAAGTTGAATACAATTATATACCTACAAAGATTAGAGACAAATCTTTTGGCTCCTGTATGTACATTAAGTTTGTAAAGCTATTTACTATTTTTACAATATTTTACCCGTATTAGTAGGCCAGTATGACAGTCTAAAATGTCAACACTACCTAAAATTATTCACTAAGTATATGTGCAATTTTTACATACACACTACACACTTTTGGTATAGCAAAAAGATGTCTGGTGGCAAATCAGTCAGTATAGTCTTCGAGTAAAAGTTATAAATAGATTGAAAAATAATGCGATTTTAAAACTTTCCAATAAACTGTAGTTCGTTTAGCTCATTGATGACTTGGTGCAATTCAATAAAAATCACAGATTCTACTACAGGTGGTATACTTGGTCGTCAACGAACTGTAGTTTGTATAGCTCGTGGATGACTTGGTGCATTGCAATAATGACCACTGGTGGAGGCGAGCCGCCGCCGTGCCCTGCTGTTGGTCGCAGGATTACCCCAAAGTACGTATGTAAATAAGTGTTCCCCTCCGCCCCACAAAAGCAACTCGCTGTAACTATAAGGACCTGCACAAGGGACAACCACGTCTGTTTATTTAGACCTACCGATTTTTACAGACTTGTATATAGTATTCTGTGTGGTAAGTTTTACCAACACGTGTCAAATGTGACCTTCTGTTGAACAAAAACTTTTTCATATATATTTTTGGTAATGATTTAAAATAGATGTTTCTTTGAATTGAAAGCTGTCTTCGACATGGCTATTCGGGCAATGATATCCGGTAGGCATCTCGAGTCGTTAGTGATAACACTACCCCAATATTTAAATTGTTTTTGCTTTGTTTTGCTGGGTTTTCGAAATACGCAAAAGCGAGTGGAGCATAGCTCTACAAGGCAGCGAAACGTGGACAATGACTCAGCGGGATCGAGAAAGACTGGAAGCCTTCGAAATATGGTGCTGGAGATGGATGGAAAAAGTATTTTTTTATTAGCAGGTAAAATACGAATGAGTAATTATTCAGCGTAGTGAAGAAAAACCGAAGTGAAGACATTAGAAAAGAGACAAGGGAAGATATTTGTTCACCTGTTACGGCACAAAAAGTACATTAAGATGATTATTGAAGGAAAAATAGAAGGAAAGAGGAAGAGCAAGAAGAACTTACCCAAACCAATTAAAAGAATAAGTAGGCCTCATGCCGTATCAGTGTGTTAAGAAAAAGGCTCAGAAAATGGAAGGATGAAAATTATTCCACCCACAAGAACATAGCTCGTAAATAAACGATGATAACCTTAAATAATAATTACATACATACATACATACATATAGAACACCACGCCTTCATTCCCAGAGTGGGGGAGGCTGAGCTACACAGATACCAACAACACTAAAAAGCCTTGTTTATAATTCTGTAACCACATTTTGCACAATCAGTTTACTAGTGTATTAGTGACGTCATGTTGCAAGCCCATCGCCTAACAGTACAAAAAGCTCTTACTCCCTTAGTCGCCTCTTACGACATCCACGGGAAGACATGGAGTGGCACTATTCTAACCCGGCAACCACACGGGGGACTTTTTACGTGCTAATTTACCTAAGATCATAATTATCCGTAAAGAAAAGGTAGCTTTACTACTAAACCTCTTTTTTGTATATGTGTTATTTTTTTTTACAACTTATCCCTTCTTTTATGTTTTCCTTATTTTTTGTTTGAAACATTAATATACCTTACTTTACTTCTATGAGCGACGAACCTTAAAGTATTGTATTATAACTATTTACAAACAAATAATTAACCCTTGATCAACTTAATAAGTATGTACACACTACGTTCTAAAAAAGCTCAATATTTATTAGCTTATTTTTAATACGAATATGCACTTTTATTCTAATTAGACTTGAAGTTCACAAGATATGTACAGAAATTCAATATTTACAGTCGACCGTGTAAGTTAAATAGTTAAGTAAATAGTTACTGTAATCATTAAACATGCACGTCTATTTGTTTATCTAAAAGAAGAAACTAACTAACTAACTGACTGACCGATCAATGCACAGCCGAAACCACTGGACCTAGGGACTTTAAATTTAGAGGGAATATTCCTTGGATATTCTAGGTACATTATTATAGATTAATTGTGAAAAATGTGGTTACAGAATTATAAACAAATCTTTTTAAGAGTGGTTGGTATTCCACTCTGGGCATAAAAGGCGTTATGTTAAGTGGGTATGTTATATTTTAAAAGTATGATTTTAGTTTTGATGTATCATGTGCCTACCGTTTCTCGCTAGCTTATATTTGATTAAATTGATGTTGGTTTCTTTTTATCTTTTTATTTGTAGAATTATTTAAAGTATTTCAAAAGCCAGAAAATAATATGTACAAAATATTTGTATCGTATTTTTGTGCTATTCATTAATCAGGTTTCAAATGGTCTTTATTTACAAATATTTATTTACTTATATCTATTTTTTAACTTAAACTTAACATACCTACTACTTACTGTAATTGGGTCTTTGACCGAAAGTTAAAGTCTTAAACTACAAATTCAGTAAATGATGATAAAGTTGCCTAATTACGAGTACACACACAATATACACACACACTACTCCTTGTTGCTACTTTAATGGAATCAACCATTACCCTACTTTATACACGTCGACTTCTAGTATGTTCTTAGTATATTAACCTAATCTATGTTTCCTCTACACATAATACTAATTGATCTCGTAAACTACAAATTCAGTAAATGATGATACAGTTGCCTAATTACGAGTACACACATAATATACACACACACTACTCCTTATTGCTACTATCATAGAATCAACCATTACCCTACTTTATACACGTCAACTTCTAGTATGTTCTTAGTATATTAACCTAATCTATGTTTCCTCTACACATAATACTAATTGATCTCTGAAACTACAAATTCAGTAAATGATGATACTGTTGCCTAATTACGAGTACACACACACTACTCCTTGTTGCTCCTTTCATGGAATCAACTATTACCCTACTTTATACACGTCGACTTCTAGTATGTTCTTAGTATATTAACCTAATCTACATTTCCTCTATACATAATACTAATTGCTCTCTTAAACTACAAATTCAGTAAATGATGATAAAGTTGCCTAATTACGAGTACACTCACAATATACACACACACTACTCCTTGTTGCTACTCTCATGGAATCAACCATTACCCTACTTTATACACGTCGACTTCTAGTATGTTCTTAGTATATTAACTTAATCTATATTTCCTCTACACATAATACTAATTGATCTCTGAAACTACAAATCAGTAAATGATGATACAGTTGCCTAATTACGAGTACACACACAATATACACACACACTACTCCTTGTTGCTACTTTCATAGAATCAACCATTACCCTACTTTATACACGTCGACTTCTAGTATGTTCTTAGTATATTAACTGAATATTTATTTCCTCTATACATAATACTAATGGCTGTTTTGCGATGCGCTTATTACTGTCACTAATACACTGGTTAATATTAGCCTGATTGTGCAAAATATGGTAACAGAATTACCAACAAGTATTTTTTTAGATTTGTTTGTATTTCTGTAGCTAATAAAGGGAATAAAATGTTTGTGGGATATGGTAAAATTGGTAAGTGAAATGGAACGTGTTCCCCGTGTGGTTGCCGGGTTAGAATAGTGCCACTCATTGTCGTGAGAGGTGTCTAAGGGAATAAAGGCTTGTAGTACTGTTTGGCGATGGGCTTGCAACCTGTCACTAATACACTAGTAAATATCATAGCCAGAATGCAAAATGTGGTTACAGAATTATCAACAAGTTTAGAGTTGTTGGTATTCTGTTGCTCTGCCTACCCCACTCTGGGAATAAAGGCGTGACGTAATGTATGAATGAAATGGAACGTAGAGATCTGTGAAAGGGACGGAAGAGTGCGAGAGAGATAGAGAACGAATGGACGAGTGGAGATGGGTGTGGCTGCTTAAAAGTTTTCTCCGCTAATTAAAGTGTTTTTGAAGAAATAAAATAGTAAAATCAATTTTAAAGTCGTGTTTTGATAAATCCCGGGTCTACATATACCGGCTAAAATACAACGTAACAACATTTATTCTATAACTTTGGAAAATAAGTTACCAAATATTAATGAATTTAGATTTTCCAAGCAAGCAATGTATTGCGAAAACTACGAATTTTGTGGGCTGACAGTAGATTTCAACTGGACCATTGTATGGAGTACATTGAAAATGCTATTAAGTTTATTCGAAAAAATCCCAAATATTCAATTCCCTTTTTTTAAAGTTGTAGAACAAATGTTGCTACGTTTATAGAGTAGAAGCGATCCCTTAATTTATTGCTCCTATTACAGGCCACACCCGGTAAAATAATTTTTATCAGTATTATCACAATAAAGTTGGTACCCATTAAAATTTCATAAATGTATTTTTACCCAAATATTCGGTCCTTGTACATGTTGTGATGGACAGTCAGCTAGGCTAGCGAGTCCGGTATTACAGTTGGGATCAAGTAAACAAAATCAAACGGACCATCTCACGAATGTGATTCTAACTCCATTATCACGTAATTTAGGACAATGCGAGAGATATTTATTTACACATTAAGTCATAATATAAAAAAAAAAAGTTTAAACGACTATCTATTATAGGCCGTCTAAAATAATAACTCGTCAACCCCAATGACTGACCAGTTTGCCCTCTCTAACCCTACAAGTCACTCGCTGTAAATTAATATGATGGTTAAGACAAGTAAGCATTGATAACACATTGATAGCCAGTAAAAGAATAACACGATGTCGCAAAATATTTAGTGTACCCTTAGCCACTAATAAAGTTACCCATAATTCTCCACTGTTTAGGATGTGTCGAAAGTACAATTGTCTGGAAATTGATGTAGATATCTTCTCGGATAATTTAATTAAATTTAGAAATATATTACATTATCTGTCACTTATTTAAGTTAGTTTAGTTTAAAGATTTCATAAGCTTACTCTGTATACCTACCTGCTTATTTTATTACGAATGTTGTGTACAATTGTTATTGAGTTGTTACCACCTAAATGTCTCTGTGATCACGAATGTTATGAATGTTTGGTTGTCAACTTGTAATTGTACCAAATAAATAAAATAACAAATTAATTCATAATTCATTTATCAATTGCAGTTATGAGCTTGGCGGTAGGTTAAAGGATAAGATGGTGGTAGCGATCCCGACGGACCCTCCCACCACTAAAAACTAGCTTGTTATTCAACGCTTGAATCTTGCTTTGTTTTAGTTTATTAAAGTTATGTACAGTCGAAGTCATAAATATGTTTACACTTTAGTACCTTGTCTAGGTACTAAAGGGTAAACATTTTTATGACTTCAACTGTAGAAATATTTCAGTGTTTCTGCAATCATCAACTATCAGGGCCTTTATTCAGTGGTGCTAGAACTGCTAGACAAGTTGCATTCAAATTTGATTGAAAAATATATGGAATTGACGTAAATGTCAAGTTACTATCTCGGTGGCTTACGTCAATTCCATACATTTATCAATCGAAACATAATCGCTTACGATTGTCGAATGCAACTTGTCTAGCACCACAGGTGCGTTAAAACGATATCGTGTTTGACACTTTTAAGAATCGTTTATGTCACAGTCGCCATTATTGTAAATGACATAAGAGTTATCAAAACGTTGACAATACGGAAACAGGTCAAAAACGATATCGTTATTACCTTATAGAATTCCAGCCCAGTATGTATGTAAACACTTTATTGTACAAAATAAAAACCAAAACAATTCAATGAATAATAATAATACGATGTACGAAGGCGAACTTATCCCTTTAAGAGATCTCTTCCAGCTAACCCTTGAGAGATTGAGAAAAGTTAAAGCTTGTACATAAAGTAAACTGGTGTAAAAAAAATTTTAGAGCACCTATAAAACAAAAACTAACCAAAAAGACCAATAAAAAAACGCAGAATGAAAAACGAATACACTCCATGCAGTATTAGCATAATATGCTGATAGATATACCTGATTAAATGTACTCACTACTTTATTCTTGTCTTTCATGGTAGTTTGAACATTATAAGCAGTGATCGGGGAAAACGGTGCAAAACTTTAACAAAACTTGTTTACCTGACATAAAGGAGAACTTACAACCAAGAAAAATAAGAAAATTATTGGCAGATTTGTGTTTATTTTAACTGTATATCAGAATGTCGGATTTGGTATAAGGATATTAATGTTTTCATGGCTGTAATGTAAGTTTTGTTAAAGTTTTGCACCGTTTTCCCCGATCACTGAATTTATAAGCTTAAATCATACTTTTTCTGACTATACATAACTTTCAAGACACAAGTTCAAATATTTTTCGTAATTTATAAACTTGCTCCTATACATACGTACACAACTTACTAACGTAACTTGAATTTGTCCGAAAACATTAAGAATGCCTTGTAAGTTTGTAAGGCAGTTATAACTATTTTCTGTATTAGTTCTGTATTAATACATATGTACATAACATCACGCCTTCATTCCCAGAGCGGGGTACGCAGAGCTACAGAAAAACCAACAATTCAAAAAAGTCTTGTTTACAAATCTGCAACCACCTTTTGCACAATCAGGCCAAAATGTTTACTAGTGCATTGGTGACAGGTTGCAAGCAAGCCCATCGCCTAGCAGTACTATAAGCTCTTAATCCCTTAGTCGCCTCTCACGACATCCACGGGAAGACATGGAGTGGCACTATTCTAACCCGGCAACCACACGGGGAAAGTTTTGGTAGACGAGATCTCTAAAATATGTACACTAGGAGACTGTTCGGTCCTTATATAAATTGAGCCAAGGTTTACGTAGTGCATTCTGCCGGGCTAACGAGTCAAGTATGAATGATCTAGATTAAAAAAAAATACAACCGTATAAAGCTACTGTATGGTATTCCTGAATGATTAATATTTCATTTCATCTCGAAAAATCGACTTGGCCGCATCAGGCAACATTGGGTCTTCATGAACCATGCAAAGCGTGAGTGACTTTTTATTCTCAATCCAAACAACCTCCAAATGAATTACCTATACATTTAATTATTATGTCAGTAATAATGTAATTTCCAATGTAGGTACCACTTGAGTAAATATGTAATATATGAATTGATTATTTATTTATTAACTAATAATATCATTATATATAATATAATACTAACGTTATTATAATATTATTAATTTTAATTATTAAACATAAATTAAAACGGGCTACGCTTGCCTTTATGTATTATATATACTCGTATATAGACTCAAATCATATTTATTGAAATTGTAGAATCATCAACAATGTTAGAGTTGTTGGTGTTCTGTAGCTCTGCCTAACCCGCTCTTCGCGTGAAGGCGTGACGTTATGTAGATGTATGTGTCATCTTTACTCTATGCCTCAAATATCTACCTACTTGCTATTGATAAGTCTTTAACCGTAGATACTCCAAGACCGAATCCTAAGTACCCGAAACCGTTGTACATGCATGACTCGATGTATGAATGTGGAAGAAGCGAAAGAGATTTGTCAGGATCGTAGCAGGTGGAGAGAAGTGGTCTCTGCCTACCCCTCTGGGAAACAGGCGTGATTTAATGTAAGTATGTATCCAAGACGAGTTAAGAAAATGCTAACGTATATTTATTTACACACTACTTTTATTGGTCGATACTTTGTTTTTTAAACTTGCTTATATATACAAAGGTTATTTAGGTATTACAAAGTAATATTACTTCGTAAGGCTACCTACTATCTATGTTATTTTTATTATTTTAGTATTTTATTAAAAAAGCTCTATTACCTCTAACATAACTACACTTTTAAACTAGATACACTCGACATTGTAAATTATAGATTCTAGAAGTACGAACTATAGAGATATTTAGTTAATGTTGACTTGAGTCCATGTCGAAGAGTTTAGCAAATGCTAATGAAACTACCTAGTTATGTACCTATACTTGGTTGGCATATACATATACACGCACGGTCTGATTACCGTATTAAAAAGTAATATTTAGTATTAGTATTTCAAAGATTTATACCTTTGTACTTACAACTATTATAAGCAGGCATTTATAACTTCTAGGATATGTACACTACCTTTTATATTTGCATTACAAGTTGAGTATGAGTTTGTATGAGGGCTACCTTATTACAATATTTACACGCTACTTTTGGTATTCATCATCTGCGATCAACTAACTCCCCGCTTTATACACGACTTCTAGTATGTAAAGCTAATCTATATTTCATCAACATAAAAAAGGTATTGTTATCCATAATATTATTTTTGGCTTTGTGATTAAGGCGAATGAAGTGATTCTAAGAGATATATATACACTTCCTCAAACTATGTACATTGTACAAGTACGAAGATATATTATAAATATAATATAATTCTTACGTACGTATATTCATGAATTAATTATTTATTTATATACTAATGATGTAATTTCCAATGTACGAATATAAACGTTAAAATATTTTTATATACTTAAGAAATTTTAGTTTTGAGCCTTAAAATGGAATCTCGAGAGCACGATGACTAAACTAAATATGTAAGTCTTTCTACTAAGGTACACCTTACTTACTTCTGTTAGTCTCTAGCAGGTTAGCTAACGCTCATGAATCTACCTATTTAAAGACATATACATATATACACACTACAAGACAAGACTCTTCTTAGGAAAACATGGATTTGAAATATATTTTTACACCGCATATTTTACAGTCACAAGTAAATCAAAACGCTCGCACTAGGCCAGGGCCTCTATTCAGGTGCGTTAAAACGATATCGTGTTTGACACGTTTAAGAATCGCCATTATTGTAAATGACATAAGAGTTATCAAAACGTTGACAATACGGAAACAGGTCAAAAATGATATCGTTATAACGCAGTTGAATAGAGGCCCAGTTGTTGTAACTACTCCTGGAAGCAATATTTTTTTCAGTTTTTAATTCTATTAGAAAAGAACCTACAATTTCAATATACTACCGCATACCTCCCAACACCTACATTCTATAACTAATATCATAACAGCGCCCAGTTTAACTCAGTTTCTATAATACTAATGTATTTCTTGACAACAGCACCACATTTTGCACAAACAGGCTAAGATGTTTACCAGTGTATTAGTGACAGGTTGCAAGCCCATCGCCTAACAGTACTACAAGCCCTCATTCCCTTAGTCGCCTCTCATGACATCCCCGGGAAGACATGGAGTGGCACTATTCTAACCCGGCAACCACACGGGCAACTAAAGTATTATACACAATACTTTTCTGGTTAATGTTGGCCAACTCTTTATGACACTTAATAATATTTACCCAGTTAAGTTAATATTCATAACCATAAAACAATCGTTCTTGAACCGTCACTTATAGCGGCCATTGTATTGGCGCGTCGTTTACTATTTCTAAAAATTCACTAGCTCCAGAGAGGATAGAAAAAAATACCTCAGGTCAAAGACGCTAAGCAAGTAGAAACCGGTGAAGTGATAAATACAATCATTAAAAAGGGCTTTGTTACTGATCAATGAAGAACTAATTCATGCAGTCATCAATCCTTCGAAGTAAAAAAGTTAATATAACCATGGCATGTAAATTAAGGACAAGACCATAACCCGTAATGATTCCTAATCGGTATGCCTAGTGCAGTAAAGCATGGCCACTGACAGGGGCTAGCTACCTTCGTGCCCTACTGGTGATCGCAGGTTTTATCCCAATGTTTGTTACCTGATGCCCTCGCAGCCCCGACAAAAGTAGCTAAATCAAAATTAACTATCCCGATATATTATTGCCCTTTAATTGTCACCACAGTTTTATATCTCATGAAGGTCGCAGGCGACACGTAATGCGCCTTTTTTTTCTGACTTTAGTTCTTTATATCAGTTGCACTTCATTAACTAGAAGAAATATTGTTAACCCAGGCTTTTCTGCTAAAACACGTGTTTCCTTACGCATAGCGCTCAGAAGTGTAATATGTTGTCCTGAAACCATCTAACTTTTAAGAATACTACAATTCACTAAGCTCAACTCACCTAATTAAGATAATATTACTAATTCTATCATTCTTAAAATGTAAGGGGTTTCAGGTTTGAGAACAAATCATGCTTCATAAGCAATATGCATAGAAAATTAGTAATTCCGTTTATGAATTATTTTTGATTAGATATTTTTAAAACTACAAACAGTTGTTCATATTCCTTTGGTATTATTTTTAAATTTTTGTATTTAGTGAATCAACGCCGATCAAAAGGAATTAGCTTTTAGCTCTACTCAAACGACGGTATTTCAAATTCAACAGCCGAAGCAGATTCAACCCTCTCTTGTCAGTAATTAGGTTGTATTTTCTACAGGAGTTTTCTCCGAGATACCGCCATACGACGGTTAACCGCCAAACCCTCCTACTCGTATCTCAATATGTTAAAACTTTACAGCAGACATAAAAAAACTTGACTACTTTAACTTAACTTAAGGTTCGATCAGGTATTGCCAAGTTAAAAAAAAACACTAAAAAAATACTTTTTTTTAAATGGAAGATATTTCTATTGTGTGCGTTAGATGGTATTTGTCACGAATTGCGAAAAAATATTGTTTGACCAAAAATGTCAGTTAGGAGGTATTAATGGTTAACCGTCAATTTGTCCTAGCAAGGCAGTATTGTTCTGATGCCTCCAAAATCCATTGCCTTTTTTTCAACATGAAACTGATGAGATGATACGAGGTAAGATAAATTTGTTTCACATATTTTCTGAATTAAATATAAATACCCCTGTTTAAAAGTGGAATACTTTTAAAAATCTAACCTGATTATGAAAATATGATTTAAATACATACATGTAAAATATTATGCCTTCATTCCCAGAGTGCGGTAGGCATAGGTACAAAAAAACCAACAAGGTTGCAAGCCCATCGTCTAACGAGCCCTTATTCCCTTAGTCGCTTCTTACGACATCCACGGGAAGACATGGAGCGGCACTATTCTAACCCGGCTACCACACGGGCTTTAGAAAAATATTTTAGTAATGGTAAGATTTATAACATAGAGGTTAACTGGAAGAGTTCCTTTAAAGGAATAAGTTCGCCTGTTTACATACTTTTTGTGTTTCTGTTCCGTTTTTTTCTTTCTTATCTTCTGTTTATGCAATAAATAGTTTACATACATTAGGGTGGAGCGAATTATTTTTTTATTTGTTTTCACATTGGAATAGTTCTAAAATGTTGCATTTAGCTCCATAGTTTAAGACAAAAATAATTAAAAAAATAATCGAACCTACTTTTAGCCCTCTACCCCCTTCCAAAGTTTAAAAAAAAGACCTAAATAGGGTCCGAATAAAAAAGTCACAACTAAGTACCATCTCGTATTATTCCCTAAAATAATGAATATTTATGGTCTAGATAGATCACTCAATCAATTAAAAAATACAGGAATATACCAATTACAGCAGTTTAATTTTTTTTTTAAAACTTTTCATTGGCAAATTTTGATCAATACCTCCTTGTGATACGGGTAATAAACTGAGAAAAACTCCCGATCGTGTAATCAACACTTTATTTTACTGATATTTTTTGGTGTGGCAACATTATTTTAGATTTGTTTTTAATTGGATATTGGTATTGGCGGGTAATTTGACATTTGTGCGGCACTTGGAGTAAATTGTGTACTGAGTGGTTAAGTTTTGTGTTGTTTACTTCGATGAGCTAAAATAATGTATAAACGACCAACAACGCGACAGGAAATAGATTGTCCTATATTTGGAACACCTACTTTAATTAACAAATGTGTACTGCCAACAACTGCCGACGTACTGAGATATGTACTATTTGTTCGTTATTTAATGAAAAATGAGGGATGCGGAAAACAACCAGCTATATCTCAGGTTCTTGACGCAGCAGGACGTGCTCTTATCGAAATATGGACAACCGCGTCGTTGCCCGTTGTCACCATTCAACGTGTTGAACAACAGCTGGAGGCCACGTATAACAAGTATTTATATTTTATTCGATACCCAACTTCAAAACAAACAGAAAGCTTCAAGATAAAATTACAACTTTGGAAAGATAAATGCATCTCAGAACTGTTTGATATTTGCACTTGCAAATGCAGCGATTTTAATTATTGTCATTGTCCCCGGGAGAAGAAAGTGCCTGCACTAGAAAGAGGTTTTGTTTGGATCAAAGACGGAAAAGGAATATGTTGATTGGTGGAATAAACACATCAGAGACTAAAAATCTAAAAAAAAAGTTGGCAAGGAAAGAAAAATCGGCCCACAAGAGTGACCCAGTAACAGAACTTCCTACTTCATTAACCAAAGTACTTCCTATGGAACCTGTCCCCACCCGTAAGTCGGTTGAACCTCAACCATCTTCCTCTCGAACCCCTAATCCTACTAAAAGACAGAATACACTACAAATTTCAACTTTAGCCGAAGTGTGTGATCGATACGGGATTTCTGATCGGTCGGCTGCCGCGGTTGCTAGTGCAGTGTTGCAAGATGTTGGTCTGATATCTAAGGATGATACTGTGAAGGTAATAGATCGGAGCAAAGTTCGTCGAGCTAGAAAAAGAGTTCGAGAGGAAATTCAGTCTAAAAGCGACCAAGAAATCGACAGCATCTACTTTGATGGCAGAAAAGATAAGACGTTGATTTTTGAAAAACGAGGCCAACATTTGCATAAAAATATTGTAACAAAGGAGCACATTTCACTTGTAACTGAACCTGCGTCGATGTATTTAGGACATATAACAACTTTGTCGGGAACAGGAAAAACCGTAGCTGACGCATTGTATGCATTTTTTCAGACAAGGGGACTGGATTTTAGCAATTTAAAAGTATTTGGGTGTGATGGTACCGCAACAAACACTGGGTGGAGAAATGGAGTAATCCATTTCCTGGAAATGAAATTGGGTAGACCCCTTCAATGGTTTATATGCCAACTGCATGCAAATGAGCTGCCCTTCAGACATTTATTTGTCAAATTAGACGGAGCAACGGTTAGGCCTCAACTCTACTCGGGGCCGATTGGAAAGGCATTGGAAACCTGTAGCGATCTCCCTGTCGTTCAATTTTCACCTATCGCGTCAAATATATCTGTTTTGCTGAAGGATATAGAAAATAATATCAGTACAGATCAAAAGTATCTATACCAAATTTGCCATGCTGTAAGTAACGGATCTTGTTCTGAAGAATTGTCGCATAGAAATCCTGGAAAAATGGGTCACTCACGTTGGTTGACGACAGCCAATAGAGTTTTAAGACTTTACGTAGCTACACAAAATCCATCCATTAACTTGAAAAAGCTAGCAGAATATATTGTGAAAGTTTACGCTCCTGTGTGGTTCAGTATAAAACAAGAAAGTTCATTTAAACAAGGCCCGCATCATGTCTTTAAATTAATTGCGTTTTCGAGATGTTTAACTACCGATGTCAAGAAAATTATAGATCCAGTAATTCAACGAAACGCATTTTTTGCACATCCTGAAAATCTTTTAATGGATATGTTACTCGACGACCGGCCATTCATAAATGAATTGGGTGCGAGACGTATAATTGCAGCTAGGCAACTTCAGAAGCCGGGAGTACGGATATTTAAAGTTCCGATGCTAAACTTTAACGCCACGGATTATACTGATTTAATTATATGGAGCGAATCATAAGTAACACCCCCTCCAATGTTAAATGATGCTACCAACGAAGAAATAGAAGACCTAGTGCATTCACAGTTACAAGACATTGCCGAGTTTCCACATTATCCTTGTCACACTCAAGCAGTTGAACGGTGTGTGAAAATGGTGAGTGAAGCGTTTATAACTGTTGCTGGAGGAAAGGCAAGAGATGGATTTATTCGTTCCAAAATTCATTCACGGTCAAAAATGCCGTACTTTGATACCAAAAAACATTATAAAATGCGAGCTGAATCTCCTTAAAAACTCATATGAAATTTGTATTTGACGCTACTTTTGTTCGGTTTTTGTACCTATTTTGCAAATATTTTTTTCAAATATCTTTGTTTTAAATTGTAAATAAATAATTAAATTCATTAAATGTCTTTTTTAATATTATGTACTCCATGAGAAATAAGCATATAGAGGCTTTTTATAATAAATAACAATTTTTGAATATCATGCGAAAATTTGAAAAAAGTGAAATCTTTGATCCAGGGTAGAGGGCTAAAACATATGTCCAAAAAAAATAAAAAAAATGTAGTTGCTTAAATTTTAGCCATACACAACATTTTGGGGGTATTCCACATCGATAGGACAACTTTTTTTTTTCTCCATACATCGACGCTCCACCCTAACATACATACATACATACATAAAGCTCCCTATTAGAAATATATTTTTGAAGTCGGTTCCGTAGTTCCAAAGATTATCCCCAACAAATAAACAATGTCAAAAATGATAATATTTTTGCATCAACATGGACATAGGGAAATAGAAAATTACATCAGTAGAAGTTGAGTTGTGTATCTATTGATTGCAAAGATATCGCTCTATGTTCGTGTGTTAAGAAAATAGTATTTAGGTCAGCAATAAATAAATACTATTATTTATTTAATTGCTCGCGTCCTTGTACTCGTTATGCTAGCCGGTCTACCGGGCTGGCGAATCCAAAATTAATGAATTTTGATAGCTTATTTTATGGTATTAAGCCACATTATTCCTCAATTATTTAGATTATATTTCATCTCGAATATTCAGCGCGAGCGTTGCGGTGAACACTGGGTCTGCATGAGCCACACGACTCGTGAGTGGGATTAGGTTCTAACTTATTCATGTGCTGGTTCACCTTTACACCCAAGCGCCTTTTTACCTACGATCATATATCCGAAGCACGATTAATCTACAAAGTTTTTTTATGTACTTTCTTTGCTAGTAATGAAAAGAACTCCGCTTGACTTTATTTATTATACATACTCGTATATGCGCCCAAATCATGTTTATTGAAATTGTAGAATTATCAACAATTTTAGAGTTGTTGATGTTCTGTAGCACTGCCTCCCACTCTGGGCGTGAAGGCGTCATGTTGTGTAGATGTATGGGTTATCTTTATTTTACTGTATGCCTCAAATACCTACCTACTTGCTATTGATAAGTCTTTAACCGTCGATACTCAAAGACGAGTTAAGAAAATGATAACGCAAGATATTTATTTACTCACTACTTTTATTGGTTGATACAATGTTTTAAACTTTCTTCTATATACAAAGGTTATTTACGTATTTCAAAGTAATATTACTTCGTAAGGCTACCTACTATTTATGTTATTTTTTGATTTTAGTATTTTATTAAAAAAGCTCTATTACCTCTTACATAACTACACTTTTAAACTAGATACACTCGACATTGTAAATTACAGATTCTAGAAGTACGAACTATAGAGATTTTAATATCAGAATTAGTTTCTAGAATGCTTTATAGTTCATTATTGAATACTTGTCGAAGAGTTTAGCAAATGCTAATGAAACTACCTATTTATACACCCACTAAGTAGTGGTAGATTGGCATTTAAACACGCACAGCCGGATAACCGTATTAAAAAGTAATAGTCTAAGTATTTGAAAGATTTATACCTTTGTACTTACCACTATTATAAGCAGGCATTTATAACTTCTAGGATATGTACACTACCTTTTATATTTAGACTACAAGTTGAGTATGAGTTTGTATGAGGGCTACCTTATTACAATATTTACACGCTACTTTTGGTATTCATCATCTGCGATCAACTAACTCCCCGCTTTATACACGACTTCTAGTATGTAAAGCTTATCTATATTTCATCAACATAAAAAGGTATTGTTATCCATAATATTATTTTTGGCTTTTTGATTAAGACGAATAAAGTGATCCTAAGAAACCATTAGATAACGTTGCAAAAGGCCATCCCTACATGAACCGACTCACTATGAAGACTCTTAAACCGAATTAACTAAATCTAAACTACTTGTTTAGCTAATGTTAATGAATGCATGCATGCATAAAGTCACGCCTGCATTCCCAGAGTGGGGTAGGCAGAGCTACAGAATTACCAACAACTTTAAAAAAAGGTTGTTGATAATTCTGTAACCACATTTTGCACAATCAGGCTAAGATGTTTACCAGTGTATTAGTGACAGGTTGCAAGCCCATCGCCTAACAGTACTACAAGCCCTTATTCCCTTAGTCGCCTCTTACGACATCCACGGGAAGACTGGAGTGGCACTATTCTAACCCGGCAACCACACGGAAAACCTAATGTTAATGAATCTATCTATGTATATTATTATATACACACTACATTGTTCAAAAGCTCATAATGCAGTAACGTTTTTCAAAAACTACTTCCTATATACATACACACAGTTTATATACCTAACTAACATTTGAAGAACAAGATAGTTTTAATTAACTGGGTCTGGCTATGGCGTTATGTAATTTTTAATTTTAATTTATTTTATAACCAAGCATCTTCAATCTTTAAGATATATATACACTTCCTCAAACTATGTACATTGTACAAGTACGAAGATGCTTAAGAGACATTAACAAAGTTTAAATGTAAAAAAAATAGTTTTGGCTACCTAATTATAACATTTACACACTACCTTCACTGAGCATCTGCGATCGACTGATTCCCTACTATATAAAGCTAATCTATATTTAATCTGCATATTTTTTATAAATGTATTTTTATCCATACTATGTTCGGTCGCTGTACACGCCAGTTTGCTTAAGTAAGTAAGTAAGTATTTAATTTATTCAGCGCAAACAAAATATGACAATATACAATGTGACAAAAGAAAAAGAACATGCAAGTTACGCTAAAAGGGACACCTCTCAGCAATGTGCTGCAGCAAGCTGCAGCGCTGGTTCTCAGTGGTGCCCTGTCTACATACTAGGTACTAAATTAAATCTATGAACTATTATTATTAAGTGGCTTCATACGATGCGACGAAAGCAAGTGCAAGCACTTAAAATTTAAAAACAGTACCAACATTAAAAAAATTAAACCCAAAGTCAATAAGTCGTGGTTTTATTTAACTTTATATTGACAGCATATAGCAAGTTACTATGAAATTCCTAAGTATAATAATATATGTAAGTACACACTACTTTTGTTGTTAAGTGTCTTTGACCAACCATTACCCTGCTTTATACACGTCTTCTTGGATATAAACCTACTCTATAATAATAAGTCCTGTACATTAAAATTGCATAATGTATTTTGACTGGAATGTCCGGTCCTGTACAAGTTGACCCGCGGCACACGTTGTGCTGGCCAGCGAGTCCGACATGAATGATCTAGATTTAAAATAAAACAATAGTATAAAGCTACTCATCTCGAATGATCAACTTGGCCGTTACAGGGAACATTGGGTCTCCATGAAACAGGCGACGCGTGAGAGAGTTTTTATTTTCAATCCAAACAAACTCCAAATGATTTACTAATAGATTTTTTTTTATTTAGTAATTATTACATTTCCAATTTATAACATAATATAATCCTCACGTAAATATATACATGAATTAATTATTGACTTGTTTATTTACTTATGATGTAATTTCCAATGTACGAATACGAAGGTTAACATATTATTATGTACTTAATAAAATTTTAGTTTTGGGCCTTAAACTCGAATCTCAATAACACGATAACTATACTAAGTATGTTTTTCTACTTACGGTTAGCTAACGCTCATGGATCTACCTGTATATACATATATTATATATACACACTACAAGACAAGACCTTTCTCAGGAACATGTGGAGTTTAACTATATTAATACATCTCATATTTCACATACATACATACATACATACATAACATCACGCCTTCATTCCAGAGTGGGGTAGGTAGAGCTGCAGATATACTAACAACTCTAAAAAGAGTTGTTTATAATTCTGTAACCACATTTTGTATTAGTGACAGGTTGCAAGCCCATCGCCTTTATTCCCTAAGTCGCCTCTTACGACATCCACGGGAAGACATGGAGTGGCCCTATTCTAACCCGGAAGCCACACGGGGGTCATATTTTACACTCACAAGGTACTTTCTGTTGTCCAAGAATCATTACATTTGGCTAGAAGTTGAGATTGTCCCTCAGTCCAGTTTATCTGTTTGTTAGATATTTACATACCTACATTGCCTCGATGAGCGAGTCAGTCTCGCACTTGGCCAGATTTTGTAACTACTCCTTTAAGCAGTATTTTTTTTTTTTTATCAGTAAAGAACCTACATTTTCAATATATTCTACCGCATACCTCCCAACACCTACATTCTATAACTAATATCATTACAGCCCAGTTTAACTCAGAATGCAATTTCTATAATGCATAATTGTGTACATTTTTTTCTTTATTATATTCTATTAATAAGTCTTTAACCATAGACACTCAAAGACGAGTTAAGAAAATGCTAACGTATATTTATATATATACTTCTTTTATTGGTTGATAGAATGTTTTTCAAACTTGGTTCTATATACAAAGGTTATTTACGTATTTCAAAGTGATATTACTTCGTAAGGCTACCTACTAATTTTGTTATTTTTTGATTTTATTATTTTATTAAAAACTTCTATTACCTCTAACATAACTACACTTTTAAACAATATACACTCGACATTGGAAATTGTAGATTCTAGAAGTACGAACTTTTAGAGTTTCTTTCAAACGTGGAATGTACATAATAACATTTTAATTTTCAATGTAAAATTCGTTTCTAGAATGCGATATATTACTATACAAATTTAATGGAAAGTATTAAATCCTTATCGAAAAGTTTAGCAAATGCTAATGAAACTACCTAGCTATGTACCCACCACTTATTTGTTTTGCATACGAGCATAGGTATATATACACGCACAGCCTGGTCACCGTTTTAAAAAGTGATAGTATTAAAATTTTAAAGATTTTTACCTCGGTACCACTATTACAAGCAGGCATTTCAAACCTCTAAGTTATCTACACTACCTTATAGAATACATAGAATATTTACACACTACTTTAGTTACTCATCAGTCTCATCACCTGGGATCAACTAATTCCCTGCATTATACACGACTTTTTTTTATAAAGCTTAGCTATATTTTATCTACATAAAATAAATGTATTGTTATCCATATTTTATTTTTATTTTTACTTATTTTTTTTACACTGATGATCTTATTGTGATTCATTATAAACTATGCGACATGTTAATAATGTAATTTCCAATACGAAATAAATGACTACCTACCATAATATTATTTTATGCTTTTTGAATAGTTAAATGAAGTGATTCTAACAAACTATTAGACAACGTTGCAAAAGGCCATCCCTACATGAACCGACTTACTATGAAGACACTTAAACCGAAGAAACGAATTCTAAGACATTTTTTAGCAAATTTTAATGAATATTCGTATTTATATTATTATATACACACTACATTGTTCGAAAGCTTTTAATGCATTACCGTATTTCACAAACTTCTTCCTATATACACACACACAGTTTATAAACCTAAATAACATTCGTCAGAAGAACAAGATTTTTTTTTGACCAAGTCAGGCTATCAACCGAATTGTAAATTTGAATAGTTTACTTTGTTTATTATTACAAGCATTTAACCTCTATGATATCTACACTACCTCAAACTATATACAAGTACGAAAATGCTTGAGGGACATTTAAAATGTATTATGTAAATTTATAAATTTTAAATGTAATAATGTTAGTTTTGTGTACCCTAGAAGTTGAGTATGAATATTTTTACGAGCTAATTAATTATAATATTTACAAACTACTTTTGCTGAGCATCTGTGATCAAATAATTCCCTGCTTTATACACGTCTTCTACTATATAAAACTAATCTATATTTCATCTTCTTTTTTTTAAATGTTTTTAGCCCATAAAACGTCGGCCCTTGTAGACGTTGAGCTGGGCCTCTATTCAACTGCGTTATAACGAAATCGTATTTGACGTGTTTCCGTATTGTCAACGTTTTGATAACTCGTATGTCGTTTACAATAATGGCGACTGTGACATAAACTATTCTTAAACGAGTCAAACACGATATCGTTTTAACGCACCTGAATAGAGGCCCTGACCGGTCTACCGGGCTGGCGTGTCCGGAATTAATGATCTTATTTCGAATACCTACGTACTCAGTTACATTAATACAAACTACGTTGTCGAATCACATGAACTACTAGAGGTCACCCGCGACTTCGTACTCGTACAATTAGTTTCCCACAAATCCCCCTTTTAATCCCTTTGGGGATGAATTTCCAAAAATCCAGTCCAGCGGTTCCCCATACAAACTTACTTTCCAAAAATCCTTTCTTATGCACCTCAAGACCTCATAAGGAACCTAAGTGCCAAATTTGTAATCTCTAGACTCAGCGGTTTGTTCTGTGCGTTGATATGTCAGTCAGTCAATCAGCTTCTTCTTTTACCGATTTTGATTTCCGTGTTTTAGATTCTTACACTTATAAATATATATAGTAAATAAACCTGAATAATATTTGTTTTAAAGAGCATAATTTATTTTTATTGGAAATTATTTTGTATTTTTTATGTACACTATCAAAAACTATTTACAGTTTCAATTATAACATCGCTTTGGTGTGATATCAAACAGGATAATGTCGGTTCTTCAAATCAACCTAGTAATATATACACACTATATTTACCGTATTTTACAGTAATAGTATTAGTATTCAAAAGTTTTTAACTTGGTATCGCTATTTACTATATATAAGTAGGTTTCTTTGTACCCTACAAATTAGTTAGCAGTAGTTGAGTAGAGGGGCTACACCTTATTATAATATTTACACACTACTTTTGTAACTGAGTACTTGTGATCAACTGATTCCCTGCTTTATACACGTCTTCTACTATATAAAGCTAATCTATATTTCATCTACATTAAAACTTTATGAATGTAATTTAACCTGTAATATGTTCGGTCGCTGTACACAATGTGCTGACCAGTTTGCTTAAGGTGCTTTTATTTAATTTTATATTTACAGCATATAGCAACTTACTATGAAATTACCTAGTTATAATATAATATATAAGTACACACTACTTGTAGTAGTACTAAGTGTCTTTGGCCAACCATTACCCTGCTATATACACGTCTTCTTGGATATAAACCAACTCTATAATAATATGTCCTGTACATTAAAATTGCATAATGTATTTTGACTGGAATGTCCGGTCCTGTACAAGTTGACCCGCGGCACACGTTGTGCTGGCCAGCCTGCCGGGCTAGCGAGTCCGGCATGAATGATCTAGATTAAAGATTAAGTAGTTTAAAGCTACCTAAGTTATTCCCGAATGATTAAGATTTTATTTCATCTCGAATGATCAACTTGGCCGTTACAGGGAACATTGGGTCTCCATGAACAGGCGACGTGTGACAGACTTTTTATTTTCAATCCAAACAAACTCCAAATGAATTACCAATGTTTTTTTTTTATTTAGTTATAATTAAATTTCCAATTTATAATATAATAATAAATAATACAGGGTGTTTTTTTGGTCGACAACTTTCAAAACAGAGAGTATTAGTGACAGGTTGCAAGCCTAATAAACTATAAGCCTTTATTCCCTAAGTCGCCTCTTACGACATCCACGGGAAGACATGGAGTGGCCCTATTCTAACCCGGCAACCACACGGGGGTCATATTTTATACTCACAAGTAAATCAAAACTAAGAAGGTACTTTCTGTTGACCAAGAATCATTACATTTGGCAAGAAGTTGAGATTTTCCCTCAGTCCAGTTTATCTTTTTGTTTGATATTTACATACATATAAGTGCCTCGATGAGCGAGTCTGTCTCGCACTTGGCCAGTTGTTGTAACTACTCTTTTAAACAGTATTTTTTTATTAAAAAAGAACCTACAATTTCAATGTACACTACCGCATACCTCCCAATACGTACATTCTTTACTTAACTAATTGCAAATTTTGCACAAACAGGCTAAGATGTTTCCCAGTGTATTAGTGACAGGTTGCAAGCCCATCGCCTAACAGTACTAGAAGCCCTCATTCCCTTAGTCGCCTCTTACGACATGGAGTGGCACTAATCTAACCCGGCTACCACACTGGCAACTAATGTATTGTAAACAATACTTTTCTGGTTTTTGGTCAACTCTTAATTAATTTAATAATATTTACCCAGTTAAGTTAATATTCATAATACCTTTCAAAAATCGGTCTTGAACCGTCACTTGTAAGCGGCCATTGAATTGGCGCGTTGTTTACTATTTCTAAAAATTCACTAGCTCCGAACCTTTTTTTTCACTACGAAAAAATACCGGTCAAAGACGCTAAGCAAGCAGAAACCGGTGAAGTGATAAATACAATCATTAAAAAGGGCTTTGTTACTGATCAATGAAGAACTACTTCATGCAGTCATCAATTCTTCGAAGTAAAAAAAGTTAACATAATCATGGCATGTAAATTAAGGACAAGACCATAATCCGTAATCCTAATCGGTATGTCTAGTGCAGTAGAGCAGTGGCCACAGACAGGGGCTAACAACCTAAGGGCACAGGCCCTACTGGTGATTGTAGGTTATATCTCCATGTTTGTTACCTGATGCCCTCGCAGCCCCGACAAAAGTAGCTAAATGAAAATTAACTATCCCGATATATTATTGCCCTTAAATTGTCACTACAGTTTTCTATCTCATGAAGGTCGCAGGCGACACGTAATGCGCCTGATTTTTCTGACTTTAGTTCTTGTCATCAGTTGCACTTCATAAACTAGAAGAAATATTGTTAACCCGGGCTTTTCTGCTAAAACACGTGTTTCCTTACGCATAGCGCTCATAAGTGTGATATGTTGTTCTGAAACCATCAAACTTTTAAGAATATTACAATCACTAAGGTCAACTCACCTAATTAAGATAAATTCTACTATTTCTATCGTTCTTAAAATGTAAGGGGTTTCAGATTTGAGAACAAATCATGCTTTATAAGCAACATTAGTTAAGAAAGATTTAAATTGTTTTTATGATTATTTACGGCCTACCTGTTAATAAGATGGTTAGGTAGTTAATAAGATGTATTTTTTGTAATATTTTGCATCAACATGAACATAAGGAAATAGAAAATGACATCAGTAGAAGTTGTGTTGTGTATCTATTGACTGCAGAGACCTCGCTCTATGTTCGTGTGTTAAAAAATATGTCCTCCCGATTTTCTCAAGACAGCAAATGCGCTGCAAACCCTAAAGACTACGATGCAATGTCTTCATTCTAGTCATTTTACTGGTCGTATTATCACTAAACAAGAACTCACTCCTACAGGGCGTTATTGTTGTTTTTTTTTCTTTCTTCAACAATGCGAACACCCCTCTTAGTTGGTGGGTTAAGTAAGTAAATAAGTGCATATTTATTAGCGTTTTTCGTATTTTTTTTACTTTTCTTTTTTTTGTTTTTTTTTCCTGGTTTTTACTTTGTGACTACGTCCCTAGGGTAATTCATGTTTACATATTTACATATATTACAACTATTTTTTTTTAATAATGTGTTTATTTTTCATATTCGAAGTCGACTTCTAGCAAAAGCTGAATGATTCAAAATATATTTGAAACAAACGACGGCTCACGAAAGTAAGCCAATAAGGGGATATTGTAAAAGAGAAACGACATATCCGGTACACCTACTGGGCTCAAAGAAATAGATCACATTCGCAGCTGACATGTAACGTCTCACAAGCATCAGAACCAATTCAATTTTAATAATAACCTATTTTATTTTCATTATTCTACCTATATTACATAAAGCGCTAAATGTGAATGACGCAACGAGTTTAATAACTCAACAACGTTAAACTACAAAATACTTGGTTGATTAGAGACTGCTACGGACATGGTGATGCACGAGTTTCTGGAATTACGTAAATAAACGAATACCGAAGCGGCGACGAAACTCGAATCCCAGTAGGTTTACAGCAAAAAGTCAACTGCTCGTTGCATCGAGTCAATATGGAGCCAATTAACTTTTCTGTCCAGATGCACCATTAGAACTAGAATAGTATAATGTATTTATAATTTCTGTCTTGTTATGATTGGTAGTTAATCAATCAATGAGTATTTCTCTTTCTTTCCCTTTTAGAGTATTTCCTTTTATTATCTTGATATGCGACTAATTAATAACCGTTTTACCTAAACTCCAGTAAAATTAAAACACTCGAGACAAAGTTGATTGTATCAATTGTGCAGTAAAGCATGGCCACTGACAGGAGCTACCTTTGTGCCCTACTGGTGATCGCAGGTTTTATCCCAATGTTTGTTACCTGATGCCCTCGCAGCCCCGACAAAAGTAGCTCAATGAAACTTAACTATCCCGATATATTATTGCCCTTTAATTGTCACTACAGTTTTCCATCTCATGAAGGTCGCAGGCGACACGTAATGCGCCTGTTTTTTCTCACTTTAGTTCTTGTTATCAGGTGCACTTCATAAACTAGATAGAAGGATTATTATTAATATGGGCTTGTGCTTAAACGCGTGTTTCCTTACACGTAGCGCTCAAAAGTGTAATGTCTTGTTCTGGAACCGCCAATTTTTTAAGAATACTACGAATCACTGCGCTTAACTTACTTTATTTAGATTGTATCTTCTATCGCTATAAATGTTAAAATATAAGGGGTTTCAGATGTGAGAACAAATTCTACTTTATGGGCTTCATTTTGAACAGAAAATGAGCTTCACAGAACTTCCAACTGAACAGTGGCCAGTGACAGGAGCAAGCTACCGCTGTGCCCTACTGGTGATCGTAGGGTTGTAATGGTGTAATTAGGGTCCCGGCGGCATCGACCTGTACACCAGGTTGAAATGTGGGTACTGCCTAAACTCATCAATTTTCAACTTTTGCGTATGCCAATATTTTAAAAAGTGAAAACGCTTTTTTTGTTTCTTTATTACTCTTTTTAATTGTCATTAAAAATATATATACCACGAAGTTCGCAAGCGACGCATAATGCGCCTGATTCTTTAGACTTTAGTTTTCGTTTTCAGGTGCTCTTCATAAAATAGAAGGACTATTTTTATCTCGGGCTTTTCAATTAAAACTCGTGTCTCCTTACGCATAGCGCTAATAAGTATAGTATGTTGTTCTGAAACCATCAAACTTCTAAGAATACTACAATTCACTAAGCTCAACTCACCTAATTAAGATAATTTCTACTTTTTCTATCATTCTTAAAATGTAAGGTGTTTCAGACTTGAGAACAAAATATGCTTTATTAGCATTACGCGTAGAAATTGAGTAATTCCGTTTATGAATTATTTTTGACTATTGTTAAAAATGGAAACAGTTGTTCATATTCAAACGATATTTTTTTGAATTTTTATATTTAGTGTATCAATGCCGAACAAAAGGCCTTTGCTTTTGGCTCTATTCCGCTCTCATAAACCAAAAGGCGGTATTTCAAATTCAACAGCCGTAGCAAATTCAATCCTCTGTTGTTAATAATAAGGTTGCATTTGCTACAGTAGTTTTGTCTGAGACACCGCCATTTGTCCTATCAGAGCAGTATTGCTCTGATGCCTCCAAAATCCATAGCCTTTTTTTCAACATGAAACTGATAATACAAGGTAAGATAATTTGTTTCACATAATTGCCGAATTAAATATAAATACTTTTTAAAAGTGGAATAGTTATTGAAATCTTACCTGATTATGAAAATATGATTTAAATACATATACACATTACGCCTTCATTCCCAGAGTGGGGTAGGCATAGCTACAAAAAAACTAACCTGGTTGCAAGCCCATTGCCTAACGAGCCCTTATTCCCTTAGTCGCCTCTTACGACATCCACGGGAAGACATGGAGTGGCACTATTCTAACCCGGCAACCACACGGATTTAAGTATTTTTTTTAAGGATAAGGTTTATAAAATATAGGTTAACTGGTAGAGATCCTAAAAGGGATAATATGGCCATTATACATACCTTTTGTGTTTCTGTTTCGTTTTTTACTTTCTTATCTTCTGTTTGTGCAATAAATAGTTTACATACATACATAAAGCTTCCTATGAGAAATTTATTTTTGAAATCGGTTCCGTAGTTCCAAAGATAATCCCCAAAAAAACAAACAAATAAATATTCAATTTTACCTCATTATAATATTAGTTTAGAAAGATTTAGCTTATATTTATGTTTATTTACGGCCTACGTGTTAATAAGATGGTTAGGTAGTTAATAAGATGATTTTTTTGTAATATTTTTGCATCGACATGAACATAAGAAAATAGAAAATGACATCAGTAGAAGTTGTGTTGTGTATCTATTGACTGCAGAGACCTCGCTCTATGTTCGTGTGTTAAAAAATACGTACGATTTTTTCAAGACAGCAAATGCGCTGCAAACCCTAAAGACTACGATGGAATGTCTTTATTCTAGTCATTTTACTGGTTGTTTAATCCCTAAACTAGAACTCAGCCCTACCTACTGGGTGTTATTGTTGGATTTTTTTTCTTCTACAATGTGAGTACCATTGGTTTGTTGGTGGATTAAAAAATACGTGCATATGTTTTGGTGATTAACGTTGTTTTAGTTTTTACTGTTACAGCAAAAGCTGAAAAATTGAAACCGTAATTAGAAACAAACGACGGCTCACGAAAGTTAGCCAAAAACGGGATATTGTAAAAGAGGAATGACATATCCGGTACACCTACAGGGCTCAAAGAAATAGATGAATAATGCAACTAGTTTAATAACTCAACAACGTTAAACTACAAAACACTTGGATGATTCGAATCGTTTCAATATGGAGCAAATTTTCTGAAACCATGCACTACTAGAACTAGAAGAGTATAATGTATCTATTCTTTCCGTCTCGTTATGGTGGGTAGTTAATCAATCAATGACTATTTCTCTTCCTTTCCCGTTTGGAGTATTTCTTTTTTATATATTGTTATGCGACTAATTAATAACCGTTTTACCTAAACTTTGATAAAACAAACACATTAAAGACGATGTTGCTTGTATCAATACAGAACAGAAGACAATTGAGAATGGGTTCAATGAAAGTTGGTCAGTTATTAGTCCCAACTTAGTTAGTACTAGTCAGAAAGTGGAGCAGCCACTCCGCTTTGCCTTTTGTATTGTATGTCAAAATAGTGAGAATTAAGTCTTTAATGTAGTTATTGTTAGGTACTAAAAGAATACATGCTTTTATTAAATTATACTAAAGACAACATAGATTCATTTTTCCTGTTTTCCTTTCAAATTTGCTTTTGCTTCTTGTTTGACTTTTATTTCCAATAACAGCTGCATTAAAATTTCTAGCAAGACCCGATAAGAATTTAATGTTTGTTTATTAATAGTAAAAATACCAGAACCTCACACTTGGAAATTACGTAAACGGTTACGTAACCATGGCACGTACATTAAGGAAAATACCATCATCCGTAATGATTCCTAATCGGTATGCCTAGTGCAGTAGAACAGTGGCCACTGACAGGGGCTAGCTACCTTTGTGACCTACTGGTGATCGTAGGTTTTATCCCAGTGATTACTTTATTGTTCCCTCCCAATCCCCAAAAGTAGCTCCCTGTCAGTATCACAGTCATAAAACAATACTATCTCGGGAAGTTATTCACCTCTAATTGTCACTACAGTTTTCTATCTCATGAAGGCTGCAGGCCATGCATAATGCGTCTGATTCTTCTAACTTAAATCTTCGTTATAAAGTGCATTAAATAAACTAGAAGGACTATTATTAATCTGGGTTTCTGCTAAACACGTGTTTCTTTACGCATAGCGCTCAGAAGTGTAATATGTTGTTCTGGAACCATCTAACTTTTAAGAATACTACAATTTACTAAGCTTAACCTACCTTATTAACATTATATCTACTATCTCTATCATTCTTAAAATGTAAGGGGTTTCAGATATGAGGACATGTTATGCTTCATGAGCATTACGCGTAGAAAATGTGTTTCTCAGAACACCCGATTGACCAACGCGACGCAGAATACTAACACAAGTGTGTGTACAAATGGATGACAATCGTAATCACACGTTTAGTACAGAATTCTAATTTTGGGTTTCGTATTTCGTATTACTAGTGTCTGTCTATCCGTCTGTCACAGCCAATATGCTCCAAATCTACTGGATCGATGAAGTTGAAATTTTGTATAAATACATGTGAGTGTCTATGACCCAAACATGGATGTGTAATTACCTCAGTATGTATGTATGAATACAACACACTTTATTACACTCAACACAGAAATTCAAATACGATATCCACAAATAGGAACGTATAAAGGCGAACTTTTTCTTTGAAAGGATCTCTTCCAGCTTAATTAAGTAATGTGATTGAGCAAAATAAGAAAGCAAAAAGTAACAACGAGTAGACATGAGCACAAAACAAAATTTACGGTTTATATATTTTGTTTTGTGCAATATTTTTTGCTATCATTAAGAATTCTTACTGTATAAGGTTTGAGGTTAAATATTTCTGCGGTGAAAAGGTACAAGACGTGAAGGTTTCGCGCGAAATTCAGCGTTAATGTGATTAAATTCCTTATGTGACTCTTACCAAATACGAGGGACGAATATAATTCTGATCAGAGGGCGTAGCCGAGATGCAGAGCTACTAACGTTTCTGTTTTCTATAGACTCGAAATGTATGCAGTTGACATAAGCGTTTGACGCTTTCTATCATCAGCCTACATCAATCAGTTACGTTTGGTCGATTTTTAAAAATGACTGTCAGCATTATGCATCTTGACTAGGGCCTCATAGGGCTTAGTTTCTCAAAGTAAACTAAAACGACTTCACGAAAGACTTGCCAAGGCTGACAAGTTAGACGAAACAGATACGAACAGTACAATTCAAACATTAAATTGTCCAACTCAAATTAAAAATACATTGTATGTTCCTATCACGGCAAACGCCGCATGCATGGCCGATGGACATTTGTCATCTTAATATTGTAAAGACGTTGCCAACTCTTACGACTTAGAGGGCATGGAATTTCATCGTCATGTCGTGTGCCTAACATAAATAATTATCAAGTCATAACTATATACATTTAAATGAACAGCGCCTATTTACTACTTATTAAACTATTGACAAATTTATTCTGCCTAGATTATAATTTAAATGAGGACATAGTTTTACTAACATCACAGCCTTATATTCAGCATTTTAAAATAATAAATACAAGGATATTAGCTTCAAAGGATTTTGAAGCGATGCCTAAATCGCGTAGCTGTCAAAAATAATCCATACAAAGGCTCCGGGCGATAACGTTTCTCACCCCCTAAATCTAATACGATTTCCACGATTTTTGAATATGTTGTAGATATTATGGAAAACTAGGTCTGTACGTTTCCGCTTTTGTTTTTATATTTTATTTTCATTCCAATAAACATTTTCTTGGAAAGAAAAACGTACAGACATAGTTTTTCATAATATCTACCGGGAGAAAACCGTTATCGCATTTTGTATGGATTTTTTTGCTTCACAGTCCTCTTAACAGACGTATTAAATTCTATCATAGAAATATTTTCACTTTGAATATAAACTTCTATGTTACTAATAAATAAAAATTAAAGAAATAAATGCCTATTTTATCTAACTAACGTAACTTTTTTTTGACTTGGGTATTAATGATAAACATGTACAGCTTATTTCCTGGATTTTTTGACAAAATGCGCTTATTTACAAACTTATCAAACAATGAAATTTGACGAAAATATATTTTATTTAAGATTTGTTTTATATTTTGCATCAACACAAACATAGGGCAATAGAAAATGTGATCAGTGGAAGTTGTGTTGTGTATCTATTGACTGCAGAGACCTCGCTCTATGTTCGTGTGTTAAAAAATATGTCCTCCCGCTTTTCTCAAGACTGCAAATGCGCTGCGAACCCCAAAGACGATGCAATGTCTTCATTCTAGTCATTTTACTGGTTGTATTATCCCTAAACTAGACCTCACTCCTACTGGGTGTTATTGTTGTTTTTTTTCCTTCAACACCCCTGTTTGGTGGTGGGTTAACCCACCACGGTATACGTGCATATTTATTAGTGTTTTTTGTATTTTTTTTTCTTTTTTTGTTTTTTTTTTGTTTTTACTTTGTAACTACGTACCTAAGGTACTTCTTATTTACATGTTTACATACATTACAACTAAGTTTTTTTTAATATTGTGTTTTTTTCATATTCGCAGTCGAAGCTGAATGATTCAAAATATAATTGAAACAAACGACGGCTCACGAAAGTAAGCCGATAAGGGGATATTGTAAAAGAAAAACGACATATCCAGTACACCTACTGGGCTCAAAGAAATAGATCACATTCGCAACTGACATATAACGTCTCACAAGCATCAGAACCAATTCAATTTTATTAATAACCTATTTTATTTAATTTCTCTACTTACACTGTATTTAGCACTAAATGCAAATAGCGCAACGAGTTTAATAACTCAACAACGTTAAACTACAAAATACTTGGATAATTGGAGACTGCTACGGACATGGTGATGCACGAGTTCCTGGGATTACGTAAATAAACGAACACCGAAGCGGCGACGAAACCCGAATCCCAGAAGGTTTACAAAAAAATGTCAACTGCTTGTTGCATCGATTCAATACGGAGCAAATTAACTTTTCTAACAAAATGCACAACTAGAAGAGTATAATGTATCTATTCTTCCTGTCTTATTATGTTTGTTAATTAATTAATCAATGAGTATTTCTATTCCTTTCACTTTTAGAATATTTTATTTTTATATATTGTTTTGCGACTAATTAACAACCGTTTTACCTATATTCCAGTAAAACAAAAACATTTGAGACAATGTTGTTTGTATCAATACAAAACAAAAGACACTTAAAAATGGCTTCAATGGAAGTTGGTTGGTTATTAGTCCCAACTTAGTACTAGTCAGAAAGAGGAGCAGCCATTCTGCTTTGCCTTTTGTATTGTATGTCAAAAGAGTTAAACATTAGTCTTTCACGTAATGATTGTAGTACTAAAAGACTACATCATCATCGTTCATCATTTCAGCCCACATCCACCCACTGCACGGTAAAGGCCTCTTCATTGTTACGCCTCTCTTCCCGGTCTCGCGCTAAATCATACCACCTTTTCTGACCGTCTGCCGAATGTCATCCGACCAACGAGCCGATGGTCTGAAGAACACATGCTTTTATTATATTATGCTAAAAAAAAAATACTAATTGATATGTCCCGTTTTTTTTGGGCTTACTTTTGCTTCTTGTATGTCTTTTATTTCCGATAACAGCTTTTTTAAATTTTCTAGCAAGACTCGATACCAATTTAATAACTGTAAAAAAATACCAGAACCCCTTACTTGAACTTTTGTAACAGTTTACGTAATCATGGCATGTTAATTAAGGACAAGACCATAATCCCTATGAATTCCTAATCGGTATGCCTACTGCAGTAAAGCATGGCCACTGACAGGGGCTAGCTACCTTTGTGCCCTACTGGTGATCGTAGGTTTTATCCCAATGTTTGTTACCTGATGCCCTCGCAGCCCCGACAAAAGTAGCTCAATGAAACTTAACTATCCCGATATATTATTGACCTTTAATTGTCACTACAGTTTTCTATCTCATGAAGGTCGCAAGCGACACGTAATGCGCCTGATTTTTCTGACTTTAGTTCTTGTTATCAGGTGCACTTCATAAACTAGATAGAAGGATTATTATTAATATGGGCTTGTGCTTAAACGCGTGTTTCCTTACATATAGCGCTCAAAAGTGTAATGTGTTGTTCCGGAACCGCCAAATTTTTAAGAATACTACGAATCACTGCGCTTAACTTACTTTATTTAGATTGTATCTTCTATCGCTATAAATGTTAAAATATAAGGGGTTTCAGATGTGAGAACAAATTCCACTTTATGGGCTTCATTTTGAACAGAAAATGAGCTTCACAGAACTTCCAACTGAACAGTGGCCAGTGACAGGAGCAAGCTACCGCTGTGCCCTACTGGTGATCGTAGGGTTGTAATGGTGTAATTAGGGTCCCGGCGGCATCGACCTGTACACCAGGTTGAAATGTGGGTACTGCCTAAACTCATCAATTTTCAACTTTTGCGTATGCCAATATTTTAAAAAGTGAAAACGCTTTTTTTGTTTCTTTATTACTCTTTTTAATTGTCATTAAAAATATATATACCACGAAGTTCGCAAGCGACGCATAATGCGCCTGATTCTTTAGACTTTAGTTTTCGTTTTCAGGTGCTCTTCATAAAATAGAAGGACTATTTTTATCTCGGGCTTTTCAATTAAAACTCGTGTCTCCTTACGCATAGCGCTAATAAGTATAGTATGTTGTTCTGAAACCATCAAACTTCTAAGAATACTACAATTCACTAAGCTCAACTCACCTAATTAAGATAATTTCTACTTTTTCTATCATTCTTAAAATGTAAGGGGTTTCAGACTTGAGAACAAAATATGCTTTATTAGCATTACGCGTAGAAATTGAGTAATTCCGTTTATGAATTATTTTTGACTATTGTTAAAAATGGAAACAGTTGTTCATATTCAAACGATATTTTTTTGAATTTTTATATTTAGTGTATCAATGCCGAACAAAAGGCCTTTGCTTTTGGCTCTATTCCGCTCTCATAAACCAAAAGGCGGTATTTCAAATTCAACAGCCGTAGCAAATTCAATCCTCTGTTGTTAATAATAAGGTTGCATTTGCTACAGTAGTTTTGTCTGAGACACCGCCATTTGTCCTATCAGAGCAGTATTGCTCTGATGCCTCCAAAATCCATAGCCTTTTTTTCAACATGAAACTGATAATACAAGGTAAGATAATTTGTTTCACATAATTGCCGAATTAAATATAAATACTTTTTAAAAGTGGAATAGTTATTGAAATCTTACCTGATTATGAAAATATGATTTAAATACATATACACATTACGCCTTCATTCCCAGAGTGGGGTAGGCATAGCTACAAAAAAACTAACCTGGTTGCAAGCCCATTGCCTAACGAGCCCTTATTCCCTTAGTCGCCTCTTACGACATCCACGGGAAGACATGGAGTGGCACTATTCTAACCCGGCAACCACACGGATTTAAGTATTTTTTTTAAGGATAAGGTTTATAAAATATAGGTTAACTGGTAGAGATCCTAAAAGGGATAATATGGCCATTATACATACCTTTTGTGTTTCTGTTTCGTTTTTTACTTTCTTATCTTCTGTTTGTGCAATAAATAGTTTACATACATACATACATAAAGCTTCCTATGAGAAATTTATTTTTGAAATCGGTTCCGTAGTTCCAAAGATAATCCCCAAAAAAACAAACAAATAAATATTCAATTTTACCTCATTATAATATTAGTTTAGAAAGATTTAGCTTATATTTATGTTTATTTACGGCCTACGTGTTAATAAGATGGTTAGGTAGTTAATAAGATGATTTTTTTGTAATATTTTTGCATCGACATGAACATAAGAAAATAGAAAATGACATCAGTAGAAGTTGTGTTGTGTATCTATTGACTGCAGAGACCTCGCTCTATGTTCGTGTGTTAAAAAATACGTACGATTTTTTCAAGACAGCAAATGCGCTGCAAACCCTAAAGACTACGATGGAATGTCTTTATTCTAGTCATTTTACTGGTTGTTTAATCCCTAAACTAGAACTCAGCCCTACCTACTGGGTGTTATTGTTGGATTTTTTTTCTTCTACAATGTGAGTACCATTGGTTTGTTGGTGGATTAAAAAATACGTGCATATGTTTTGGTGATTAACGTTGTTTTAGTTTTTACTGTTACAGCAAAAGCTGAAAAATTGAAACCGTAATTAGAAACAAACGACGGCTCACGAAAGTTAGCCAAAAACGGGATATTGTAAAAGAGGAATGACATATCCGGTACACCTACAGGGCTCAAAGAAATAGATGAATAATGCAACTAGTTTAATAACTCAACAACGTTAAACTACAAAACACTTGGATGATTCGAATCGTTTCAATATGGAGCAAATTTTCTGAAACCATGCACTACTAGAACTAGAAGAGTATAATGTATCTATTCTTTCCGTCTCGTTATGGTGGGTAGTTAATCAATCAATGACTATTTCTCTTCCTTTCCCGTTTGGAGTATTTCTTTTTTATATATTGTTATGCGACTAATTAATAACCGTTTTACCTAAACTTTGATAAAACAAACACATTAAAGACGATGTTGCTTGTATCAATACAGAACAGAAGACAATTGAGAATGGGTTCAATGAAAGTTGGTCAGTTATTAGTCCCAACTTAGTTAGTACTAGTCAGAAAGTGGAGCAGCCACTCCGCTTTGCCTTTTGTATTGTATGTCAAAATAGTGAGATTTAAGTCTTTAATGTAGTTATTGTTAGGTACTAAAAGAATACATGCTTTTATTAAATTATACTAAAGACAACATAGATTCATTTTTCCTGTTTTCCTTTCAAATTTGCTTTTGCTTCTTGTTTGACTTTTATTTCCAATAACAGCTGCATTAAAATTTCTAGCAAGACCCGATAAGAATTTAATGTTTGTTTATTAATAGTAAAAATACCAGAACCCCACACTTGGAAATTACGTAAACGGTTACGTAACCATGGCACGTACATTAAGGAAAATACCATCATCCGTAATGATTCCTAATCGGTATGCCTAGTGCAGTAGAACAGTGGCCACTGACAGGGGCTAGCTACCTTTGTGACCTACTGGTGATCGTAGGTTTTATTCCAGTGATTACTTTATTGTTCCCTCCCAATCCCCAAAAGTAGCTCCCTGTCAGTATCACAGTCATAAAACAATACTATCTCGGGAAGTTATTCACCTCTAATTGTCACTACAGTTTTCTATCTCATGAAGGCTGCAGGCCATGCATAATGCGTCTGATTCTTCTAACTTAAATCTTCGTTATAAAGTGCATTAAATAAACTAGAAGGACTATTATTAATCTGGGTTTCTGCTAAACACGTGTTTCTTTACGCATAGCGCTCAGAAGTGTAATATGTTGTTCTGGAACCATCTAACTTTTAAGAATACTACAATTTACTAAGCTTAACCTACCTTATTAACATTATATCTACTATCTCTATCATTCTTAAAATGTAAGGGGTTTCAGATATGAGGACATGTTATGCTTCATGAGCATTACGCGTAGAAAATGTGTTTCTCAGAACACCCGATTGACCAACGCGACGCAGAATACTAACACAAGTGTGTGTACAAATGGATGACAATCGTAATCACACGTTTAGTACAGAATTCTAATTTTGGGTTTCGTATTTCGTATTACTAGTGTCTGTCTATCCGTCTGTCACAGCCAATATGCTCCAAATCTACTGGATCGATGAAGTTGAAATTTTGTATAAATACATGTGAGTGTCTATGACCCAAACATGGATGTGTAATTACCTCAGTATGTATGTATGAATACAACACACTTTATTACACTCAACACAGAAATTCAAATACGATATCCACAAATAGGAACGTATAAAGGCGAACTTTTTCTTTGAAAGGATCTCTTCCAGCTTAATTAAGTAATGTGATTGAGCAAAATAAGAAAGCAAAAAGTAACAACGAGTAGACATGAGCACAAAACAAAATTTACGGTTTATATATTTTGTTTTGTGCAATATTTTTTGCTATCATTAAGAATTCTTACTGTATAAGGTTTGAGGTTAAATATTTCTGCGGCGAAAAGGTACAAGACGTGAAGGTTTCGCGCGAAATTCAGCGTTAATGTGATTAAATTCCTTATGTGACTCTTACCAAATACGAGGGACGAATATAATTCTGATCAGAGGGCGTAGCCGAGATGCAGAGCTACTAACGTTTCTGTTTTCTATAGACTCGAAATGTATGCAGTTGACATAAGCGTTTGACGCTTTCTATCATCAGCCTACATCAATCAGTCCTATGACGTTTGGTCGATTTTTAAAAATGACTGTCAGCATTATGCATCTTGACTAGGGCCTCATAGGGCTTAGTTTCTCAAAGTAAATTAAAACGACTTCACGAAAGACTTGCCAAGGCTGACAAGTTAGACGAAACAGATACGAACAGTACAATTCAAACATTAAATTGTCCAACTCAAATTAAAAATACATTGTATGTTTCTATCACGGCAAACGCCGCATGCATGGCCGATGGACATTTGTCATCTTAATATTGTAAAGACGTTGCCAACTCTAAGGACTTAGAGGGCATGGAATTTTATCTGCATGTCGTGTGCCTAACCTAAATAATTGTAAAGTCATAACTATATACATTTAAATGATCAGCGCTAATTTACTACTTACTAAAGTATTGACAAATTTATTCTGCCTAGATTATAATTTTAATGAGGATATAGTTTTACTAACATCACAGCCTTATATTCAGCATTTTAAAATAATAAATACAAGGATATTAGCTTCAAAGGATTGTGAAGCGATGCCTAAATCGCGTAGCTGTCAAAAATAATTCATACAAAGGCTCCGGGCGATAACGTTTCTCACCCCCTAAATCTAATACGATTTCCACGATTTTTTAATATGTTGTAGATATTATGGAAAAATAGGACTGTACGTTTCCGTTTTTGTTTTTATATTTTATTTTCATTCCAATAAACATTTTCTTGGAAAGAAAAACGTACAGACCTAGTTTTTCATAATATCTATAACATATACAAAATTGGAGCAACGTTTAAGGGGAGAAAACCGCTATCGCATTTTGAATGTTTTTTTTTTTGCTTCACAGTCCTCTTAACAAACGTATAAAATTCTATCATAGAAATATTGTCACTTTGAATATAATCTTCTATGTTACTAATAAATAAGAATTAAAGAAAAAAATGCCTATTTTATCTAACTAACGTAACTTTTCTTTGACTTGGGTATTAATGATATACATTTACAGCTTATTTCCTGGATTATTTGACAAAATGCGCTTATTTACAAACTTATCAAACAATGCAATTTGACGAAACCATAATTTTATTTAAGTTTTTTTTTTCAATTTTTGCATCAACACAAACATGGGGCAAATAGAAAATGAGATCAGTGGAAGTTGTGTTGTGTATCTATTGACTGCAGAGACCTCGCTCTATGTTCGTGTTAAAAAATATGTCCTCCCGCTTTTCTCAAGACTGCAAATGCGCTGCGAACCCCAAAGACTACGATGCAATGTCTTCATTCTAGTCATTTTACTGGTTGTATTATAGCTAAACTAGAACTCACTCCTACAGGGTGTTATTGTTGGTTTTTTTTTCTTCAACAATGCGAACACCCCTGTTTGGTGGTGGGTTAAGTATACGCGTATATTTATTAGTGTTTTTGGTATTTTTTTTACTTTTATATTTTTTTTGGTATTTTTTTCTTTTTACTTTATAACTACGTGCCTAAGGTGATTCTCATTTACATGTTTACATACATTACAACTAAGTTTTTTTTTAATATTGTGTTTTTTTCATATTCGAAGTAACTTTTTTTATTTTTTTTATGAATACTTTTGAGTTTTGGCAAAGTTCTTATAACAGCTATTATTATGTTCTAGAAATACGCAGTGATTCATTGTTTATTGCACCGTATCCTTTGTTACGTCACGTCACCTTCTCTACTAGAGGGGAAATCATCACCACCGCCCAAGATCACCGGCAATCAGTATTACTTACTTCATGTTTTGTTTTTGGATTATTGTTTGAAATGCAGTTTTATTATTATTCTAATGGGTATATTATTTCAAACTTTTGTAATGAATGCATCAATGCCAAACAAACGGAATTAGCTGATGGCTTTATTAAATAAACTTTTTTACAAATGCAATAGTGTTAAAAATCTAATTTTTTTTTTTTTTTTTTTTTTTATGTTAAGGAGAAGGCACACGAGCACTCAGGCCACCTGATGGTAAGTGGAATCTGAGACCCATACACATTTGAATTCTCAAGACAACACACACAAGACAACACAACAATTTACATTTTTTTTTTTTTTTTTTTTATTACAAGTGTATGATTAATAACACAATTTTAGTACGTTCATAATAATTAGAAATTTAATATTTTTAAATCGGTTCCAACATACAAATACATACATACATACATACATAACATCACGCCTTCATACAACTCTAAACAGACTTGTTGATAATTCTGTAACCACATTTTGCACAATCAGGCCAAGAAGTTTACTAGTGTATTAGTGACAGGTTGCAAGCCCATCGCCTAACAATACTACAAGCCCTTATTCCCTGAGTCGCCTCTTACGACATCCACGGGAAGACATGGAGTGGCACTATTCTAACCCGGCAACCACACGGGCGCAAACAAATAATCCTTAATTTTGCTTCTTTGTAATAAAATTAGTAGGTATGTTTATAGTTACAAATCGCAACGCATGTAATAATTGTTTTTTCTATAGCTCCTTTGCATATTTGTTTATTATTTGTATCTATTCGTGATAAATGACAATTCAAAACAAATCCTTGAGTAACTTTTAGTGAAGTAATAAAGCTTTATTTTCCTTAAAAGTCAGTTTTTATGGGCAGTGGTAATTTAACACAAATCAGGAAAAACGAAGCCGAGATTAATTCCCGAATTCTACTTCTATTGAACATCACTTTTGGCATCTTGTTTTTTAATATATTTACAACCTTAGCGAGGAGGTTTTTTCACCTTTTGTTAGTTATTCCAGCCCATAAGTTTTTTGTATCAATACGAACAGAGGGAAATAGAGAATGGCTTCAGTCAAAGTTGTATCGTATATGATTTATTGACTACAGTGACCAAAGTGATGAGCCATTTACCCATCACTCCATGTTCCATATTTTAAACAGATGTTGAAGACGCGCCGCCAACCCTGAGGCCAAAAATGGAATGCCTTAGTGCTAGTTGTTTTACCGGTTGTCTTATCCCCAAACCGGAACACAACAATGCGAACATTGCCGCTCGGCGGTAGGTTATAGGATAAGATGGTGGTAGCGATCCGGTCGGACCCTGCACAAGATCCTCCCACCACTAGTTAGTAGGTTTAATAGTTTCATGGATAATTCCACTGTTTTAAACGGAAAGAAGTGGGCAAATGAGCTGACAGGTGTGAGATTAAGATTTGCAGTCTTCAGAATTTTAATGTGTTGCCAACCGTAAAACGTAACCCTTCTACTACACTATTTTACTACGACATTTTCGTACACTATTTACTTGTTAAGCTAAAGTTAAACCTTTCAAACGCATAAAATTATTTGCCATTATGTATTGTTTGGTCTAAATTCTTTTCGTCTTACATGCTTACCCTGAAATTACAAAATGAAAAAAACATCCATTCTGTTCATTAGTTAAGTTAGTGAAAGTTAGTTTTTCATAATGATTAAAATAAAACCGTTTGTGCAGGATCGGTGGCTCCCAGGACTCATCTTCATTGAAAATATGTATTTATATCGTTTTACAATATTTATTCAAAGCTTGATGACGTTATATAAAGCAACTGTCGCGTACCGCGGTAGGTGGACGAGAGAGGTATCATATTTTTTGTTTGTTTGTTGGTTTGTTGGTTGTCCTCGCTTGCCAGTAGATGTCACTGGTTGTAGTCGCGTGAACACCGTTTCAATTCTAAAAACGTATTTGGCAAACGAGCAAGACGTAATACTTGCACGTTCTGCTGTTGAATACTTGCTTACTTACATGTGTTTTTTTTTTTGCTTTTAACTTTCAATTTAATTATGATGCATATTTTGGCTAATTAAACTTACGGGATCCTATCATTTCATAACCACTGTTCCACAAATGATTCATTTCACAAACATATAATTTGACGAACCGCCTTTTTTTCCAAAAGTGTAAATAATGCTGGATTTATTTCAGGGCTATCGTGTAGAATAGGTTATAGGTTAGGTTAGCTTAGTTTTATAAAAATCCTGTGACATTTGTAGTTACAGAAAAAAAAAACGGATTGGCAAATGGCGAAACGATGCATTTGTCAAAGATTTTCCGGCGAAAAGGCAGAGAACCTAATCTTACATATGCAACATTATTGTATGCGGTTTTTTTTTTAAATATGTAATTCAAAGTCGCTTTACTGCTAGCAAAAACTATAAAAATATATAATAATATAATTAAATAACATGGCGATGGCACACAACCAAATAAATCACATTCGCACTTGACATTCAATGTCTCACAAGCTCAGATCGCGCTGCACTATTGTTATTAATTACATAGCAGCGTGTTTATTACCTTACAAATTAAATTAAAAAGAAAGACATCTCAATGGCAGTTGAAACGATAAGGATTCCCGGCTCCAGAAATAACAATTAGAATGTGAAATTTTTCACAAACGCCTCACGAGATTGTCGACATATTATCAATTTCAACGTATGTTAACATGGTGATATTCGGTTCAGTTATATCATCAATTTCTGTCAGCGATATACATGTTTTTATATACTGTTAAACGTTGCATAACTAATAAAAAATAAAAAATGTTGGTTTTTTCCCTGATTATTACTAAAAATGTTTGTAAAATAGGGGTTAGAGTAAAAACTTGTAAATTTAATAATCAGCGAAATAGCTATTTTTTACTAAGAATCTTGTTGACCTAATTTTCGTAAAAAACAATTCATTTAATTTTGATAATCTTTCGCGGATTTAAGTTATAAATACGCGACGTTTATTTTTTAAGTTAATGTTTTATGCTTAACCTTAATCATTATTATCACATAGTTACTGCCCCCACCTCATCCACATAATCTTATTATTTCTATGTTAATCATTTACAAGTACGGTAAGCAAACTACGTCTGTTTTAATCGCTTCACTAAAACACTTTAATTTTCATTTTGCTGAACGTACAAGTTTTGTCAACATTTAATTTTGAATGGGGTACCGCTCCGGATCCTTAAACTTTCTTAATATTATAACCCTTTACATAGTTATTGGCTATTATAAACTAAATGTCTAGCGGCGTAGCGTGCGTACGTAACAAACCTAAGAATGAAATATAAATTATTGTGCGCACATATGTTATTTGCAGTGATCGGAATAGGTAGTGCAATTTCGGGTGAATGACCTTAAACATTATACTTAATATGGATAAGACCCCGGACTCCGGGACTCGTATTATTTTACAGAATATTTTCTTGACATGACCTTAATTGAAGTTAAATGGGAACATGCGAAAAATCTAAAAAAATAATGTTATTGTAAACACTTTTTTACTTTTTGTCATTGCAAGTGTCTTCATATTTCGTCAATGCGATATTCTATGCTAGCAAATAATCGTCAAAAACATATTTTAATAACATTTCTGAATTAAACACAAACTTTAACACTTTGCAAATGTAACCCCGGGGTTACAAGCTATATCCATACTAAACTTACGCACCAAAGTCTCGCGAAATTGCACTACCTATTCCGATCACTGGTAATTTGAATCAACACAGAACATAGAGAAATAGAAAATGGCTTCAGTTTAAGTTGTTTCGTGTAAAATTATTTTACTGTTATGCATCCATTTTCCCATCGCTATGTTCTGTATGTAAAAGAAGCCGTCTTCCTGAAATATGCCTCATGGCATAGAACAGGCATTAGTGCGCACAGGCCGCACCAGACTAATGGTCAGCGGACTCTGGGACACATTAGCAATTTCAAGAATGAAGTCCCAAAACAGTTGCCAACCCTGAGGAATAAGAAGGAATGCCTCTATGCTAGTCTGTATACCGGTTGTCTTATCCCCACACCGGAACACAACAGCGTGAAAACTGCTGTTTGACGGTAGGTTAGGATATAATGGTGGTAGCGATCCGGATGGACCATGCACAAGGTCCACCCACCACTAGTTATTTAACCATCAATTTACCGCCGTCTGAATAGTTATACTTGGAACTGGTAATTAACCACATGTATTTAATTCTTAAGATAGATACATACTTCTAATTCATACTTGCGTAATGTACCTTATCTACAAGTTTTTTTTAATATTTAAAGCCGCTTTCTTCTATTTAACTATATACTATATAATATCTATAAGTTTAAACTGGCAATTAGATACGACTTTGTCCACAAACCAATCAATCACATTCGCACTTGACATTCACGGTCTCACAAGCATCAACTCGTGCTGCACTATTATTATTAATTACCTAGCAATGTGCTCATATGCTTTTTTAAAGACCTAATACTCTAACTTACAAATAAAATTATAAGATCACCGAAATAATAGGCGAATACAGAAGACTACCTATTATTTAACTATCAATTTACCGCGGTCTGAATACACCCACATATATTTAATTCTTAATATAGATACATACTTCTTATTCATAATTACGTAATGTACCTTACCTATGAAGTTTTTTTCGTTTCTTTTATATATTTTTTATATTCAAAGCCTCTTTTTTCTATTAAACTATATACTATATAATATATTTAAGTTCAAACTAGCAATTTGATACGACTTTGTTCACAAGCATCAAATCGCGCTGCACTATTTTTATTACCATATGCATATTATTTATTACCTAGCAATGTGCTCATATGCCTTTTAAAAGACTTAATACCCTAAATTATAAATCAAATTATGAGGTCACCTAAATAAAAGACGAATAGAGAAGGACGATGGTTACTTCGGTTTCAGAAACTATGTCTATAGTGATGAAAGCATATAATAAAGTTTATTTTCTGTCTCCGTTAACAATATGTTAATAATCAGTGAAATCATTATTTTCGAAGACTATTGTTTTATTTTTTAAGCATTACAATTAATTAAAGTTTAATGAATTCTTGACTGTTTTTTTTTATAGAATGTTAGGTGCTTACCTTGAATAATAATAATGACATAAATACTGACCCTAATCTTATAAATTCTATGTTATACATCTACTAGTACGGTTAACAAACCACGTCTGATTTAATCGTTTCACTATAATTATACTTACTACAAGATTGATTTTTAATATGGTAAATATCTAGTTTTAGCACACCGCTCCGAATCCATAAACTTTCTTTAATATAGCCTCTTATTTAGTTATTGGCTATATTAAAACCAAATGTCCAGCGACGTGCCTAACAAATCTAAGAATGGAATATAAGTTATTGTATTAATATACCGAAGTAATTGCGCGCGCATAGGTATGTTATTTGTATCAACACAGAATATAGAGAATGGCTTCAGTCTAAGTTGTTTCCTATCAATCAATCTACTGCCAAGACCTAAGTTATGCATCCATTTTCCCATCGCTATGTTCTGTATGTGAAAGAAGCTGTCTTCCTGAAATATGCCTTATGGCATAGAACAGGCATTAGAGCGCACAGGCCGCACTAGACTGATGGTCAGTGGACTCTGGGACACATTAGCAATTTCAAGAATGAAGTCCCAAAACAGTTGCCAACCCTGAGGACTAAGAAGGAATGCCTCTATGCTAGTCTGTATACCGGTTGTCTCATCCCCACACCGGAACACAACAGCGCGAAAACTGCTGTTTGGCGGTAGGTTATAGGATAAGATGGTGGTAGCGATCCGGACGGACCATGCACAAGGTCCTCCCACCACTAGTTATTTAACTATCAATTTACCGCGGTCTCAATAGTTATACAAATTTGCTTCGAACTTGTAATTTTCCACATGTATTTAATTCTTAATACTCGTACATACTTCTAATTCATAATTACGTAACGTACCTTGTCTAAGATGTTTTTTTTTGGTTTTTATTTTTATTTTTCATATTCAAAGACGCTTTTTTTCTAATAAATTATATACTATATAATATCCATAAGATTAAACACACATTCGCACTTGTCATTCACTGTCTTACAAGCATCAAATCGCGCTGCACTTCATTAATTACCTAGCAATGTGCTCATATGCCTTTTTTAAAGACTTAATACCCTAACTTACAAATCAATTTATGAAATCACCGAAATAATTAACGAATAGAATGGACGATGAATACTTCGATTTCAGCAATTGTGTCTTTAGTGAAAGATACCAAATGACCTAAACGAGAAACCTAACAGCGGGTAAATTATTTTACTTTGACTTGGTTAATGTACTATTTTAATAAGCAGAGCCCAGGTTTTTCGTGGAGCTTTTGCACTCAACAGGCATCTTCAGCTCGAAAGCAATTGCAAAAACCAGTATTAGTAGTCATAAAACTAGTAAACGAGGGTCAGTAGATTTATTGCAAACAGCTAAATGACACGATACGCTGCTAACAATATATTTTTTAGTTTAGAATATCAATATACGTGGAAAGTATATAAAAGAGACGACTCTATGACAGTTGAAACCGGCTGCGAAAGTTCTGGGCTCCGGAAATAAAATTTAGATTGTAGATGTTTCATAAAAGCATCACAAGATTGTCGAGAAATTATCAATGTCTACGTATGCTAACATGGCGACATTCGGTTCAGTTGTATTATCCATTTTTGACAGCGATAGAATTACATGATAAATTTAATTTTTAATATTTAGTAGAAGCCGGATTCCATCGCACATTAAACTTTGCATAACGTGATTTGACTGTATTCAAAACATACGAAAAACTGTGTTTTATTTTGTCGGATTTCACCGATCAATGCTTGTGAGATAGGGGGTAGATTAAAACTCGTCTTGTGTACCATGCAGACCAATGCTGTTGCCACGTGTTGCTATACATGCTGATTCTGCTGCATTACTTTATACTTTAAGTTTAGAATGTCAGCCCTATGATAATCCTATCCTATACATTACATTAATTTCTAATAAAGCGTTATTTCTGTTTCAATTTACACTAAGTTAATGACCAGCGAAATGACTATTTTCGACTAAGAATATTGTAAACATTAATTAATTTTAATACTAAAATAAATAAATATCAGGAGACAATCTCACACGAATTGACCTAGTCCCAAACTAAGCTCTAGGCTTGTACTATGGGTACAAGACAACGATAAACATACTTATATATATAAATAAATACTTAAATACATAGAAACATCCAAGACTCAGAAACAAAATATTCACGCTCATCACACCAATATCTAATCTTACCGGGATTTGAACCCAGGACTGCTGGCTTCGGAGGTAGAGTCACTCTCAACTAGGCCACCGTGTCGTGACTACTAATTTAATTTTAATGTTTTTTTTCGGTTTTTTTTTTTAATGAATAACTCCGCTACTTTTTTTTACAGAATGTTAGGTGCTAACCCTTAGTAATAATAACGACATAAGTCTGACCCTAATCTTATAAATTCTATGTTAAACAACTACTAGTACGGTTAACAAACCACGTCAGATTTAATCGTTTCACTATTATCCTCACTACAACATAGATTTTTAATAAGGAAATATCTAGTTTTAGCACACCGCTCCGAATCCATAAACTTTCTTTAATATAGATTCTTATTTAGTTATTGTCTATATTAAAACCAAATGTCTAGCGGCGTACTTTACAAACCTAAGAATGGAATATAAGTTACTGTATACAAGTTATTGCGCGCGCATATGTTATTTGTATCAACACAGATTATAGGGACGTAGAGAATGGCTTCAGTCCAAGTTGTTTCCTATCAATTTAATCTACTGCCAAGACCTAAGTTATGCATCCATTTTCCCATCGCTATGTTCTGTATGTGAAAGAAGCTGTGTTCCTGAAATATGCCTCATGGCATAGAGCAGGCAATAGAGCGCACAGGCCGCACCAGACTGATGGTCAGCGGACTCTGGGACACATTAGCAATTTCAAGAATGAAGTCCCAAAACAGTTGCCAACCCTGAGGACTAAGAAGGAATGCCTCTATGCTAGTCTGTATACCGGTTGTCTTATCCCCACACCGGAACACAACAGCGCGAAAGCTGCTGTTTGGCGGTAGGTTATAGGATAAGATGGTGGTAGCGATCCGGACGGACCATGCACAAGGTCCTCCCACCACTAGTTATTTAACTATCAATTTACCGCGGTCTCAATACAAAACAAACAAATTTGTGAAATTTGCTTCGTACTTGTAATTTCCCACATGTATTTAATTCTTAATATAGATAATCGTACATACTTCTAATTCATAATTACGTAACGTACCTTGTCTAAGATTTTTTTTTTCATTTTTAAAGCGGTTTTTTTTCTAAAAAATATATATACTATATAACATACATACATAACATCACGCCTTTATTCCCAGAGTGGGGTAGGCAGAGCTACAGAAATACCAACAACTCTAAAAAGACTTGTTGATAATTCTGTAACTACATTTTGCACAATCAGGCCAAGAAGTTTACTAGTGTATTAGTGACAGGTTGCAAGCCCATCGCCTAACAGTACTACAAGCCCTTATTCCCTTAGTCGCCTCCTACAACATCCACGGGAAGAGATGGCACTATTCTAGCCCGGCAACCACACGGACTATCTAAGCTTACAAATCAAATTATAAGGTCCTCGAAATGATCTATCATTATATTCTATACAAATAAAAACAGTTAAGAACGAAAGTTCGTTTAATTTCTCTAATCGTTTTTTGCTTGATATTATAAACGGGAACAGGTAGACGCTTGAAATATTCACTGAATATTTAGTTGTATATTCACTTCAATAATATGTGATTGATTTAAAATTAAAAAAAATAAGGAAATAATTTTTCGTCGTTTTTCTTTTTACGGTTATAATATATTGTTTAACGTTGTATAGATAGTGGAACAGAACCCTTCGTGCGTGAGTCCGATTCGCACTTGGCCGGTTTTTAAATAAGGCGTTACAAGTAGTCACAAGTGTCAGGTACTAAATTAAACTGACCACTTCAACATTCAGTAGTACAAAAACATTTGTTTTTGTTAACTGTCCTGTTAATCTTTAGGGCTCCGTAATTTTTTTTATTACTTCAAATTCTGTAATGTATTTTCAAATGATAATGTCCCTGGTGTATTTAAATCTGATTAAATAGTGTCTCTTAGAGCTTGATTTATTCTTCAGGAAAACTTGTTTAATTTCATTAAAGCAAAACTGTAATGAAAGGTTAACAAAAGGTTCCAACCGAAAACCAGCTCTGCGGTATCCCAACCGCAATATTATGCTGAGTTGGAACCTTTGTGGCGCCACAATTCGCACATTCCATATATTTTCCACGATTTTTCTTTTTGGTGTCAAATTTCTTAATTAAAGCCTCTTGGCCTTATACGAAATTTTGCCGATTTCGCTGATTTACGTGATTTTACAGTTGAAATACTTTACATCTACTAATTTTAATGCGCAATACGGAAGGTAATTTCGATTTTTAACGAATGCGTGAGCTACTTTTTTGATTTAATTATTTTATTTTGATTAATCGACCTGAAACAGGCGACTGTTTTGTGAATTTTGCTGTAAGAGGTTTAGTATATCGCACATTCACGAATCGTTTTGACGTCTTAAAGGTATGAAAAAATTACAATTTATTGCTGTAAAAGTCGTCAAAAGAATGATTTAAACGACTTTTTACCACCTTCTTTTTTTGTATAAAAAAGGTATATTTTTAATCATTTTTTTATTTTTATTTTGGGTACGTGAAACTCTTGTTCATGAAATTAAAACAACAGTAATAAACTTCAGTTCAAAATCAAACCAATACCTTAAAAATATTTAAAAAAAAATGTATAATGTTTTAAAACAACCTAAATCTCGCATTATAATACTCGACAAAATAAAAAAGAAGCTCATTCATTTGTAACTCATTTATTCGATCATAACTGAAATGATATTTCATGATGTGGAAAACTAATAGAAAAGCAGTATTTTAACTGTAAAATAACGAAAAAAAACAAAACTGGCAAAGTTTTGTATACGGCCTCTTAATCATTTTCATCATTCATCAGGCACCGTCCAAGAAATATTTTGGTGTGAATTCCACTATACTCAGAAAATTAAATTGATGTATAGGAACTAATAATATTTGACGTTGAAATCTTACTCGTATTAATTGCAATTTTATTTGTGTTCTTTTTACTCATGTGGCGTTATGTTTTCTATGACGATCGCTGGCCTGCCGAATCCCCAGGTTTTCGCTTGAGGACATAATGCCAAACATAAAAAGCACCCTATAGTTAACTCCACAAGGTTGCTATTATAATGTTACTATAATAGGTATTGGGTCTCACAAATACTTTAGTTTTGGAGCATGACATCACTATAATATCAATAAGAATAAACCACTATATATCACTTAGCACATTAATCACATAATATCCATGATGTTACACGATTTTTTGATTATTTTGTTCACGAGAAAAGTGACAACGCTTGCACTTAACACCGTGATGCGTCTTGTTTTAACCCGACTGCGCGACGCAAAGGAGGGTAATGTATTTAACAGCCTAGATATTATGTGTGTGTGTCCCTTTATAGTGCTACAAAACTAAACGCGTAGTCCGATTTTGATGATTCTTATTCTCTTAAGACATGACAGTAATCAAAATTCAATATGGCTGCAACCAGACGCCGTATTAAGAAAATTAAAAAAATACAAATCAACCAAGTATGGCAAATGGGGTATTATTGAATTGGTACTTAAAAAACATTTTTAGGTTTCTTTCATCATTTTTCATTTTGAATGATCATTTAGGATTTATAGCGATTTAAAGTTGGTTAACAACCATAATTAATGAAATTAGATACTTAAATTTCATCACTTTTATAAATCTGTGATAAAGTTGTTATGCAATCGTATTATTTAGTCGTATAAAAGACTGCATGAGATTGTTTACTGTATTAAGTTTAATAGTCAACTTCTTGAATTGTAATTTTCTGTTATTTACTGCTCCAATCGGCAAGGAGGCGACTAAGAATGGTACACTAGGGAATAAGTTTAGGGACAACCAGCCAATGGGCACGGATCTCAGTTTAGGGTGTACCTATGGGGTGGAGAATGGCTTTTTTTTATACGTTTATTTTACGCAGTGTGGTTTTTTTTTATTGCAGATTTTAATATGTGATGCCGTTCGTTGCAAGCAACATTAATGTCGCTGAAAAAAAAGGCGAGTAAAATTATGATATTGCTTCACTTGAGGTAAGTTCGTTTAACCATCTAATCATTTGACGTATTTTTTTTATTTGTGTTGTTTTTACTTATTTTTCTCTTCAAAGAGGCAATGGGCGCCATCAGCAGCAACAGTGATTCGGTCTATATTTGGTTTAATCATTTAATTTAAAATAAATAGTTTAGTTTTAAAATTAGGTACATTAATATTTTTTATCCTATCGTAATTTGGTGCTAATTTATATTTCACAAGTGAATGTATTTGTTTTACTCTTATTGGTTTGTCAATGACATCACTATGTTTGTTAATTGTTTGATATTTTTATTTCTTATTCTGACGACCCCAATTTAAATTAAGATATTTTAACATATACACCACTTATTAAAATTATTTATAACCAATTACGTAATTCCATAAAAACTTAGATAGGTCAACGCTATTCATTTCAAAATTAAATTTGTTTCTCATCTCGAGTATTAATATAATTTGAACGAATGTTTAATGTCAATACTTAATGTAATGTTCTTAAGTTAATAAAATCTAGTTAGTGTATACCTACTAATAATTCCAATTGTGATTTTAAAATGTAATAAGTTGAAACGCAATAAACAAATTTTAATTTCAATTTATGCTGCATCATTACGTTGATTAATAAATTTTAATCTAAATCTGAACCTTATTATTAATCTATTTAAAAGTGTCTAATTATAAGTAGCTGATTACTTCTGTACCTTATCGCTTTGACGCATTGTCAGATAAGCGCAGCAGTTCAAACTTGACGTTTGGCTGACTGTACTTTGTACATCTTTAGTTACACTAAGTCATAGTAAAATAAAGGGCTATCAAACACTAAGACAGAACAATAGACGAAAACCGCAACTGTTGACAATATAGCTCCTTGAAGGTAACTAGTGTTTCAAATGATTAGTGTCGCTAAAAAGTTTAAGAACTGTAAAAGATTAAAATCTGTAAAAAATTAAGAACTGTAAAAGTTTAAGATGTGTAATCTGGTAGGTGTTAGGTAATTCACTATCCCGATCGCGAGTCCCGTGGGACTAAGGACGTATGGATAAAATAACGGACATACTCGTGATTACAACTTAATGGTAATTGGTTTATGGGTGTTCATGTTAGCCTAGTTCATTAAATTCCATCTGTTACCTATCTTACAACTTGTTACTATAATCTACACGTACTGGTGGTTTCATTTTTGTAACTAGGATCAAGCTATCAATTACAGAATGAATTCAACAGCGATATTTTTTCACAGTAATCTGATTCATTACTATACAGAAAGCGTCTAATCAGGCGCCGACGAGCTGTAAAGGTCTAACTATGACTGACCTTTCATTCCCGGGCGAAGATCTTCTCGGGAACTGCGCGCGAAACCAGCAGCAACCCTATACCTACAGCACAACACGCGAGCGAATGAAATACGACAGCGGCGTAACATCTACGCAAAAGTATCGGTTGTACAGGGAATTAGTTCCATAATGCGCCACTACGTCTTTTTCATTCGCTTTCGTACTTTTCCAGCTGGTAGTTTACAAATGCCTTACAGGCTAATGAATAATTCTGAAAACTCTGGCGTCTCCATAACGGGCAGAGCCTACTCTTCTTCTCAGCAGTTGTCTCCTCTTAGGAAGCGTTTCTTTATTTTTGATGTGTAATTGCCCGCGCGGCCTACTCACTTAATAAACATCTTCTTTAAAGTCGCTAAAAGTTAACCTAATACGAAATTAGGGATTTCTCTGTAAATTTCTTGAATGATGGCATCAGATCTTGCAGTGCGTGTCAGCTACTAAATTTGCAGAAGACGGTGAGTGTAGATGAAGAAAGTAATGTCAACTCACGCCAAGGCGCGGCGACGCGGCGTCACGCGGGACCGGGGAATGAGCCCGATGGACCACAGAAGCCATCCGGAGTGCAGGATCACCAGGATCGCTTCGTATATTCTCAGGGGCCAACGGATTCTGCATGGACGGGAAAACTGCGTTAGCGAAATTCTGTTAAGGCGCACAGAGACTGATTTCTAAGTTAACTACCCACACACCCCGATTTGAAAGCTTAGATTAAGTACGTATCAATATGAACAAAATATTTTTTCACTTACGGCTCTTTCTTCGTAAGGAGTCTCTTAAAAGAAGCCCAGAACTGTTTGCAGACCTCCATCGTTCTGTTGAAAAAAACGGAAATTTAATAAAAATCATATAATGTTACACACAAAAAGAAGGCGGACTTCAGGGACACCAACTTAATAATGATAATAATAATGGTAATGAAACAAAAGAATACCTATTAATAACTGTAGAAGAAGAACTAAAATAATTTATTGTAAAATGACACGATTCCAAAGTATTAAGAAATTCCATCGCCTTCCATGGATTCCATAGCCAGATGATCACCAAATTGTAAAATCGGTGGACAATTTCACGGCGATTTTGAGTAAAATACACCAACAAAAACAATTGAACTCAGAAGGTCCTCCATTTTTAAAGTATGTTAAAAAAGCACTGCCTATAATGATCAATTTCTCACCTATCTTTGAAGAGTCACAAACGAGTAATGAAGTCACTGAGCCCAGGTCGTGCCTCTACCCTTGCACCTATGTGACTGAGCAAACTGCGCAAAGGGGCAGACTGCGCAGAACGAAATTTCCAGAAGCACAGATAAGCCGCAATGCGTCAAGGGGGTGAGGGGTGTGCGCAGTTTCCAGCTGGGGGGTAGCTCCCCCCCCCGCCCTGAACACCGCCCTCTTCTGTAACCGTGAGCACTAAAATGGATGCAAACTGCGCATTTCTCCTCGAGGGGTTGAGGGGATGCGCAGGTTTCAGGGTTGCATTATCGTTAGTATGACACATTGCTACTGAGCACGCCCCTCTTTAAGCGAGCTTGACGCACTAAAAGTTGAGAGGTCACCGAGGTGGTCCCCCAGGCCTAGGACCCCTGACCACTTTTCAATAAAATAGATTCAAACTGCGCAGTAACTACGAAAGGAAAATCAATGATTGCATGCCGACACCCCACCACTTCCACTCTGGAGACGACAAAGCGACATTACATAACAAATTCTCACTGCGCAGACTCCATTTTAACGAATTTATGTATGACGTCAAACGAGCTGCACTGTGAGCCCCCACCCCCCCCAATCCCTTCCCCGATTCAAACTACGCAGAACTTGAAGGTTATACAAGGACACAGGAACACGCCATATACTGCGCAGACTCCCTGATCAGCAGGAATTCTTCTGCATATCAGCGAGTCTACTGCCATCCAGCTACTTCCCTCTTCAAACCCAGCTAAGCCAAAGTTCTATTTCTCGCATTCACAGCGAATTGGACAAAAGAACGAGAAATTTCCAGGCATGAGCATGGACACTTTAAATCACCACATATTCGGGTTAAGTTGGGTACGCTAAGGTACTATGAACTTTTTGAAAATTGACAACACTAATATCAAGGTACCACGTAACCGTAAGACCTGGAATTTTATTTATAGTGTGGCCTCTTTAATCATGTTAAATAAAAATCATGAACTGGCCGTTATTACAAAGAAAAGAAAATAATTAAGTTTCAATAAAGCACGCCTACTCCAAATACGCAAAATAATCTACAACAAACCGACAGACAACGTAGAGCGTAAACCACTGAACCTAAGGACTTTAAATTTAGAGGGAAAATTCCTTGACTACCCTTGCGGTGGAATAGAAAAATGTTTTTTTAGAATCAATCTTCATCGAAAAAAATAGGGGAAGTACCGGGGAACTAATTTTACGCATACGAAGCCGCAAGCATCTTAACTTTTCCCTTTTCCCTTTAAGAAACCAAAGTCATAACCTAGAATTACATACTCGGAAATCCTAGCTACGTTGTTGCATAGTGGCTCAACAATTAATCACTACGCCTACCCGCTCCCCTTTGTGCCTTTATATGCGTCATTAGAAAGGGCGGGGTCGCAAGGAGAGGGGGGGGCACCCGCTGGGTGGGTTCCAGAACATACCGACTGAATATAATTTACGTACAGAATAAATCACAATTAATTAATGTAACACTTTTTAGGGAATAACTCACGATGAAATGCAAATTTATAATGTTAAATATAAAAAAATACAAAATTTTGAAACTGAAATGAATCGGACGCACAAATTGCAATAACGTACATGATACTTAAAATTCTACTTAATTCCAAGGAAATAGGAATGCTTTCTGCGTGGCATCGGGAGAGAGGACTCATAGTTAAAATTCAATGTCGCTGCACTGAACAGTGAAAGCGAGAGCGAGTTTCCCTTTCTTTGGTACAGTTACCCAAAGAGGGAAAGCTTCAGCGAGAGCTTATTCTAGTTTCGAAACTAAATTGCATTCGGGATAAAAATATGACCCTTTTCCAAGTTTCACTTTGTTTAAGTTGAATAAATTAAGTATCTCAGTTAACTACACCTTTACAAGATTTAAAAACTAACGTTGCGAATTCACGATTTTTTTAAATACTTATTGCTTTTTTAATCATGACAAAAAAAAAGGTCCCTAAATCCGATTCAGGGTACGAAAACGGAAGGTTCGGATGATCAAATAAAGCAATTTTTTAAAACTGGTAAAATAAAATGAAGTAAAGCAGGAGTATCAAAAGTGTCACTTTATAATTCGTGAAATATTTAATGAATTAAATAAATATTTAAGAAATGAACACCTTTAGAAACTTATAAGATTAACTTCTGAATCTTAATTAGAAATTAAAATATCGTTCGAAATCCGATTCAAGTTACGAAAACCGAAGGGTTTGGGTAAGAATACAGAGTATTTTTAAAAAACTCTCTGGTAAAATAAAATGAAAAAAGGTACGATTATCAAAAATGACACTTTAAAATTAATTGAAACAATAGATGTAATGACTCAAAAAAATGCAAAGTAGAAGAAAATAAATGAACATAAATTTTAAAATGACTTACCTTATCTCCACTGGTGGTGTTGCACAGGACAGGAGTCTTGCTTGCTTGAGTGAGCAGCTCTTGGTAGGCAGGAGGCAGGCGACCACCCGGGACGGCGGCTGCAGCGCAAGTGACGCACTGCGAGCTCGCAGAAAGTTCTGACGTCGCAAGTGGGCGTCCATAAGGGAGGCGGGGCTTACCCCCACCACACCCAATTCACCCCTAATTCCTGGTTCCCAAGGACAATCCCATTGGAAAACACGCCCCAGATAAGCTTGAAGCTCTAACATTATTTTCGGTAAAAAAACCATTGGGAAAATAGCTTTGTTTTATGCTTAAACTAGTTTGTGTTTCGAGGCCTAGTCAAGATGCATAATGCACATAAGCAATTTTTGAAATTCGACAGTATCGGTTTCACGTAAGTTGATGTCCGATCGCGTCGACCGTAGAATTATTTTCCCACTTATCCCCCTATTTCCTCCCGTTAGAGGGCAGTTTTCGAAAAATCCTTTTGTAGTACACCTGTAGGGTACCCAAGGAATATTTCCATCGAAATTCAAGGCCCTAGGTTCAGCGGTTTAGACTAATCGTTTTCAGACAGTCAAGAAATCACAGGAGATTCTGGCTGTCAGAATATAAGATTTATTTATTATTAACTAGCGACCCACCCTTGCTTCGCTTCGGTATATGCGAGTTTTCTGTAACACCGGTACATAAACCAGAATGAATACACATAAAAACCTTCCATGAAAAATTATCTAACTCCTTAAAATGCTTGTTGTACTAGGCGCCATTATGACCGTCTTGGGCAAGCGGTTAAGTGGTAATTCTAATAACTATGATGAATTTTAACTACATCGTGTTAGAAATGTGAATGTGGGTTTGTTTACTAGTGTGCTCACACGAAATAGGCTAGGCTTGGGCACCACGTTTCGAGGACTATTTGCTTTGCGTAAGTGATGTAATGGTACTAACGGCCGAACCCTATATTCAAACCGCGGACAGATAGCCTTACTTCGGTTTAAAATTTGACACATTTTGTATGGGCAAATGTCAAATTTCAACCCGAAGTATGCCTTATCTATCCGCGGTTTGAATATAGGGTTCGGCCGTTAGGGATCACCGACAATCTGTTCATCGAATTATCGTTTCACCAAATTTAATTTTATCGACTAATTTCTGCTGATACGTTATTGTTTTTAGGCTATGTTAAGCATGAGTTGCATAGGTTAGGTCAGTTCGACCGTGGGAATGATTGTCGATGAAATGAAAATTCGGCGAAGTAAAACATTATATGTAATGAGTGTCGGTGATTAAGGATTAACGGTGTTACTTATACAGCTCGTGTACTTAAAGTTATCTAGAGTGTATTTTAAAAATAAATATAACTATCCTCGTGTGGTTACCGGGTTAGAATAGTGCCACTCCATGTTTTCCTGTGGATTTCGTAAGAGGCGACTAAGGGAATACGGGCTTGTTGTACTGTTAGGCTTGCAACCTATCACTGGTAAACATCTTAGCCGACTTGTGCAAAATGTGGTTAAAGAATTATGAACAAGTGTTTTTAGAGTTTTTGGTATTTCTGTAGCTCTGCCTACCCCATTCTGGGAATAAAGGCGTGATGTTATGTATGTATGTATATAACTAAACATATATCTATTATTTTCTCCTGTCAAGAATCCATCTCCATGCTCCTCTTAAATCACCGAGACTTTTTCAGTCTTTCCAAAACTCAGACCAACGCCAGAAAATGTGCACCCATAATTATAGGCTACTAGCGACCCCCCTGCGGCTTCGCCCGCTGCATTTTTTTTTCTTGACAATTCTTAATTTTTTATTTTTATAAAAAATATTTTTTGTAATAAAAAGTATTCTTTGTTACTTCTAGTACCTCCCAGAATATGTGTACAAAGTTTCATGATGATTCGTCTAGTAGTTTTTGTGTGAAAGCGTAACAAATATCCACGGTTTCACATTTATAATATTAGTAAGGATGTCGCCATTACAGATTTCTTAATGAAGTAGACCAGGGCTGGGATTCTACGCGGTAATAACGATATCGTATTTGACGTGCTGCCGTATTGAAACGTTTTGATAACTCTTACGCCATTTACAATAATGGCGACTGTGACATAAACGATTCTAAAACACGTCAAACGCGATATCGTCCCGCCCCTGCCCTAGGCCTTTATTCTACTGCGTTATAACGATATCGCGTTTGACGTGTTTTACATTCGTTTATGTCACAGTCGCCATTATTGTAAATGGCGTAAGAGTTATCAAAACGTTTCAATAAGGAAGCACGTCAAATACGATATCGTTATTACCGCGAAGAATCCCAGCCCTGTTTTCTCAATCCCGCGCCCAGTTTAAGGCATATGTATCAATTTTTTACAAGCATTACGAGTAATATTTCACTTTGTACTTGTTGTTATTGATGTATTACGTTTTTAATATTATTATTACGTCTCGCATAAGTACTTTTATCTTAGTATTTCTTATGTTCATAGTGAGGTACATTCAGGTAATCATCTGTACCTCACCAATACACTAATTATATTACACTATGTTTGTATCTGTGTTATCTCCTAAATAAATATCAAAAAAATATGTTTGTATATGGGTATGTGTGTATGTTCTCTACGGAGTCTAAAACGGCTGACCGATTTTAATTACATTTTCAGACAATCTTCAGATTAGGGATTAATCTTTCGGGAGCTACGGTTCCACACATACACATACTATACACAAACATACCCATACACACACACGTCCAAATACCTCTTTTTTTTCGGGGGATTAGTAAAGTACAAAAGCAAGCAAGTTACAAATAGGAAAAAAATGTACATGTTGTACATTTTTTTCCTTACGCTCTAGTGTTATTTTTTCATAAGACATGCATGAGCATTAAAAAGTCATAGTTCGGACCCTCTGCAAGAACATTCTATACAAAATCGACTACAGGAATGACGTCACAGCTGCAAGTGTTCCTTGTTTAAAATGTACGGACCTTAGAAATTTGCGTTTATGTCAGAAATTACTATGTTAAAGTAAAAAAATTGAATTAAAATTGCGTGTAGTTGCCGGGTTAGAATAGTGCCACTCCATGGCTTCCCGTGGATGTCGTAAGAGGCGACTAAGGGAATAAGGGCTTACAATACTGTTAGGCGATGGGCTTGCAACCTGTCACTAATACACTGGTAAACATCTTAGCCTGATTGTGCAAAATGTGGTTACAGAATTATCAACAAGTTTTTTAGAGTTGTTGGTAATGCTGTAGCTCTGTCTACCCCATTCTGGGAATGAAGGCGTGACTTTATGTACCTATGATTAAAAAATATAAATAAAATGAGGATGCCGAAAAAAACAATCTAAAATTAAAAAAGGGGTTTTAAAATTTTAGTTCAATATAAAATATAAGAGCTTAACCACTCGGAGGGCTACATTTCTTTCCTTTTCACAATGCTCGGACATACAAACACGCACACGCGCACACACACGCACACACACACACACACACACACACACACACACACACACACACACACACCCTCACACACACATACACACACATACCGTACTGCAAAATTACTATTTCAGATCCTACTTTATTTTTGAATAGACTACTCATTTATTGTGTATCGAAACATTAGATCTAATGTACATTTTAACTTAAATCTCAAGCCGCACTGCTCTGGTAATTCTTAATGATATTGAATCCCACGATACAGGCCTTGCCTAGTGTGGGAATCACAGGTAATCTTGTAAGCAAATTCATACTTTTGTGATCAATAAATGTTTTGTTTGTTTTGTTTGTTTGTTTGTTAATAAAAGGGTCCAAACTTAGTATATTGCGTTTTAAATACTTTTTTACATTTTCTCCTAAATCGTATCAATGAAACTAAACACCGTTTTTCATGCACGTTTCCTATTGTTAATTGACGCATCATTACATATGTACATGAGCCTCAAGTACTGGATGTTGATAATATGATAGATAAAAGTGTATCTTTAACTTAGGCAATGAAAATGAGTATTTATCTCTGTGAGAGTATCCAGTGATTGCAAAAATTTAGTTGAAATTTTATTCCCCGCTCTTATACGTATCTATGTATCTATATTTATAACATGAGCCAACTTAAGGATTTAAGGTACTTTCCCTCCAGGGTCCGACTTATTTTCCCACACTGTACATACACGTTAGGTTGCGCTGAGACAAGCACCAAGCATTTATGTAGCAGTGAACTATTGTGTTACTGTACAAAACTGAAAGTGGTTAATTGCCATACTTCAAACGCATTACCAGTTTTAGGACGGCAGTCTTAAGTGGCCTGGGCTGGAATTCTACAAGGTAATAACGATATCGTTTTTGACCTGTTTCCGTATTGTCAACGTTTTGATAACTCTTATGTCATTTACAATAATGCCGACTGTGACATAACGATTCTTAAACGTGTCAAACATGATATCGTTTTAACGCACCTGAATAGAGGCACTGTGCTTCTATTCTACTCGGGAAAACGATATCACCTTTGACATGCTATCGTATCGTCAACGTTACGATAGCTCTTATTTACTTGACAGTAATGGCGGCCTTGTTAAAAACCAATACGATAACTTGTCAAAGGCGATATAGTTTCACCGAGTGGCACGGAGCTGTGTGCTTGTTTACTATTAAAAATATAAGAGATTGCTTATTATCTAATTGCCTCTTTGGCTTCTACGAAGCCTCTACGCCTGCGTAGCACCCACTCGTAGCAGACAAATGAAATACGCTTACGAATATTATTTTCGTTATATTAAGGTGCTTTGATATCCGTTGGTTAGATTGGTTTTGATCATAGATAAAACTTTTATTTGATGTGTAATTCACACACGTACATATTATGTCCAAACTAGCAACAATGTTCATAAGGTCGGTAAAGTATGTACAGTGGAAGTCATAAATATGTTTACACTTTAGTACCATGTCACTTTCATTCACTGAGATAACTACATATAATTATATATGAAATTGTCTCAGTGAATGAAAGTGACAAGGTACTAAAGTGTTAAAATATTTATGATGTCGACTTTACAATAAATATACAAAAATTAGATTTAGTCAAAAATTAAAACTTTTTTTGTATGGAGGAGATCCTGTCGCCACCGTCCGACTTCATCATCAGATCAGCTCGATGGTTCCATATACTGTCATCGAAATTAAGTAGGTATACCAAATTTTAGCTCAATCAGTCCCCAGGGATTGGGTCAAATCTTCGTTGCAAGATAAACATTGGAAGTGAACAAAAAGCTTTTTTTTTTAAGAGAAACAAATTTATTTAAACAAAACACATTTAAAAAAATACATATTAATTAGAACTAACTTATAAAATAAAACCCTCCGTTGAACCCACTTGCGGCATCGTGCCGAGGACGCTCGCAGCATTATCCCGCTGCACTGTAATGCTCAGTCGTTGAGGGCCATGTTTTGCTGCAATTTGTGGCCGGGCAACTATACACATCTTGCTCTAACCTACGAAGTAAGAGTAAAATAGCAATAGTTGCCGGCCACAAATTGCAGTAAAACATGGCCCGTTTAGAAGCCCCCTAAGCAAAAGCTTTTAATAATAATAATAAAGAACAAGAGCCTGTAACTCTTCAGGATCCACAAACTGAGCAAATGGCAACAAAATCCACAACCATAATCATTAATTAGAATATGTTTAAGATTTGTTAGCAGTGAAAGCAATATAGACATAACTATTCAAAATTATTTCAATGAATCTTGAGTCTTAAACGTGTTTGACAAAGTAAAATTATCTGTGATATTTGAATACAAAGGCATGATAGGGAGTCTGTGGGGCTAGTCAAGTTGCATTCGACAATAGTTGGCGCTTATGTTTCGATTGAAAAATGTATGGAATTGACATAAGCCACCGAGATAGTCACGTGGTACTATCTCAGTTGCTTACGTCAATTCCATACATTATTCAATCGAAACATAATCGCTAACGATTGTCGAATGTAACTTGACTAGCCCCACTGGATAGATATACTAGACCATCCAACCCCAGACACTTACCCAATGCACTCTACTTTTAAATACCAAAGAAAAATAAAGAATATGGGAAGCGGGTTTGGACTGCTTACTTACCCCACATACTAACAGCCTCCCTAGACATGTTGTGGATAATATAATAGATAAACCTAAAAGTATTAAAAGTATTACTAAAAAAACACTTGTTGATATTGTAGAATAAACAAGTACAGAATTGAATAACTATAAACAAATTTTTTACATTACTAGAAAATATAAGCACTTGATGCCCATTGAACAAGAACGTAGATAGGCATAAATGTATACACACATAACATAGGTATGTGTGAACTGGTGAAATTACTAGTATAGAGGCATTCCATCTTGGTCCTCAGGGTTGGCAACGCATGTAAGGTCTGACGATTATAGTCTTGAGAATTCAAATGTCTATGGGTCTCAGATTCCACTTACCATCACGTGGCCTGGCCTGAGTGCTCTTGTGCCTTCTCTTTGACATTTAAAAAAAATGTGTCTATACATATGCTTACTGCATCAATAAATCTAAAAACAAATACAAGGGGCCTGTCCTCTGCACTCCTTAGTTTAAAAAAAAACTTTTTTTTTTTTTTATGGCATCAAGAAGGCAAAAGAGCACACAGGCCACCTGATGGTAAGTGGAAACTGTGACCCATAGACATTCGCATTCACAAGACTGCAATCTTGAGACTGCAAATGCGTTGTTAACCCTGAGGACTAAAATGGAATGCCTCTATGCTAGTTATTTCACCGGCTGTCTTATCCCCAAACCGGAACACAAGAATGCGAACACTGCTGTTTGGCGGTAAAGATTGATTAACTATTATTTATGTAATTTGTACTTTATTTAAAAATAAACAGATTAAAATTATTATTTTTGGACTCATCTAAACTTGATCGTAAGCGATTCTGATTTTAAATTAATACCTCTACGCGTTTCTCCCATGAAGCATCGGTGGCCTAGAGGCTTAGGTGGTCGACTCGTGATCGTGGGGTACCGAGTTCCAACTCCCGCGGTCACCAATGAGTATCTCTAACTTAAGTACATTACCCGATGCTCATACGGTAAATGAAAAACATCGTGAGGATACCTGCACATTCAAACAGCTGAGTGTGTAAGAGGGTAATTGCACAAAAGATCCTAATAAGGGATCGAATTGTACTCGTATCCGAAAGCGCCCATCTTTAAGCTAAGATAAGATAGGGCAGGGTTTCCATTTTTTAGGGTTCCTACTCAAAGGTTAATAAATGTTTTAAAAAACAAAAACCGACTTCTAAAACGCAAAAAATAACTTGTTTTAAAATTGTAGGCACCTACTTAATAGTTTAGTCCAATTAAAGTCGGCTTTTTGAAAATGTTGTGGTCGCCGACTTCAATGCTAAAAATACTAAAATCGCTATAATGTTTGCCTACAATATTTGAAAAGTTCCCTCAATTCCTCAAGTCCCATTGTCACCAAATCTGAATCTGATGAGGGGATCAGCCCCTCATCAGATTCAGATTTGGTGACAATGGGACCACTTGGGAAGTATGCTCTATCAAACCAAAAAAAAGTCCTTTACTAAGACTCCGCTGTCCGCCTGTATGTCTGTCTGTCTTTCACCAGGTTGTATCTCATAAACCGTGAAAACTAGACAGTTGAAATTTTGACGGATAATGTATTTCTGTTGCTGTTATAACAACAAATACTAAAATCAGAATAAAATTAATATTTAAGTAGGGCTCCCATACAGCGAAAGCGATTTTTTGCCGTTTTTTGCTCGATATTAATAACGGTAAAAAGGTAGATGCTTGAAATGTTCGCAGAATATTCAGTTGTAACATTTACTTAATTGTTTTTTTAATAAAATAAATGAAGTGGGACTTTCATGCAACGAACGTGATTCTTTGCCGTATTTTTAATAAATAGTGTGTAAGTGTAAAAGTGTTAAATTTGTATATATACTCGTAATGGTACGAAACCGTTCGCGCGAGTCCGACTCGCACTTGGCCGGTTTTTTCCGTTTGAGGTAAGATTAAGAACAATAAAAGTGACGTGAAGCTCAGAAGTGAAATAAGTAGACACCATTATGAACTTCCCCCTTGCTTATTGTTCCGTGCAACCTTGCGCTAGAAGCATACCGAGCATTCATCCGAAGGAGAAAGTTTGGAAAACTTCGATGCTAATTCCCTTAGAGGTGGAGAAATACTTTTCCACCGCTTCGTCGCTAGGCTGCGGAAACGGCCGGTGAAAGTTAATTTACTTGAGCCAGTTCAGTAAAAAGTTTGAGCCAGTTAAGCGTTTTTTACTTTATCCTATATTTAACATTACATGTTTATTTTCAGGGCTGGGATTCTACACAGTAATAACGAAATCATCTTTGACGTGTTTCCGTATTGACAACGTTTTGATAACTGTTATGTCATTTACAATAATAGCGACTGTGGCATAAACGATTCTAAAACACGTCAAACGCGATATCATTATAACGCAGTAGAATAGTGGCCCAGTATTCTAATACAAAAAGGTATGAGAATGTTTTTCTTATCACGTTTATTACTCAAATATATTTTAAACTTCGTCCCGCTGCAATGTTTTGTTTTTCCCTTTGGATTATATATTTTTTTCTTTCATAAAAACCTTCTCCTGACAATAATGAACACACCAAAAAAAGAATTAGCGAAATCGTGTTCATGCGTGATGCCGTGAACAAGGGAAATGGGGATTAATTTTTATATATACAGATATGTTTTAATGATATTAAAAATATAATTTCGACGAATTTACGCTATTATATCCTCATGGTAATATTTTGTTTGAGAGGATAGTGAACCGATGCCTTAATCGCGTAGCTGTCAAAAATAATCCATACAAATCTAGTTCCGGGCGATAACGTTTCTAACCCCCTAAATCTAATACGATTTCCACGATTTTTGAATATGTTGTAGATATTATGAAAAACTAGATCTGCAAGTTTCCGCTTTTGTTTTTGATATTTTATTTTCATTCTAAAAAATATTTTCTTTGAAAGGAAGACGTACAGACATCGTTTTGCATAATATCTATAACATATTCAAAAGCTCCTGTTTCTGAGTGGATTAGCCCTCCTGGCCTGCTGTAAAACTAACTTAACCTAAACCTTCCTAAGATTATTTAACCTAATTCCACTATTAGCAAATATCGTGTTTTGCGAATATCATGTTTGACTAATATAATGTTTTGCGAATATCATGTTTGCTAATATAATGTTTTGCGAATATGATATCCTGCGAACCCAAGTACTTAGAAGACTTTTTTTATGTTATTGTACTTGTGTATGCATAGCGTACCACAATCCTACCAGTAGGATTTCCATTAAGTCCTACTGGTAAGACCGTGGTACGCTATGACTACATAACTGTTGAAGGAGCTGGGTCTGAATGACAAAGTTAATAAGTTATAGGTAGGACCTTGGGCCTCAGAAGGATAGCACAATTAAAATAAGTAGGTTTAAGATTATATTAAAAAAGTTATATAAGGGTGTGACAACAAAAATAAACGGGTTACCTTCGTTTTGTTAAAAAGTTTTTGGTCAAATGTTTCATTTGCCAACCTGCTTTGATTTTGGAACCGTAAATATTTCAGGATTTTATAAAAGCTAACCTAACCTAACCCCCCTTTGTGGTTGCCGGGTTAGAATAGTGCCACTCCATGTCTTCCCGTGGATGTCGTAAGAGGCGAATAAAGGAATAAGGGCTGGTAGTATTGTTAGGCAATGGGCTTGCAACCTGTCACTAATACACTCGTAAACATCTTGGCCTGTTTGTGCTTAATTTATTATTATTATTTATTTATTTAATCTTCTTTGCACAATACAAATAAATGTAAAAAGTACAAATGGCGGACTTAATGCCTAAAGGCAATTTTTTTTAATGTGGTTACAGAATTACCAACAAGTCTTTTTAGAGTGGTTGGTATTTCTGTAGCTCTGCCTACCCCACTCTGGGAACAAAGGCGTGATGTTATGTATGTATGTATGTAACCTAACCTAACCTGTAGGGTTCTACCCGATGGTAAAGTCGAAGTCATAAATATGTTTACACTTTAGTAACTTGTCACTTTCATTCACTGAGACAATTACATATATTATATATGAAATTGTCTCAGTGAATGAAAGTGACAAGGTACTAAGTTGTAAACATATTTATGACGTCGACTGTACTAAAATAAATTCTGAAAAATGTATATAACATTGGTTTGGCAAATGAAAAATTTGGGAAATGATACATATGACCCAAAATATTTTGGCCAAACGGCACGCTGCCGAATAAACACACAACAAATTACAAATGTATCAATTACGACGATCGTTATTAAATAAATAAATAAATATCAAAGACAATCTCACACAAATAATTGACCTAGTCCCAAACTAAGCTCTAGGCTCGTACTATGGGTACTAGACAACGATAAACATACTTATATAGAGAAATATATACTTAAATATATAGAAAACATTCAGAGAAAAGGACAGAGCTATATAACTGTTATAGCTCTGTCCTTTCCTCTCAGCGTAAACAGAACTGTGGTGCTAGACAAGTTGCATTCGACAATCGTTAGCGATTATGTTTCGATCGATAAATGTATGGAATTGACGTAAGCCACCGAGATAGTAACGTGACACTTACGTCAATTCCATTTATTTTTCAATCGAAACATAATCGCTAGCGAGTGTCGAATACACCTTATCTAGCCCCACTGCATAGTTATGTCATAATAACCCCCCTGCTGATGTAACTTAAAATGACGCGTAGAATGTACGTTACGCTGTAATATTGTACGGGCAACGGGCACCCTCGGCTAATGAGAGGTGTGGTGATATAATAATACTGGGATATGGAAGGCGCGTCGGCCGCCCGGCGCGTTCGCACGACGTAGGCACAGCGGCGGTGAAAATACGCGCGCGCTGGACGTGGCCCGACGACGTTCGGCGACCGCCACCGCGGGGTAACTGGCGTTCCCGTTAGCTGGAAGAGATCCCTTAAAGGGATAAGTTCGCCTTTGTACGTTCCTATTCTGTGAATATTGTATGTGAATTTCTTTTTTTAGTACAATAAAGTGTTTACATACATACATTTCACTACCTCTTTTTATGATAATGAGAAGGCACACGAGCACTCAGGCCACCTGATGTTAAGTAGAATCTGAGGCCCATATAGACACATGAATTCTCAAGACTATAATCTTAAGACTACATTCCTAAGACCTCAAATGCGTTGTCAACCCTGAGGTCTAAGATGGAACGCCTCTATGCTAGTAATTTCACCGGTTGTCTTATCCCCACACCGGAACACAACAATGCGAACACTGTTGCTTGGCGGGTGGTTAATGGATGAGATGGTGGTAGCGATCCGGATGGACCCTGCGCAGGGTTGTGCCACCTCTAGTTAAGTAAAAACAAAGACACTGTTAACTGACCACCCGTACGTAGACTTTAATACGACGCGATAAGATTTATGTTCGTTGTAAATGTACAGTTAACAGTATCTTCGATTGTACCTATTAGAATTTTTTATCAATATTGCGAGTCAGTCCCAATCTTATCTTGTCTTATCTTACAAATGGGCCCTTTCGGATACACTTCGAACCCCTTTACGATCCTTTGTGCAATTACCCTCTTACACACTCAGCTGTTCGAATGTGCAGGTTTCCTCACGATGTTTTCCCTTCACCGTAAGAGCATCGGGTAATGTACTTAAGTTAGAAAAACTCACTGGTACATGGTGACCGCGGGGGTTTGACCTCGGTACTGTAATGAAAGAAGGATGTGGCAGTACATACTCCTTTCATTGTTTTCTTTTTTCTATTTTGTTATGTCGAAATGTCTCGAAATCTTTTGAATAAAAAAAGATTTCGAAATATGGAATGCCCGCCGGTGGTTTTCAGGGGGACGCTCCAGAGTCTCCAACGGACCGCGTTGGCATTCACATGTGAACTAATGTATATTTAAACGTTAAAATAAATGAAAGAATATATTAACACTGCAAAAAAAAAAAAAAAAAAAAAAAAAAAAAAAAAAAAAAAAAAAAAAAAAAACATTTTTTTCTATATGTGCTCATGATCCTAATGAGTTTGTATATAATGAATCTTCTTTGAAGAAAACTGATTATATTTATTTTACAGATTGGGTGCAGCGCAATGAAAACTATTTGTTAAACCTTAACGACGAGAAACCGGTTGTCTTTGACGTGAATGATGGATTGACGGCCAAGCAAAAGACAGAATTGGGTGGTTTATTGAAAGGGTTCCGCGACACTTTTTCTTCAAACGTTTTACCATAAACCAAAATATTATCGACATATACAACAACCTTTTTGTATTTCAACCCTGCAAGCACCTTGTCCATCACATCAAAAAAAAAAAAAAAAAAAAAAAAAAAAAAAAAAAAAACACTACTGTTACTAAATACTTAGAAAACTACTAAGGCTTAGGAACAAATACACAATATTTGACGACACGTTGGCCTAGTTGGGAGTGACCCTGCCACCGAAGCCAGCGGTCCTGGGTTCAAATCCCGGTAAGGGCAGATATTTGTGTGATGAGCGCGAATATTTGTTCCTGAGTCTTGGATGTTTTCTATATATTTAATTATGTATTTCTCTATTTAAGTATGTTTATCGTTGTCTAGTACCCATAGTACAAGCCTAGAGCTTAGTTTGGGACTAGGTCAATTTGTGTGACATTGTCCCGTGATATTATTATTATTATTATTAATTACTCAAATATTTGCCCATACTGGGAATCGAACACATATTGAACATCTGAGACAACACGTGCAGCCTCAAAAAAACAGTTAATTAAGTTTTTACCGTTTCTTTCTTTTTTTACTCACGCAGAAATCAAACGATTCTCTCAGAAATTTTATTCGTCTCAAAACACAGTACATCAATAATGGGTATAAGGTTAAAACGGCATTCATTCCCCTTTTCCTTGAACTGTTTAACCGCTATCAATCAGACAGGGTAACGACGTTGTATCTTTTCCTTCAAATACGTCTTTCTTAGACAAGGTCGGATCGGCTACGCCCTCCCCGCCGCTACGGCACCCACGTCCGTGCGAACATAAGAGACAGTGAAGAGTGTAAAGACGCGTGAATTCTAATAGATCTGTAAAAATACTAGGGTGTTTATTTTATAACATTTTTTTTTTTTTTTATGTTAAGAAGAAGGCACACGAACACTCAGGCCACCTGATGGTAAGTGGAAACTGAGACCCATAGACATTTGAATCCTGAAGACTACAATCCTAAGACCTCAAATGCGTTGCCAACCCTGAGGACTAAGATGGAATGCCTCTATGCTAGTAATTTCACCGGTTGTCTTATCCCCACACCGGAACACAACAATGCGAACACTGTTGCTTGGCGGGTGGTTAATGGCTAAGATGGTGGTAGCGATCCAGACGGACCCTGCACAGGGTCCTACCACCTTTTGCTTGGTGATGTATTAAAATCGTAGCAATTTCTAATATCGGGAACTGGGCTGAGAGATATGGTTTACGTGTTTTCGTATTGTTTTTTGATCGGCCGCCATTACCGTCAAGTAAATACGAGCTATCAAAGTGACGAAAAGACGATAACCTCAAAAACACTTAGGTTTTATGGTGTAGAGTCTCAGCCCTGGCTTTAAACACTGCCGCATGAATTTAACCAAACAAATGAATAAATATGGTATCGTTGTTGCGCCCGCCAAATTCACTGTTATTTTTTATAAGGAGCATTTTCAATCTGCGACCAAATCTGTAGAATAATTCTCAAATTTAAAAATCCTTTATGTAAAACTAGCGACCCGCCCTCGCTTCGCTCCGGATTAAAGTATTATACATATATACCTTCCTCTTGAATCACTCTATCTATTAAAAAAAACCGCATCAAAATCCGTTGCGTAGTTTTAAAGATTTAAGCATACAAAGGGACATAGGGACAGAGAAAGCGACTTTGTTTTATACTATGTAGTGAAGAATCGCTTTGCAAATTAACGGTTGCAGCAAAGTGACGCAGTTAAAACATCAAACGTCTCTTGGGATCGGATTAGATTTGGTGCCACTTTGACATCGAGGTCCAGCCAGACATCAATTTCGTCGACTGCAATCCGCATTTTAATTGAGAGCACATATTATTTTTGTCCGGTAGCATGACATGGCATGCTCACTCAAAGGGCTTTGATTATGGCTTCGTTGATCGGATCGCAATTCCCATTGCATGGTCGAGAAACGTTACAGTTAAAATACGCGTCACCGCCACCATTTTACTGAATTAATGAGTCGCAATTGAATATTATTAATAATTGAGTTGGTAACACAACGAAACCAGCATTCAAAAATCATTCAGGTATAAGATCCGCCATTTACTCGACAATTTACTCGCTTAACCATGTCAAATTAATTAACATGTGTCCAATATTATTGAGTGGGTTGTTTAATTTTTCACACTTTGTAACTTTTAACGACTTGGCTCGAATTCTTAGTCCTATATATCTCAAAATTGTAATAAAATTCGTTGGTTGTTACAGGTTGCACTTTGACAAGTTTTCGTATCAATTTTCATGATTATGCAATTTACCGAAGCCGCACAGGCAGAGATTATGGTGTTGATTGTCGATATCCTTTGTTTGACATAAGTTGACATTAGAGTAAGTTATTGTTTGTTGTTTATGGATCTATAACAAACATTGAAATCTGCAATCGCATATATTTAAGTATTATTGTATTTTACGGTTGGAAAACTTAGGTCTCTACGTCAAAAGCCATAACTAGAATAGTAGATTGAAAAATCATGATGGTATCGTCCTACCTAAGCGCTAGAACACGCTCTTCGATTTGCTGAATAACTTATAAAGATTAGAATTTACTCTGCAATTTCGGCATAAGATTTTCCACCGAGTGGGGGCGGTGGGTGCTATGTGCGGGGGTGGAGGGTGCTTGACGGGGCTCTGTGACTTTTTGTTGTTAGCATCTCGGGCACGAGGCAGGCAGAATGGTATGTTGGGTGGCTTCCCGGCAATTGAAGCGTTACGAAATCATCACGTGGGCGAAGGCAGTCCAAGACGTTTCCAGAAAGAATTTTTGCGGTCCCCCGAGAACGTTCTGCATTGAATGCTGGAAGGTTCTACGGATTACAAACTCTCCTACAATCGCGATATTCCTATAAAACGCTTCTGGAAGGTTCGTTCATTTCTATCTTCATTTCATAACTACTTTGCTTTAAAACGTTTCTGGACGATCAGTTTTAATGTCTTTTTTAGTGCTGCTCTCAATTTTGTCATATAATGAATTTTACTTCAATAACTGATAAGGGGACCTGAAAATGCCTGAAAATACGTTTTCAGGTTATTGAGTAATCTGTTAGAACTAGGTTGACTAAAAACAATCATCAGACGCAAAAAATAACGATAACTTGGTCGACGTGTTGATAGTTTAGTTTGTGATAGAGCTTTCTCTAAAAAGCACTGGAATTATATTTAAGACGTATCATATGAATTATTTGTACCTATTAATTATCATTATGCTGCACAAAAAAATACTTATACTAATTTTGGAACAGATTAGGATCAGTCTTATCTATTTTTATTATCACTAAACCTAAAATTACAATCGTCAGACTCGATTATTGTCTAAAACAAATAGTTTGACGTTTATAAATTATAAATGAACGTAGTCAGATATCTAAAATTAGAGAACACTAATCTGGGCTGAAATTCTTCACGGAAAAACCATATTGTTTGCCGTGTTTCCATATCAACGATTTGATAGGTCTTATTTACTTGAGAGTAAGGGTGGCTGAATTGAAAACAATACCATCACACGTCAAAGACCATTTGGTTTTATCGAGTTGAATATGCCATGAATTAGCCACAATATTACATTAAAGGCCGTAGTAATAAACTTATCTAGGCCTCAACACATCGACAGATGCATCTGCCAATAGATCAGCAACCGTATCCGAACATAAATTCGGAATTCCACACATTTGCCGATGCGTGGACAGAGCCTTGCATTGCGCTGTCACTCTTTGATCCGTGTCGTAAAAACCGACAGCAGGCTGATAAGTGGCAGACGCATCCGCCGACGTTAAATACCTACCACAGACAAGGTTTTACCCCCGTCTAAGCGTCGGTGGATCCATAGATTCCCGTCACAAGATACGTCAAAGTAAAAGTCGAGCCATAGAAATCTGTCTTCAGAACATACCTTCGCATACCCGTACATTTGACGACACGCTAGCCTAGTTGGGAGTGACCCTGCCTTCGGAGCTAGGGGTCCTGGGTTCAAATCCCGGTAAGGGCAAATATTTGTGTGATGAGCACGAGTATTTGTTCCTGAGTCTTGGATGTTTTCTATGTATTTAAGTATATATTTCTCTATATAAGTAAGTTTATCGTTGTCTAGTACCCATAGCACAAGCCTATTTAGGGCTTAATTTGGGACTAGGTCAATTTGTGTGACATTGTCCCGTGATATTATTATTATTATTATTATAAAAAATCAAATTGAAAAAGTTTCTAAGCACATCTACGTCCTTAAACTTGCACGACCTTTTTGACGCATTATCGTCGAGATCACTTTAATAATACGATCCTAAGTAAGGTACCTAATAAAGACATTGATATTTTAAAAACAAAATTACAGACGAGTATCAGTATCAACAAGTTTTCGGTGAGCATGCTTCAACGGATCAAATTGACCATTTGCTTTGTTCTGTGGAATTGTGTTTTAATTAATTAATTATTGTTTGCACAGTATTTTATTGATACGCGGCTCTGCGGTGCAAACAAAAAGCAATAATTGTTGATGGCCACCTGTTATTGTGTAACCGGTTTTTCGAGGCTCTTTAATTATCATTTAATATTTGAAATCATAGCCGCTGGGGCGGAAAGGTTCTAGAGTGGCGACCGCATAATCAAAAGATAAAAAAAAAAACAAAAGTTGTTTATTCAGTAAGTAGGCCGCGCGGGCACTTTTACACGTCAAAATTCTAGCAGCGCTTCCCAAGAGGAGATCACTGCTGAGAAGAAGCGCCGCAAGGAACTCAACAGTCAGTCATTTTTTTTTTTTTTTTTTTTAACAGTGTTAGAATCTCAGTTATCTTGGGTTCAAATCCCAGAAAAGCAAGATATTTGTGTGATGAGCACGAGTATTTGTTCCTGAGTCTTGGATGTTTTCTATTTATTTAAGTATATGTTTCTCTATATAAGTATGTTTATCGTTGTCTAGTACCCATAGTACAGTCAAGTTCAAAAGTATGTATACACTTTAGTACCTTGTCTATTTAACGTCATGTTTAAACTGCCATATGAAATTATCCAAGCGATTAAAGTGACAAGGTACTAAAGTGTATACATACTTTTGAACTTGACTGTACAAGCCTAGAGCTTATTTTGAGACTAGGTTAATTTGTGTGACATTGTCCTGTGATTTAATTTATTTAAATAAAATATAAAAATATATTATGCATACTTGTCGAAACTCAATACTCACTACTCAATAAACACAAGACCAAATAAATGTAATAATAATATTTATTACGTACCCATGACGGTCCAAGACTACATGAAATAAAATTAAAAAAAAACAATACGTTCTCCTACAGAAACCGTGCGAAGCAAAGAGTTGTTAGGGCTACCATTAGTTGGACTGATGATCTAGTGAAGTACCACAAAAACGAGCGTCGTGAAAATGCTTGAGGAAGGCCTGGGTGTAGCAGTGAAAGTTCTTCGGCTATTATTTAGTTACTGATATAAATTTTAATTTAACTTATTATAAACCTCTTCACGAAAAGGAAAAAAGAAATTACATGGTTCCTAACTCAATAAATCAAAAAGTTATGAAGGTGGCTAGACATGTACTACGATAATTTTGCAAATGTTTATTTTACAAAATCGTGTCTAACTTCCGACTGCTTTTTTTGTGGTCTAATCTATGTAATAAACCTGAAGCAACCTAAGTGTTTTTTTAGGAATATGGTGTTTGTAAACTATTGAAAAATCACGTGTGGCAAACTCATTTTACAATATACAATGATGTATGTTATTACTTTTAGCAAATAAACCGCAAATCGCAACCGCAGTTGAGGGCCTACCCGAATGGTTGACGATGATCCAATTAGTCCGATGCATCTGTCGCGGCGTTACGGATGTTAGGCTCAAATTCGACGAACCTAACAATAACTGGAGACCATACAGCGTACATTGCGGAGCTTATATGAAGCCTATTGATTGAGGAGCTCGTGAACTGTGTAATGTAGGTATACCGAATTGAAATGCACCACTTGTCACCGAGGCCCGTTTCTCGCAACTCACTAGACTAATAATATTAGTCCATGCGGTACATTTCACTAGTAGACTTGTAGAAAAAATCTATTGAGTGGACTAGTATTATTAGTCTAGTCATTTATACATGCACATACATAACATCACGCCTTCATTCCACAAATGTGATAGGCAGAGCTACAGAATTCTGACAACTTGAAAAAAAAAATGATAATTCTGTAACCACATTTTGCACAATCAGTTTAAAAACACTCCTTCAATATTTTGTACCGAACCCTCGGTCCGCGAGTCTTATTTTTTACTAAACTGTCTTTGGCGTTATTAACTGCGTATGTTACTAATTGTGGCGCGGTAACCTTCTAACATACAAAAATAAATAAATATGCACAGCTAATAGGATCTTACCGACCGCGCCATGTATTGTTTTATTTTAATGTTTATGCAATTAAAACTCACTCGACCATTACAAACCTTGTTTATTACTAACCATAGATTATACAACCTTTGTTACCATAGACTATATAATATTATTAGCTAAATCTACTAAACTTAATTTTCTTCTAAACACAGGATGTATCAAAGTAACAAAATAAATAAAACAGTCGACCAGATTTATTTAAGACATGATGTTGAGCAAACGCTTTATTTATCCGGATATTGCTCCCTAAGCAACTCCCACTATAGCCAGACGAGACATCTCCCCTTCGACGATACCTTACGAGAATATTCTATAGAAACACATTTCAATTCAACCTTCAGTTCCCCTACCACGAGTTACAGTGTCTGTTCTCGCTAGCGAGTCAAATCACGATATTGTAATATTTTATAGAGTAGAAGGACAGAGCATTCGACTCTCTAACGAGTACGGTCACTGTAACTCACGGTAAGGGTACTGTTGATATATGCATACGTATGAGTACGTACGTACGGTGGCAGCCCCTCAAAGAAAGAGTTATACATTTTATTGCCTTGTCATAAATAAAATTCTAACAGGTTTCAAAATAACGAGTAAGATTTATTCTATGACATTTATAATGGGGGTTTAAGCATACTCGATATTTATATTAGTCGAAGGTACCAAATTGGCATTTCTATTGCGTAGGTTTCGTTATATTGTTGCTTGCGTCTTGCATGTTTTCCTGCAATTCAATGCAATTCTCCTCTTTGATGTATATTTTAAGGTAAGCATGCCAAAAAAATATTAAAATAATATTAGATTCTAACTTTCTAATACAAAAGAGCCGTATCTTCACGGCCTGTACTCGTATTCTACTGGGTAAAAACCGGGCAAGAGCATGTCGGACCATGCTCAGTGTAGAGTTCCAAAGCCGTTAAATACTACCAACACAAAAAACAACAAGTAATAACTAATTTTCCATTTAATGTAATTCAGTGCTGTCTCAAATAGGTTTTAGTGGGTATAAACACCACTGTTAATCGCCTGTATCTCAAGAACCAATGATATCTACTTAGGTCGTGATAGTTTTTAATTAAATTCGTCATATGCGCTTTCATATTTCAGTTTTTTAGTATTTGTAGTTTTGGCTCTGTGGGGGGACACTTGAATCTAACAAAAATTAGCGCTTTAAAGCTTAATATTTCATAAACGGATCCTTTAATCGAAAAATAGTTGAGACAACCCCGCAATATTTTTGAAAGACCTATCCAACAACATCCCACACTATAGGGTAGAGGAGAAAAAGAATACATCCCCACGTTACGCATAGGGATGCGGAGGTACACTTCCAAATTACAGCTTTCTAGTGCTAAGAGTCTCTGAGACGGACGGACGGACATGGCGACACTATAAGGGTTCCGTAGTCAAAGTTTAGAAAAAAAACCCAAATGCAGGTTTTGATTATGTCGTCTATATACAGCGTGTAAATTTCATACGGGCATGGGCATATAATTTATACAGACGTAGTTAACGATCATACAAATCATGTGAGAAAGTTATTTTTCCGGTATTTTTTATTATTGAAGAGCAGTTAAATTTTAAAAAATTGTCTTAGGAGCAATGTACGAAGTGTGCGAGCGTCCATCGGTAGTCAATGTATTGCGTGTATCCAAGTGCAAGGACGAGAAGTGGAAAATAAGTACCTTTCTCAGGTGGGTGAACCGCCCGCATTAATGATCTTTATTTTTGATTTTTATTGACGAAGTGAACAAATGGCGAATCATAATTCATGAGTCATGACATGACCATAACGTAGATGCTTTAATTTAATTGGCGCAATGTATGATACATTGCTTGCTGAATTAATTAGTAATAAAAGATAAAACACAACTAATGTGGCTATTACACAACTTTTTATGTAAATTAGTGTGTATATTAATTGTTGTTAAAATATATGCCCGTATGAAATTTACACGCTGTATAATAGTTACTTATTTTTACAGATTTTTTTTTTGCCAAGTACCCAGTCACACTTACGATGTTAAGACAAATCTCATGACACATCACTCTTCAAAATCAGGCAATCCACCCCTTTCCACCGAGGCATACCTATACTCGTACATATAATGCTTTTCTCAAAGATAATAAAATTAATAAATAATAATAATAATTAATCACGGGACAATGTCACACAAATTGATCTCGTCCCAAACTAAGCTCTAGGCTACTAGACAACGGCAAACTTACTTAGATAGAGAAATAAATACTTAAATATATAGAAAACATCCAAGAGTCAGGAACAAATACTCGTGCTCGTCACACAAATATCTGGCCTTACCGGGATTTGAACCCGGGACCGCTGGCTTCGGAGGCAGGGTCACTCCAAAATAGACCAACCAACCAAAACCCCCAGACCAAGATGTGAGTAAATGATATAAATACATTTACCTTTATTCAGCAGGAAGTTAGTTTTGCGTAGCCGAGATTTTTTTCAAATTAGTCGTGTGATACCTATTCCCACGGTACTTTCATCATCACTCGGGTTAATGTTTTCAATTATTTTGCTGTTTTTGCACAACAACATCAAGTACCACGTCTAAATTTCAATAGGTTTTTGTTTATAATAATTGTTTTATAACTATAGATAATTATAAACAAAAACAAATATAGAAAACACACGCACTGTGCTAAAAGACGAGTTTTGACGTTGGCTGTTTGAGATTTTTCTCTTGGTCCTTTCTATTCGGTTATGCATTTAAAAGCACTTTTAAAAAAATACTGCAGTGGACAGGAATGGGTTTTTCTACGTTTAGAAAATGAGACCCTTCTATTTTCAAAAGAAAGACCATCCTTTCCGAGCATGTTTGAAAAATAAATAAATATCAGAGGACAATTTTACGGTATTTGACCTAGTCCCATACTAAGCTCTAGGTTTGTCATTTATTTATTTACTCACAAGAACGGTATACACCAGTTACACTTGGAGTGCAGGGAATACACTTATATACTAAACAATATATCCAAATTATACACTTAATATGCACAAAAGCTCAAATGTACAAAACACAGTTAATTAATAAATATTTAAGCACATACATACAGCAAACAAATATCATTTTTCAATTTAAATATAACATAAACACGCTAGCACTAGATCGTCAATCATTCCATCCGCTTTCACGCTCGTAATAGGCGAGGCACTTGGATGTGAGTCTAGGCCAGGAGTCAGCAAACAGATCCACATGCATATAGCTACATAGACAACATTAAACATATTTAAAAAGAAAAGTATATAGATAAATACTATAATATAAATATCCAAGACTAATCGCCTCGCTCAGAGACATTTTAGAGACAAAAAACTCGGTTTTTTTTCAAGCTTGTATATGAAAATCGACAATGAGGACAAATCACACAAAAAAGTACCCTTACCGGGAATCGAACCTGAAGAAGGCACGATCACTACCACCCAGGCTAATTGTGACGTCATCGTTGTTGTTTATTTTAACAACTAACTAAAGTACTACCGAGACACGCACAGTCGTGTCATTTAGAAACTTTAGTAGTAGTAGTTGTTATTTTCATATAATTATATATGAAATTGTCTCAGTGAATGAAAGTGACAAGGTACTAAAGTGTAAACATATTTATGACGTCGGCTGTACAAACACGAACGTGTAGATTATACGCACTAACAACCTAAAGTTTCTAAATGCGTATAATATTATAACACCGCACTACCACATATCAAATCGAAGAAGCGCTTATAATTGCTACAAACGCTTAAATTTACAATCTAAACGCAATTTAACAAGACCTTAATTATGTGCCGATGTTATTACTCGCATCGATCACAATTCACTGAACTCCATCACACCCACTCTAACGCAAACGTGTGCGGTATACTCACACGCACGCGCGCACTCAGCCCGGTAATACCAGGAAGTCTAGCCCTACCTGGTTTGCCTTATTTCAAAAAAGAGCTCAAGTGTATAAAGTGGCCATTGCATATCTAACCTTATTCACAGCTGGGTAGAGTTAAATTTGCCATGGCTTAAGTTACAGATACGATTTTCGGTTTTCGAGAGTAGTGTTGCTAAGCAACCAGCTCTGTATCAGAGCATTTTTATTTGTAAAAGGAATACAGAACGCTGCTGAAAGGATTCGAAGCATTATTGGTTTTTGAAGCGTTGTATTTGGCTTTAAAATTTACTTGGAGTTATTATATTTTTCATTAAAGGCGACCTAGTTTAAAGTTTTAATAACTAGGATGCTCTGTACCGGGAAACTAACATTATAGCATATAAGTGAAACAAAGACTTTCGATGTTATTTACCACTAACTCTCCGTCCGCGCTAAAGTCGTTCATCGCTTTTCCCTCGAGAACAATCCAATTTCCTGGATAAAAAGTATCCATCGAAATCGGTTTAGCGGTTCGGCCGTAAAGGCGTAACTAAGTTACTTTATATTGGAATTGGAATTCACAGATTCAGGATTACGACAGAGTTCTATAAGTGGCTTAAATATGGCTATTTAAATATATCGATATCGAGTTCAAAAGCGCTTTGAACTATTTTTGATTTGAAGTTTATTATTCAGTCTATGAATTTATGTTGGAAAATTAGGACTAATTCTCGTGCTGTGTTAATATTATAAGTAAATGTAGTAATTGTCATAATCAGGTAATGTAGGCAAATATAAATCATATAAATAAACCCTGTATAACACCCAAGTTTGCACGCCCAGCGGCAGAACATGGCAAGACCCTTTGTTTATGAAACAAACTGTATAATTACCTGTGTTTAACAATATTTATTTTTTACATATATTTCTACTATTCAGATTTCACCACCTTTTTCATTGTCACCAAAAAAAAAAACACATTTACAAACAAAACTTGCAGCAATCACCAGTATAGGGGAAAACCATCGATACGTGAGTTTATCGATACACGAACTGCCTACGTATTTACACAATATCTCCGATTTCAACTAAATTAATCCGCTGAAAGAATCAACTATTATCTAAAGTGACTGTATCGACTGTATGTCAAAGATTCTAGTACTCTTAAGGGATTCGAGTGTCCTTGAAGCTGTACGGTTGCTCTAAGTGGCTAGGTAATATTTCAGCGGTAGTTTTCGAGACAAATACGTTTTCGGAATAGCCTTTTCTCAAACATGCTCGGAAAGAACCGATTGAAACACAAAGACGGAAAGTGCCTCATTTTACTTCTAAGAGTAAAAGAACATTTTCCGTCCATGTCCATATTTTATTTGAAAACCGGGCAAGAGCATGTCGGACCATGTTCAGTGTAGGGTTCCGAAACCATTTAGTTCTACAAACATAAAAATCAACAAGTAATAACTAGGAGCCGCTAGCCGCCGCAGTTTATACTACTAATCGCTACACACCTTAATACACACACACACATACAGATGCAAAGACAGATCGTCCTCAATTATATTTATTGCTATATATTATAGTATCCAACTGGTGTGAATTCTACTTGAATAAATCTGTTAAATTTCAACTTGTCGATGGTTCAAAGGTCAGAAAACTCTCTCAGAAGGACGCCCTGACGATAAACTGAGCGTATTTTCAATATCATTTTGTTTAGCAATTTCGCTAACACTTCTTGACAATTCAATAACTTCTATAATATTAAGTAAATATTCAACTTCGATCGTTTATTACTTGTTTAAGTAGCTTAGTTTCCTTTTTATTTATTAAGTTTCCGTTTAGTATTCGGTTGCTTTGCTGCTTTTTTGTAATGTTTTTTTTTGTGTTTATTATTAAGTTTAACATAGTTATTGGAATCAAACTTTAGCAAGTCAAAACATAATATTCAAATTCAAATTTAGACAAATTGAGGCGTTTCCACAACTTGTATACGAGTAATAACGGTTATAAAGCGGTACAATATTCTAATTATCAAACCAGAACGTGAAGCACTCGACTTATTTCCATTTGATCCCAAATTACGTCCAAAAATACGTACTTATTTGAAAAGAAAATGTAATAAAAACACCTGATTATAAAAATAATTATACTGAAAGCGTATTTCTTGTCTGCTACGCGTGGGTGCTACGCAGGCGTAGAGGCTTCGTAGAGGCAATTAGAGATAAGGTGATCTCTTATTATATTTTCAATACTATATGAGCATAATAATATAGAGGCTCCATCCCACTCGGTAAACCCATTTTGCTTGTCTGATGTTATCGTATTGTTTTTAACTCGGCCGCCATTACTGCCAAATAATTAAGAGCTTGTCAACGTTATGATACGTTGAGAATAGAATAACATGTCAAAAGCGATATGGTTTTACCGATTAGAATAGAGCCCCAGGCTACTTCATTGTAAGTGAGTTCTGAGACCATTAAACATTTGCATTCTCCAGACTTCAATTTCAAGACTGCAATCCTAAGACTTCAAATGCGCTGGACCCTGAGGACTAAGATGGAATGCCTTTTTACGAATAATTTCACCGGTCCCTTGATTTAAAATCCAGGTTTTCAACCTTGGTGTGTCCAAGGTCGACATGTGCTGCCATGTCTATAAAATAAAAAAAATGTTCCAAAAGAAATTCACAATACTAAAAGCGCTACCTTTTATCAGAACTAACTGACATACTACTTTTACGGAATATTAAAGAATTAAAGATGTTGAAGTAACGTAAGATAATCATACATAACACTACCAAGTAGTATTCGAATTGTTGTGCTACAGTGTAGGAATAAAACAGCCGATGAAATTACCAGCATAGGCTTAGGGTTGCAGCCTTGAGAGTTTATGTAGTCTATGGTTCAAAGATTCTACTTACCATCTGGTGGTCTGTGTGCTTATGTGCTTTATCCTAGTCGTAGAAAAAACTTCTACTAGTGAAATAAAACCCGTGTAAACCCGTGTTATTCCGTTTCCCGTTTTAAAGTCTGACTCGGTGCTTTGGCTCAGTGTTATCTCAAATGACTTATGTTTGCCTAGTAACTAACATCACTCGTAACTTTTATTTAGCTTCAATCTCGATACTTCAGAGTTAAACTTGAAAATGTTTCCAATAATTATCTGGAATAAAACGAACTGGAAACGAGGCGTTTCCATAGTGATATCTAATTAAGCGCAAATCCCTTACGAAGGAAAATACATTTTTTGTTTGCTTTTTTAATACTCTCTAATTGTTACTGTTCGAAAATAAAAGAGAAAAAGAGTCGGTTGAGGGCGTGTTTAATTAGGAATTACACTTAGGAGCAATGAAAACGGGTCACTTTCTATGGAAATTCTGTGCTAAGTGACCCGTTTTCATGCTCTTGACTATATATACAGGGCGTCCCACGGCTATGCCACATGGAAGAAATGAAGGAAGACCTTGAATTTTAACATTTTTATACAAAATTAATCAAGTTTAACAAATGCTCCAAATGAGTCCCTTCCTGTTGAATACAAAGTCGCACTCTTTTGATTATTTCGCTCCCTGACGATTTTTTGATCTTGTTGTGGTGGATATTTAGAATAATACGTCTAAGTTCTGTTTGTAGCTTGTGGACACTTTCATACTGGTTCTTGTAAACTAAATTTTTGACATAACCCCATAAAAAAAATGTAAATCTATCATCAGCTTTTAATTTTTCTGAACATAATTTCACATCAAATGTTTCATGGTCTTCCTTTTATTTCATGGTCTTCCTTTTATGGTCTTCCTTTTATTTCTGACACTATGTTATTTAACAAAAAATAATCGTTATGATGAAGCCTTTCGATCGGTATGATAAAACTACAGGGTAATTATTTTTCTCGTGTAAAAGGTTCGATTTCCGATTTAACCATGTAATTATTTAAATATCTATGAATGCAGTTTAAATTGTTTTTTAAATTAAAATAATGTCTTCTTTCAGTAAAAAATTCCATCTACAATATTCAAGGTACTTTCCTTCCATGTGGCATAGCCGTGGGACACCCTGTATATTAAAAACTGTAATGGCCTTTCTTTTAAATTTAACCACTTTTACCTTGATTAGACTAGGTAGTCTAGGGCCGAGATTCTTCACGGTAAAAACGATATCGCCTTTAAAATATTTCTGTATTGTCGTTTTGATAACTCTTATGTCATTGACGGTAACGGCGGTCGAATTATTGACAATTCTAAAACACATCAAACGCGATTTTGTTATAACGCAGTAGATTAGAGGCCCTGATATGATCCATGACCCTGAGTAAAATAATAGGTAATAATGCCGCCATTTCTGGGTGAATCAACTTTTAAAGTCCTCCTTTTCTACACGCTAATAAAAACTTACTAGAATATGTGAGATTGATAATGGTTTACACATGTTAAAATTAGATAATCAGATTTTCGGATTTCACTATTCATAATCACAAACCAATTCTATAATTTTGTAAAAACATGGTAACGCAGTGGAAAATGCACGTTTTTCATACAAAACCCGGGGACAACGTCGTCCCCTGCGTTACCTGATATATTTGTGTAAATCATAGAAGAATTTTTAAAATTGACAGCTAGAAAGTAAGTTTAATTGTCTGATTTATTCAATATATTGACCACATCAAAAAAAAAATTGCATTCTACCAAATTAAGGTGACATAGTGAGGCATGTCGAAAATTGGGGGAGTACCTTAAAAGTTGATTCACCCTTCTGCTTGTTTTTTTGCAATAAAGATTATATAGATAAATAAATATTGATCTTTCAGTAATTGCTTTAAAAGTGCAATTGGTCAGAAGACCAACAGCAGCAGAAATTAGTTAGAAAACTAGCTGCACACTTTAGTCACTGTTTAACAATCCATACAGATGGGCAACGAATGTACTTGCGCAGAGCAATGGTGGGGGGCGTCGCGGGTAAGCGGGCCACGCGTTCCGCCTCCGCCAACTCGCGTAGTTGGCGTTCTTGAACTGTCAGGGCTGGCGCGTACATGTTTTGTGTGCGCACCTGTTCCGTGTACAGATGACTTACCTCGACAAAAACATTAAAGAAGGATTTAATAATAAATTAAATTAATAAATTAAAAACACGAATTTCCCAATAAATTAAATAATAGAAACCTTAGAACATCTAAAAGCAAAGTCTCACGTATACATTTGGCTGTGCTACATATGTAAATACATATTAGTTATTAGTTAGGTAGGTTATTATAATTTACATTGTATAATACGTTTAATTTATTTTCCATTTTGTGACAACCCTAGCACATCCGCGGTGACAGCATAAATGTACTTACACGAGTGGCGGCGTCGCCCGACATCAAAGGCGTTTCAATACTGTAGGGAATTATATTGTAATACTGTGCTTTAGTGTTCCGTCACTTTAACGTTATTTTTTAACCGCTGCACTAATCTGTAAAAGGCCTAAAAGCAACTAAGTGCTAAAGTCTAAGCGAAAGAGAAAGAGGTCGTTTAAAGTATTTCTGGTTCGGATGAAGGCGGTTAGACTTGCAGAAGAGTATAAGAGCAAATGAAAGAGAGGTTCAAACCGGAACGCTGTCATGTGTTTTCATGAACAATAATACATATAATATTATGTAAGATGGGTGCATGCTCCATTTCACATGAAAAAAACACAATATATTCGGTAGCTTGGCATGAAAAAAAAAGTATTTTTCTGGACTTTTTTGCATATGCACATATTTATAACGGGTCTCTATTGACTGCCATAAAGTTAAAGTTTCGATTATTGTTGTTCAAACCGTTTTACATTATACATATTATTTATCATAATGTTTTGAGTCATAATATTGAAGAGAATACATCGGAATGATAATTATTGCAGGTCATACTGGTTGGAAGTCATACAATTCGTAGTCATACCAATTTATGTCATAATAATTATACTTCATAATGTCTAAGGTAATAATAGTACTTGTAATACATGTTATTAGGTCAAAACTTTTTAGTCATTACAGTATAACACATACAACTTGAAGTAACTAACGTTAATAAGGGCGACAGTTACAGAGTATAAACTGTGCCTGCATACTAATATAACAAGATAAATAAAGTGGGTAGGATGCATTGCCGCGTGAACGTACCTGCAGCATTATATATTTTTGTTTTATTTATCCACACATAATGATAGCTTTTTGCCAATCAAAAAATTGGTACAAAGTCCATACATACTATTGTCTCTAGGTTTAAACAAAATATAGACATGTATGATGTGACAGGGTCGACGGAGCTCCGCTTGGCGGAGCTCCTATTTCTGGATAGTTAAGGCCTTCGGCCTTGACGCAATACTAACCTAACCTAACCTATTGATCTAGATTTATCGTCTATAGTGGGGTTTTTTTGATTTGGCGATACCCCCCTCCGCTACCACATAAATTCCTTTTAATGATTTCAATTATAGAGTTATGAATATTAAAACCAAAATGAAGGTATGTTGAGTTGCAGTGTATTTGTCAATCAACAATTATTTATTTTTCTTTAAATTATGGTCTTTATTACTTACGGAACATTAAAAAGCTGTAATTAACATTTGGTAGAAAAACGGTATGAATTAAAATAATTGATACTATAAAAAGTATGTCCTAAAATATTTCTGACTCATTTTAAAAATCCCTTTGAATGTTATACGATTTTAGGTTATGACTTTTGTATATATAATCTTTTACATTATGGATACATAACATTCCAATTATATAGCGTTATGACATGAAAAAATTATGACTTCCGATAGTTATGAACACAAATGATATGGGTACAAATGTCTGACTTTCAATATTAGAAACAATAAATGTATGGCAGTCAAAGGGATCCCATTTATAACGCATGTGGCGTTTACCTGGTTGCACAATTAGGTCAAGTCTATTGTAATAAATGTCATATTGTAACATGTTGTAACTTGGTAAGCCAATCAATTAATAAATCATCAATAACTTCATTTCCACCGAGACGAGAATAACACCAATTACTTAGTCCAAAATAATACTCGCTAACAAAGCGGCCGTGTGCACCACCCACACACCCGTCCCCCGCTTTAGTTCGCAATCCGTCGTCTCTATTCTCATTAACCTAGCTTCTCGGTGCGTTAATAACTGCAGAATTACTGCCCGTAGCATTGACATCCTTTGACAGCCGAATTAATTCATTCCAGCTGGCTTTTGGATCAATAGCAATCAAACGCATACATCAAAGGCATTCCCTCGAGCGTTAGGCCCGCCGCTGTGAAAACTAATTGTACCTAGTGTACCTAGTTGATCTAGGGACTTAAATCAAATATTAACGTAGCCTGATTCGTATTTAAACTTTGCTCATTTTGAATGTTATTACAGTTAAGTTTGTTTAGGGAATGACTCACTGATGAGTTACTTGCTGCACTTTCTTTTCTCTTAGGGAGCGCTGGTAGATTTTGACGTGTAGAGAATAAACACATTTTTATTTTATCTTTCGTCGGTGAAACTGCAGTACCGCGTAACTAACAAATTGAATAAGTTGCAAAATACACCTTAATAGGTAAGTCAGTAAGATACACTTTGCAACTTATTGAATTGGTTATTTACGCGGTATTGCAGTTCCACCGACGTTATCTTTAAGTAATGATTTAAAAAAAGGATTAGGTATACGATCGTCAAATGTAAGTTGTTAATACATTGTTACGGACAGTAAGCAAGCAGGGTGACTAAAATAAAGCTATAACAAGATACTAAAAAACCGGCCAAGTGCGAGTCGGACTCGCGCACGAAGGGTTCCGTACCATTTTGTATACAACATTAGACACTATATTATTTTTTTAAACACGGCAAAAAAAAGTTTGTTGTATACAACAAACGTGTCATAGACTTTAATTGTTATGCTATTATGAAACCCTGTCATAATGACAGCGTTAATCATTAATTTTAGCTTTCTTTCATGTGATGTGACGCTGTCATCATGACAGGGTTCCAAAGTGACAACAATTCAAGTCCTTGACTGTACACTCATAACTATTTAATACCTACGTTGGCATCGCGCTCCCGTCACACGCACCCTGGTGGGTTACTCCGAAACACTAATTACGAAATATTCAAAGCTTTACCCCTTTTGCTCCAATGTTATAACATGATCGAAAGAAAGGGACAGAATAGGGTTAACCTAACATCAATATCGATTTTTGGATTAAACAATCAGCGCGATCCTGCCGTAGCCATCTTAATATTATTATTAAATTAAAACAAAAAGCCTTTCGTAATATTTAAAAGCAACATTTTTTTTGTTATATAAACTTTTGTTTCGTTTTGTATTGCAGGGTGAAAACCTCTCTTAATCAATTAATTTATCAAATCTATCAATACTTGTTTTTCAAAAACATAAATGTTTCGAAACGTAAAATATTATGACAACCAGTTGTCAGGTCTCATTTTATTTTAATTAAAAGTGCTTTTCATCAAAAATACAATATTAAATAAAAATAACTCCCTCAAAATAAACATGAAGATAATGATTAAGTGTATAAACAAATAATATGCCCATGGTCAAACTTTTAAAGTACGTGAAATTTGTTTAAGGAGTAATAATGGTAAATAGATTGGTTTATAAGAATGACGAAACGAAAAGCTACCGACATAAAAGAATAAACATCAAGATACGACTCAGTAAAAATAAGAAAAAGCGTATAACATAATTACATCACAGCGGAATCGAACCTGGGTACTATAAAATCCGACTCCATCCGCGCACCACTTATCTATAAACGCATTTTAATTTAGTTGCAAAATAGGTTACCGGCTTTGTCGTAGCATTATTCCCAACCGTATTGCGTTCATCGCGGCTCTTATTGCCTAGAACATAAGGTTTATTATTGCTGAAACCAAGATTATTTATTAAGTTGTACTTCGATGAAAGCAACCAAACTAACGACGACGTTGTGTGATCTACCTACCCTACCGACACCGTGGTCGTAGATTATATATGCAATAGTGTGCGATAGCCACACTGTACGGACCGCGTGTATTTTAGCTTAAAGAACTGTCTCTTTTTGGCACACTGAATCCCAATAAGACTGTGCATATCACCTATCTGTATGTTGGCTTTTATTTTATCGCTCCTTCTATGCCTTGAGTTTTTATTCTATGTTCGGTGACAAAACATTGCCATAGCTAAAATAATTAAAAAAATAAATTGGTGTGGTAACCATGGCGTTTCGCCGACTGTGAAATTCCAGCCGGATTCAAATATCAGGTTTCCATTACCGGACGTTTTTGCCGGAAACTGAAACACTAATAGTGAGGTATTGCTGAAAATAAACAACCCCGGAATTTGCAGATATCCCTTTGACACGAAAATTCGCTTGCGAATACCAGTATATTGGACATCCGTCGGTAATTCGACTATTCGACTCTCACACAGCGTGGTTCAATTTAGAAAACACAATTCATAGGTTTAATCTGGAATTCAAATGCGAACCTGTTGATATTGAATTACCGACGTGTAAGAGACAATAATTAATTTCAATTGGTTTTATTTTGACGACTCGGTAGTGTTGTGTCACTGTCAACGAAAGCGGTTCTGGGTTCGATTCCAAGTTAGGGCAAATGTTTATGTGATGATCGCGAGTATTCTGTTTTGAATCTTGGATGTTTTGTATGTATTATAATGATAATACTATCAGGGGACAATCTCACACAAATTGACCTAGTCCCAAACTAAGCTCTAGGCTTGTACTATGGGTACTAGACAACGATAAACATACTTAAATAGATAAATACATACTTAAATATATAGAAAACATCCAAGACTCAGGAACAAATATTCGCGCTCATCACACAAATATCTGTCCTTATCGGGATTTGAACCCAGGCCCGCTGGCTTCGGAGGCAGGGTCACTCCCAACTAGGCCAACGTGTCGTCAACTCAGAAGAATATAAGAATATGTATATAAATATACGTATGTTCATTAATGTCTTTGTAAGATATTTGTATCATGGTCACAATTTCGTACAGTAACAAATCTTTACATATTACCAGAAATCATCACTACATAGTATAAAACAAAGTCGCTTCCCGCTGTCTGTCCCTATGTATGCTTAAATCTTCAAAACTACGCAACGGATTTTGATGCGGTTTTTTTAAATAGATAGAGTGATTAAAGAGGAAGGTTTATATGTATAATACTTTAATCCAGAGCGAAGCGAGGGCGGGTCGCTAGTTAGTCATAAAATAAGATGTTTAAATAAGCTTAACAGACGTCTCAACCTCCCCTTGACCCCCTATTGACGTTCGGGGAAGGTAAATATATTTTAGTGTTAAGATGCAGAAAATAAAACGCTTTAGCTTTCCTTTCAACATAAACTCGCCGCTTGAAGATTTATTCACCGGATATTATTCATTCAAGTCGAGAGCGACAAGATGGAGCGACGACCTCGTAAGGATGGCGGGATCGCGATGGATGCGGAAGGCACAAGACCGGTCTAAGTGGAGAGCCTTGGGGGAGGCCTATGTCCAGCAGTGGACGTCTTTCGGCTGATATGATGATGATGATGATGAAGTCGAGAGCGAGAAGAGATTTTATCTAGTTTAGTCTCAGTAAAACCTTTGCAAACAAGAAATCTAACGAAAAATAAGCTTTTAAAAACCTGACTTCAAGTGTTTTGATGTTTTCTTGCAACTATTCATTTTCCGTGTGGTTGCCGGGTTAGAATAGTGCCACTCCATGTCTTCCCGTGGATGTCGTAAGAGGCGATTAAGGGAATAAAGGCTGCTAGTACTGTTAGGCGATGGGCTTGCAACCTGTCACTAATACACTAGTAAACATCTTAGCCTGACTATGCAAAATGTGGTTACAGAATTATCAACAAGTTTAGAGCTGTTGGTATTCTGTTGCTCTGCCTACCCCACTCTGGGAATGAAGGCGTGATGTTATGTATGTATGTATGTATGTTGTATTTATTTCTGGACTCATCGTTTAAATCCCTCTGTTTTGATACCTAATACGATTAGATATTATTTTTATTTTAAAACATATTATTAGGCTTTATATCAGCCATTTGTTAACTGAATTACTATGTCACACTCGCAACGCTTTTTTTTATAAGATGAATTTACCGACTTCTCATTAAACGACATAGTCAAATAGGATAATTGTCACTGTGTTGGATTTACAATCCAATTTTAGACGTTATACATGTTTTCCTCCTTTTTTTAATAAGTAAGTACAGTCAACCAATTTTTTTTCTAGGTCTCTGTGGACTGTGTCAACGTTACATTTTAAACCGAATCATGAAAAGTGGCCTAGTGGCTTAGGGGGACTCGTGATGGTAAGGTACTGAGTTCGAACCCTGCGGTCACCATGTACCAATGAGTTCTTCTAACTAATGTACATTACCCGATGCTCTTACGCTGAAGGAAAAACATCGTGAGGAAACCTGCACATTCGAACAGCTGAGTGTGTTATAGTAATGAGAAAGACGTACCTGTGGTAGGAAAGTCAACTTATGTAAACCTAAAATTGTTTAAAAGAATTGATTGACACACTTACAGAAATTGAGGACTTATTTGAAGGAATTGAATGCTTAAAAAGATATAAATATATCGGATCAAGAGGCTGATTAACTGGATCATCCGACATCATCGGAGTGTAGGCGTGGAAAATGGTTTTATAAAAAGGACCTTTCACAGTTAATAAATTTAATTTAACAGAATATCATGAAAACGAAACGTAACGACAGTTTCAAGGGTCGACCGCACTCGACGAAGGCTGGTAGCCTAATCTTCTTCGGAGCTGCTCCACCTGCGCCAGCTGCGCTCGGAGTGGGGTCGGCTGCAGTTTGGCAGCCAATCGCAGACACTTCCGCGCTGCGCTCGCACCGAGACTCTGACAAAGCGCCTTCCGGTAGTTGTAGATGGCGCCTGCGCTTCGTTTTCCTCCCGTGATCATGACCATCTCCGACACGGCCATCCTGCGAGCACACGTCCTCGTGTGTTAATCTGTAACAGAAAGTCTTTACACAGTATCACCAAGCTCGGTCACTCCTGACCTATTCCGATTAAATCCGATTAAATTTTATTTACAAACAGTAATCAACACACCAGAGAAGTTATGTACCAGAGAAAACCAGCATAATAACAGGCATCAGAATCACATTATTTACAACAGAGCCCACAGAACTTCCAAGTATGTCCTCTATAGCCACGGCTTCCATAGCCGACCAGCTGATCATCAGCCACCACACAACATACGTGTGCCCCCGTGTGCATCACCCACTGACTACACACGATACGGTCACTACGGACCACGACCTCCGCCAGAGCTAAACGCGCACCGCGCATCCACGGACTGCTCAGAGCAGACACCGACTTCCAACGGACTACGGCTACGTAATAGCTACTGGTATAGTCGACATCAATACGGCCTATAGAGTGCTTACTGTTCACGCTCTTGCTTATCAACACAATCAATATCATTAACATCCGCTGGTACATAACCTTCAGGCATCTTTCTTAGCCTATCATGTGCGTACTTGTAAGTACGCTTAGAGTCTAAAGCTTTCAACGTATAACGATCTCCATCAACACTTCAATCACTTTGAACGGTCCCTTGTATTTTGGGTCTAACTTTAACTGGTTACGTTCTTCATTGGCCAATAAAACAAAATCACCTAGCGAAAACTTTTTTTTATTGAAGCTTTCGTACTGTCAAAACTAGCTTTGTCATAGCTTGAACACCTTTGGATATTATCTGACGCTGTTTCACGGACTTCCTCAATGTCAACTTTTGTATCAACATCGCTACTACACATCAGTGACAACGGTCTAGCCACTTCACCGATTAAAAGCTCAAGAGGCGAAGCTTTTGTAACGCGGTTCACAGTACAATTAATCGCGAGTTGTACCTCACCTAATGAGTCTTGCCACGATTTGTTATCGCTTGTTTCAACGGCCGTTAACATTGATTTTAGGACACTCATCAGTTCATCACGCGTTCTACTTGACCGTTAGCACGAGACGAACCGGTCGCTATTAGATGCAAGCTAATATTTTTACTCTCACAGAAATCACGAAACTCTTTGCTGGCAAAACATCTACCTTGGTCCGCGATTATCCTAGTAGGGGTACCAAAAAGGGCAACGCTTTGAGTAACCGCATGAATGCTGCTTTTAGAGTCAATGTTAGTTGTATGGTAGAGTAACACGTACTTGGTGAACGCGTCTATCAAAACAAAGACGTATTCTTTCTTGTCATTTTTGCCGCTTAATTTACCTGTCGCGTCTATATGAACCGTGTGGCATGGTGTAGTTACTTTCGGAATCGGATGCAATTCGGCTTGGACTTTTCCGGAATGAGATTTCGCGATTTTACATGTCACGCAATTGTCAACAATTTTTTTAACGTACTGAGTTATACCAGGGAACCAGAAAAAATCATAAAGCTTTTCACGCGTCTTGTCAGCAACAAGATGAACGAGGGAGTCGTGAAAGTTATTAATTACCGACCACCTTAACGCTCGGGGTAAGTAAGGCAAGCATTTAGACCTACCATTACGCTGTATTTAAATTATTGACTACAACGCTCTTGACTAAAGAGAAATCAGTCGCAGTCATGTTAACCGAAAACCCTTGATTTAAAATCTCTCGGCCTATCATAACCTCATTTTGCAAACAACTATTTGGTAATACATGAAATAAAATTTCAAGGGGGTAGTTGTTAATCACAACGTTACATAATATCTGTTCTGTACTGAATACTCGCGTTTGTCCAATGCCCACCATAGAAACAACATTTTTAAATCGTTTACCAGTTAATTTAGCAGCCAATTTCTCTGTAACCAACGAGAATTCAGCACCAGAATCGTAATAAAAACAATACAGCTCACCGTTATGTTCCAAGGTCCCCTTAGGTGGTTGAACGACGCAAACATCAACGCGCCGCTCGTTGCGCGCCGCAACGAAACGCTGCGGAACGAAAATGGCCTCTCCGCCACCGCCGCTGCCGTTTGCTTGACCGCCGCCGTCGCTCGTACAACGACTGGCAATGTGGCCTGGTTTTCCGCACTTGAAGCACACCAGTGGGCCCCTCGTAGCTGTTTGCTGGGTCGCTTGACTCGTTGTTGCTGTTGGCACTGTTGTTCGGCCACTGTCTATAGCCTTGCTTCTACACTCTGATCGTCGATGGCCCATTCTACCGCAGTTATAACACTTTAGCGGTGTAATCTTCGCTCGCTTGTTATCCAGTGCTTCGATCATAAATACCCTAGATACAACATCTCCTACAAATTCACGCCGAAAAAGTGTCCGACTCGCTTAGTTATAAGTATGCACGTATAGTAGACAAATTCACAATGTATAATGTACTAAGACCATATTTATAAAAATTGAATACAACTTTATTCCCTACACAAAAGGTTTTATTTGTAATGCACGCGTTAGGCGGTTGTGACATTACAAAATGCGATAATCGCGCAAGTCGTAAAATTTAACGACCGTCGGCCGTAGGTGTACGAATGTACACCTTAAGTCAATCAGAATTAAGTATAATTCAGTTTACGCTGCGTGGGGATCGTAGCTTCGCGTCTTGTAGGAACAGAGTAAGTGGAGTCGTGTTAAACAAAAATTTTGTCATGTACGTATTGTAAAGTTTATAAAATTAGTGTGACGCAATTGTGCAACTATTTTTATGGTTCAGTACCTCAAAACCAAAAAACGGAATCTTTATTGGATTACTCGTTTGTCTGTCTGTCATAGACAATTTGCTCCGAAACTACCGGACCGATTGAATTGAACTTGAATTGAAGTCTTGCAAACTATATTGTGTGACATATCAAATGAAAGGGCGGGTTGTGAGAATCTCAAATATATATTTTCTATAAATTTAAAATTAATAGTTTTGTAGTAATTTAAGAAAATAAATGAAAATTGTCAATTTTAGGTCTAGTAGTTTCGGGAGTAAGGGATTGAGAGAAAAATAAAACAAAGAACTATTATTAAAACATATATCTTATGTACCCTGAAACAAATTTAATTTATTGTAAACTTGTCGTTTCGAAGTTAATTTTTTTTTAATATTTTCTTTTTTACACATATAATGCAGACGCACATCCACATATTTCTGAACTGCTGCTTTTGTCAATTCATAAATATGGTGAAATTGATCACTTGTATGAGCATCTGTATTTTTAAATAGCGTCATGTGCATTAGACTTCGCAGTATTTGCATCGTTAAAAATTGACCATTATACCGTCTCAAAAGTGTACTTCCACCACTTATTTTAATATAGTGCCTGATGATCTTTTCAGACTCATTGCAAACTAGGTATAAATCATTAGACGCATAACACAAACCGCCAACATCCTTTACATCCACCAATTTGTGAAACCACTCTTTTTTGGTGGCAAGTAGGTGATTTTTGCAATCATCGCACTTAATTTTTTTTAGTAAATGGTACACAACAAACCCTGAAATGTACCCCACTATTTGACAAGTGACATCATTCTCTTCACCTAATAATTCAGAGAGATGATTGCAGTTGTTGTCGTAGTTGTTCTCAATAGTTTCTTGGTTTCTGCGATTATCTAAAAATGTTTTTGAAATGTCATCTTCATTTTCATCCTCATGCCGTAATCCAACAGCGGAATTGTTTATGTTTGCAGTTGACTCACCGCTTAAAATGGGAATGTTTTCTAATGGCAAGCAATTGCCACTGAATTTTTTGCTCAGTTCTAAATGAGCCAACAACTTTTTATACGCCGACTTAAACTGCCTCGTGTTGGGATTGTTATTATGGCCGCCTAGGCTTCTGATTTTCCCAAAAAACAGCTCCACATGATCTTGACTAAATTTGTATGTAGTCAAAAAGGTCATTTTTTTTGTCTCAATCAGAGTCGAATACAGATACTGTACGCTGTTTATGCACGTGAGCAATCCTATGACGCCTGTATTTGCCCTGCATTTGTATAAAGGTACCTTTTTGCTCTCGTACATGACTCGCTTCTCTTTATTAACTGTTGTCGTTTTTTTGTACATAACTTTTGTTGTTAAGGAAAGCAAGTACATTTTCGCGTCTGCGCACAGTTTGAGGACTTTCTCTGAATTTTTTGCATTGAGCGGGGTACTAAAACCAAAGTCAGCCATATTCCTGGAATTCAAGACATCGAAAAGATCATTGATAATTTTAATAAACTTGACTGTGGCATCAGAATTCGCAAATTGGTCAATGTTTAGTTCCTTGTCACAAAATTCAATTGCTTTCGCGACGCTGTTGCTCAATAATTGTGTAGCTAGCTTAACCTTCATTACCTCATTTCGAAAGTGTATATGCCTGAGCGTCAGTTTGTTGGCTAAGTGCAAACTGTTCTCTTCCTGGAGGTTATGTAAAGCCACAATTAATTCCCACTTTATTTCCTTATCATCAGCGTCGTAAATGCATTTTTGTGCCTCCAGTAAGTTCCTCATCAGTTTTACCATATGGCAAGCGTCTAAAAACACTGCGACTTCGTTACCTTCACATGGGTGAGGGAAAGTTGTTTTCAAGTTTTCTTGATTTTCTAGATTACAACCGAGTGCTTTCATGCAATTGATATTTGTCTTGCAGCCGTCAAATGTCAATGACATAATTTTGACCCCTACATCATGGCATTTCTGAAGTGTTAGCCGGATCATGTTCGACTTCATTTCCCCAGTTAAACTGTGAATGAAAAAATATGCAACTGGTAGCGTCCAAGACTGGTTTAAAGACACTACAACAAAAACATAGGCTTGAGTTGCTTTTACATCCGAATCATCATTACCAATACCCATGTCCACTAGGCCTTCGAATTTTCGTCCGGTCCAGGTTTTTTGCTGTCTAATAGACATCTCATCAACCACTAATCCGCATAAGAGTGGTTCAGGAGATGTTTTTGCCTTATCAGCCAGTCTTGAAAAAGCCTCTTCTGTAAAACCAGGTTGCGCATTAACATTTTGATACCACCTGAATAATGAATTGGGGTGTGGCAGATTTTGAGCAAATATATCTCGTAAATATTTATACGCCGCTGGTGAGTAAAAATGCAGTGTTAATGCAAATTTTCGAAAATCCGGGGGATACTTGGCCAACGAAATGTTTTTTTTTGCAGTTAATATTTCTATCACTTTTGCATTAGACTCGTTAATTTTTTTTGTTAGATCTGAACTTAAACTTTCATCTACGAGCCGTTTACTTTTTAAATCTGACACGATTTCTTTCAAATTCAAATTCCTTTTCCTAAGTCTCGAATTCTTCTTTTTCAAATTTTGAATTTGTTTATTTTTTAAATCAATGGTTTTTTGACAAATTCTAAGGTTCTTTTTGTAATATGATGTCTTGGGAGTATCCAAAACTGAGGTTAATCCTGATGATGTTGGTGATGGTGTACGTCGACGGATTAAATTTAGTTCAATTTCATGTTCATTTTCTGGTAGAGATTGTGCGTTGTTCCCTGTCGTTGCCATTTTCTGCAATAATAACATAAGGTTGTTATTTATAATGATTTTATTTGCGTGCGTACCATCGACGACACATCTAACTGACCATTCGTAAACTAAAGCCAACCATACTTCAACGAGATAAGGTTGCTGGTAAGCAAGGTAAGTGTGCTGCTGTTTGTATCATAATTATACCTCAATCGACATCGACTGTTATCGATACGTCCACCCACTTCAACGTCATAAAGGAATACAACTTATCGGTGTAATCAGAAGGTGGCAAAATAGTAACACGGGTTTCGTTTCATTCCTCTATTTAATATCAACGTTCAAATCCAATCAAATCTTTCATTGTCCTAATTGATTTGCATTGTTAATTCTTTCCCATTGCACATTATAATAACATTATGTGTATTCCTCTATGACAGGACCTATCGAAAACAGTCGATCTCGATGATATTTTTTTGTCCAACACTAACCAAAGTTCGTTTGTGCTAGAAAAATATCGAGGAATTTGTATATATCTTTAAAGTAGTAATTTGTATATATCTTTGTTATAAATGATATATATAACTAATGAATTTTATTTACCTACCTCTGTTTTTGGCTGCAGTACCAACAATATCTCTCTATCAGCGCTCTTATCTAGTTCGTTTGTCAGTGAACTTGGTATTGTAACCTGAAAATAAACGCCAATACTGGTTTAAACGCCTGTGTTTTTTTATACATAATGTAACAAATGATAGTGAACTACGACTACTGTCATTAACAATGGCTTGATTGCAAGGGTAAACTTCAATTCAATACTTACCTCCGAATTGAATTGTGGTTGTAACGACGTGTCAGTAACGCAGGTTAAACTTGGTTCATTCTGAGGTGAACTATGTATCGTGGCTGTGGACGGTACATCCATTTGAGATGGCGTCATTGATACATCCGTCTGGAAAAGATTTGTAATGATTATGTTTTTTTGCTGACTAGATCACAATATTTTTCGGATTTTGAGATTTGAATTGGATGAAACTTACTTCAACACGTGGAAGGACCCCTTTTTTTACTTTCCGATAGCCTTTTTTTGTATAATACATATCACTTTCTGCAAAATGGCAAGAACACACCACGCTAGAATCATTAGGCTTGAAAAATTCTTCGCCCCTTTCGTTAGCTATTTTTTTCCGCCATTTTTCTCTTTCGATTTCATTTTTAGGGAATCTGGAATTATATTTATAATTAAAATATTATATGGTAATTATATTATTTTGTTCACCTAATGCGGTCGCCGAACTTGTTAAAACTACTTCAGCCAACGATCGTTGTTTTCACAAAACCTGTTCGCCTACAGCAGCCTACGTCTATATCCAAAGTCCGCCAAAGAGGTAAACTACAAAAGTACCTTAAAAAAAAAACTAAACAGGCGGCTCCATATATTCAGTATTTAACTCTGTTCTACTTTATGAATTTTTCGTCTCCTTTAACACGTAAATAGCAACACGCGCGGGAAAGGGACAAACGCGTAAGCGATTTACTTGAACTATTTTAGAAAGATAATGTTTTTACTTAGTTAGAAGGTAAATTTTGCCACAAATCCATTACATTATGAAACCTTGAATTAATACTTACCGAAAATACGAAACCCCATCCTTTTTCAAGCTATTTGAAGTATTATTTTTGCACTTTTTCACGGAGCACTTCGGCATGTTGACCTGACGGTGACCGGCGCGCGACTGCGAGCGCAATTGTGCTACGACGCATTTTTAGCACAATTGATTCATACCGCGCTTGAGGCGTTGTTAGTGTATCTAGGGTATTTATGATCGAAGATCCAGTGCAGTTGAAGATTCGCTCGATGTAGGTAGCTTGCGTTTTAAGTGGGAAAATGCGTGTAGTTCTTGTTGCAATTTTTCCTGCGTCGTGACGTTAGTTGAAAAAGCCATTCTTTGGATCCTCGTATCAAATTACGATATGTGAGCGAGTACTGTAGCCACCGCAATTTCTTCTTTGTTTCATCAACCGACTAGCGTAAGCGGCCAGAGTTTCTTTTTCGCTTGGTTTGTCGCCGCTCAAATTAATGAGGGTAGCCGCTAAAGTTTCGGTCAATGCAAATCTCGCTGAGAAAAGTACCTTGAACTCGTTCCATGTAATGCCTTGGTAGGCAACTTGCGATAACCATGTCGATGCGGCACCTTTTAGCGCTTTGCTTATCGCCAAAACCAACTGTGCGCCTTGTAACGGAGTTTCACCAAAGCACACATCTGCGGTCGTGCACCATGATCTCGCGTCCACGTCCTTCTTGTCAGGGTCGAACTTGGGTAACTCGATGTGACTAGTCTTCGGTGCTTGTATGGCTGCAATCAACGCCTGCATGTTCGCATGTTGCTGTTCAAAAAGTGCCCGCCAATTTATGTCGTTTTGCGACGATTCGTTGTCTTGTTTCGATCCCACTTCTGATATCGGATCAAGAGGCTGATTAACTGGATCATCCGACATCATCGGAGTGTAGGCGTGGAAAATGGTTTTATAAAAAGGACCTTTCACAGTTAATAAATTTAATTTAACAGAATATCATGAAAACGAAACGTAACGACAGTTTCAAGGGTCGACCGCACTCGACGAAGGCTGGTAGCCTAATCTTCTTCGGAGCTGCTCCACCTGCGCCAGCTGCGCTCGGAGTGGGGTCGGCTGCAGTTTGGCAGCCAATCGCAGACACTTCCGCGCTGCGCTCGCACCGAGACTCTGACAAAGCGCCTTCCGGTAGTTGTAGATGGCGCCTGCGCTTCGTTTTCCTCCCGTGATCATGACCATCTCCGACAAATATGATATTGATCTAGTTGACAATCCCAAATTATCAATGCCCAGCCCAACACGGAAAATCCCACATACAATAAGACAACAAGTAAAGGACGAGGTAGACAGTATGGTGGCTCAGAAAATAATAAAACCAGTAACCACACCTACATCAGCAGTCTCACCAATGATAGTAGTAAAGAAAAATGATAAGATTAGAGTCTGCATACTCGTAGACCATCTGAACTAAACAAAAATTTTAAAAGAAGACATTACCCACTTATTTATTTAATCGTATGGCTATAGTGTAATTATAGGGTAATTCCACGAAATACCCTAGAGAGGGGAACACTACCACACATGTCACCTGTCCCTTAATTCACCATCTTTGACAATGACAAGTGACAGGTAATATTTCGGTATACATTGCATGCCTAAAACGCTGATACATCACTAGGTTTCATATAAACTTCGACTCCTATAGATACTTAGATCTGTTTGTACATATACGCTGACCATCGTTTAGTTGAATACATCACTTTGAAGTGAGACACGTTTTCTTTAAAATAATCATCTGCAAACGACAGTAAACCTTATTCCTGTGGAAACACCAATCATTGTCTGGATTGTGAATAGGGGACTAATTGTAAGTGAGATCTGAGACTCATAAACATTGCATTTCCATGAATTGAGTACAATCACAATACTGCAACTATAAGTCTGCGAATGCGTTGCCAACCGTGAGGACATGGCAAAGTTGCCACACTCAAACAATGAGAGCCAACCGCGAAAAAAATCTCTTAGTTGATATAAATTGAATACAATAGTCATGAATTATTAGTTATATCAACCAATGCTGATAGTACAGTGAAGGTCATAAATATGCATACACTTTAGTACCTTGTCTATTTAACGTCATGTTTAAACTGCCTTATGAAATTGTCACAGCGATTAAAGTGACAAGGTATTAAAGTGTATACATATTTATGGCCTTGACTGTACCAACAGCAAGTTCTTTAGTGACTCAATATCTTAGTTGGTGTATCTAGCGTCTTGTTATGAAGTTATCAAGGCGCTTATGCGCAACAATCACAATCTTGCAAGAAGCGACAAGTTTTATTTCAGTGCATGTTTATTCAGAAGGCAGTTGACACTCGTAATAAGTTAAACAGGTTCAAATACCTGGTCTTCTTATAAGGTAAAAAACCCGTCAACCTCCACCGACCTCATCAAACAACGAAATATCAAAGCGAAACTGACGAGAAAAATACGGCGTATTTTATTCAACTAAAGCACTCGCCAATTTCATATATTTATTCACTGCAAATGAGAATGAACCTTGTTTGTGCATTCCAGGATTTTACAATATTCCCAATATTGAATTGTGAAATATTTGCCGACAGAAAATCTACCTCCAATGATCCCCTATTGAAGTTCAGAGAAATGGAAAATATATTTTAGTGCTCTGTAACAATTCAAATATCGCTGTAGGAAATATGAATTCATAACTCTACTGTTTAATACTACTGCACAAATCGACGGATCTGTGACTCAACCTCGTATATTGAATCAGGTCCAGTATAAACTGACACGCACGAAGTACGCGACTGCATACTTGGTGCGTGTCAGTTTATACTGGAAATAATTCAACATACGAGGTTGAGTCACAGAACCGTCGAAATATAAAATCATTTTGCGTCCAAATTTGTCTAGTGACAATGCAATTTCTCCGTAAGCTTTATATAGGTAGTGAGTACAAAGACAAAGGAGGTATTAATCATTGTTATACCTCGGCCTACCGCTATTCATGAATCCTATTTCCTGATTGGTGACTTCGGGTTGATCTATTGATGTCTATGACCTGCCCCCCAATCCCTTTGACCGCTTTGCGAGATACGGATTGGCTATGAATCAATAACAGATGAATAGTAGGTCTAGAATATACTGGAGCACTTGCCAAATTAACTTCGTGGAACTAGACCGGCCACAGGCTCTAACATGTTTTTAAATACTATTTAATACACCCTATGTGGCACCCTATATTTTGACACCATTTGATAATATTCTATATTATTTCATAGCTATCATTTTGTTTTGTTTTATGTTATACATTTTTTTTTCTTTATTTACTTTAAAAAAAAATACAATAAAATTTAACATTCTGAATGTTAAATTTTATTGTATTTTTTTTTAAAGTAAATAAAGAAAAAAAAATGTATAACATAAAACAAAACAAAATGATAGCTATGAAATAATATAGAATATTATCAAATGGTGTCAAAATATAGGGTGCCACATAGGGCGTAACAGTTTGTTGGCAGACAAAAAAGGAAGTATGTAAGCCCTCCACCTTACAATTATTTACACAGCAAATAGGTGCTTAAATTAAATAAACCCGCTTACACACGGCAGCCGCCGTACTAACTGAGAACTCTGCATAAACCTTGCGGTCACAAACTCACAAGTCACTACCTCGAGCCACCAGGCCACCGAGACCAAGTGATTTCTGTTAGTAGGTATGTAGTTGTTACGAGACAGTTCAGATCAGATATCCTTATTAAATCTGTCCAGCAGCACTTTCTTCAACCTTTTCTTATAGACTACATACATACATACATACATACTTATGTATTATGTGAAATTTTGTCAATAATATCAATTCTTCTGTACTATATAGCCTAGTTAATAAAATATAGTATATAGCATATATTAGAACGAGGTTTTTAGGGTTCCGTAAATCACATTGGGGTGTCCCGCCCGGGGTTTTTCTTGGGCGCGTGGAGGTATTAAGTTTAAATTAACATTAAATACTTATGTCTGCGATCCTTGGAAGCTGTAACAAAATCAAGCGTCTAAGTAAACGCAATCCAAAGATAAGGCCAAGTGAGTCTTATTTTCTTATTTATTTATTTATTTATTTATTAAATAAGGTACACCAACAACAAACATATTAACAAAATTACAATAAAATAAATTTGAACATTAATATCAGATATGAATGTCAATTATAGGCGTACACGACATTTGCAATAAGCCAATAAATTTAAATTTAACTAATTACGATACAAAGATGATAAAGTAAAATAAAATCTAAAATGTACAAAAAAAAAACAATTATAATAAAATAAAAATAAAAAATAACAAAAGTCAAATAAAATAGCCTAGGTAATTAAGAATTGGTAAGATGCAGATAATTTAATCATTTAACAATAATTTAATAATTTAATAATTTTCTAACAAAGTAGTGACATCAATACCTATAGGGTACTTCCCATAGACCTAGAATCATTAAATTTGGCAAGAAGGTTGGTCTTACAGCAGAAGTAAAGAAAAAATACGAAAATCGTTAATGTGTTGCTCCATCACATTTTTTTTTGCAATTACAAACTTATTTGTAGTCAGAAAAGTAATCGCGCCCTATGTTGATGTATCGAGACAACAGATTTTCATCGGCAAAGTCAAAGTTTGTAATCTTTGAGACTCGATCACCGCGATGAATGAACTATTTACATACAAGTTTGTACGGAGCCCTCGGTGCGCGAGTCCGACTCGCACTTGACCGGCTTTTTTAATCCACAAAGTCGCGCCATTTAATTCTTATGAATTGAGAATACTGTAGTTAGATTAAATATTGGAACGTGTACGTAATTGAGATTGGGGTTGATTGTTTGGGATGAGATTGATCTATGTTTTTTGTAATTAAAAAGATCTGTTAAAATGTTCCACTGTTTGTTGGGTTGCAGTGTTTGTTTGTCCAGTAAATGGTGGGGTTTGAGTCTGTATGGATGAAAATAAAAGCTTGTTTGCATTTTTGTTCGAGGAATAGGAAATTTTAAAATAGCTATTACAGACATTTTGACACTTGCCCAAATGAATACATAAATTCAATCTAATCATTAATCGTGTTATTATAATTAAAATTACTCCTAAACTAATGAGAGTAATAAGTTAAAGCTCATACAATTAAATTTAAATTATTTTTTATCGGGGTTTCATTTAATTTTCGAACAACAAAGATTCATCACAATAATACAATATTCACTTACACACCCTCAAATTTTAAACTATAAATTTACAAAGATAATCTATAAACCTATCACTTTCTGTCATATATAAATGTGACAAAGTCGAAAGACAAACCACATTTTAAGCATATTTTAGCTATTGTGGGTTTATGAAGAGGGAATATTTAATGACCGGTAAAAAGGGTCATTTTTTGCAGCAATATTTATACTGAGTTCTCGGACACCCTGTACATTTCATAAACGTTATTAATCCGGGATGATCTTTTAAGGGTGCATTCATGTTAGTGCAATGCGGCCCGCCTTGCCCAGCGGCCACCCCGTCGGTGGGCGCGCTTGCCCACCCGCCACCGTGGGCTTAGCCTTTAATGTCCGCTGATTGGATACTCTGAATTGAACTGGATGGGCTTTATTATTCGGTTTATCGAAACCAGTCGTAGCTAATTAGCGTTGGCTCGGGATTATTGTTACATCATTTTGTCAGTTGCTAAAAGAGTTGTGGGACTTTAATCTCGTCTCTCGCTCACTAAATTGACAGATTTTCAATGATTAATAGGAGTTCGTATTTTTTAATCCTACTACTGAGTGACTGGAATACTTATGACTGCCCCTGTAAATGAAGTCACCGCGTGAATTAATATTCATTTTAATTACTTTAATTATCATTATTATTAGTGAGATAGAAAATGAACTCACTGAGCCTATATTCCACATGTTTTAACCGATTTCACTTCTATATACCGTAATCAGAAGAAAACACAGATCTGCTGGAAATGCAGCCTAATAGCGAACCGAAAAGATTTTGAGATTTTTAAATGCTGATGACTGATGACACCCGCAATCTCAAACATACATCAAAAATATATTTGGTAAATGGGTGAATCAACTTTTAAGGCACTCCCCAATTTTCGACATGTCTCACTATGTCACCTTAATTTGGTAGAATGCAATTTTTTTTTTTGATGTGTTCAATATATTGAATAAATTAGACAATTAAACTTACTTTCTAGCTGACAATTTTAAAAATTCTTTTATGATTTACACAAATATATCTGGTAACGCAGGAGACGACGTTGTCCCCGGGTTTTGTATGAAAAACGTGCATTTTCCACTGCGTTACCATGTTTTTACAAAATTATAGAATTGGTTTATGATTATGAATAGTGAAATCCGAAAAACTGATTATCTAATTTTAACATGTCTAAACCATTATCAATCTCACATATTCTAGTAAGTTTTTATTAGCGTGTAGAAAAGGAGGACTTTAAAAGTTGATTCACCCAAATAGCTAGGCAAACTAAAACACTTTAAAATTTTGTGTTTTTGAAAAACTAATTTATATTTAGTGGTGGTAGGACCCTGTGCAGGGTCCGTCCGGATCGCTACCACCATCTTATCCATTAACCACCCGCCAAGCACCAGTGTTCGCATTGTTGTGTTCCGGTGTGGAGATAAGACAACCGGTGAAATTACTAGCATAGAGGCATTCCACCTTGGTCCTCAGGTTTGGCAACGCATTTGAGGTGTTAGGATTATAGTCTTGAGAATTCAAATGTCTATGGGTCTCAGACTCCACTTACCGCCAGGTGTGCCTTCTCATTAACATAAAAAAAAAATTGCAATCGTTCCAAACGCTGCAACTTAACCAAGAGAGAAATACTAATATTAAACTTTTAAATGTCGTTGTTTAACGTCACTGGTTTTCTTTGTTACTTTTTGTAACGAAAAACAAATCTGTTTCAGTAAAATATAAATGAAATTTTCATTATTACACGTATGTAATTGAGCTCAAATTAAGGAACTCTCAATTAGCCTTTATTTAATGAAAAGCTCGCCCAGAGGGGAGGGAAATGTGTGGATGCGATACGAGTCCAATAATGGCGACGTTCCTTGGGGAGGATTATGTCCAGGAGTGGAAATTGGGGTGACAAAAACAATGAAGTGTGACTTTTATACGTAGAGGTGTTGTGAGAAGCAAGCAAAGTCAATAAATAAATAAACATCAGGCAACAATATCACTTAAATGAATTAGTGAATGGTATAAGTTCATTTAGCATATAATAAGATACAAATCTTAAGAAAAACACAATGAACAATTTGCTGCAAAAAGTCGCCACTGGTAGCTGTGCCACGAAATATGCCAATGGTTATTACTTGACGCTGGTTATCATTGACGTCTGGGGCCCTCGCCAAAATAAAAGCGCTATAGGTAAAAAACTTAAGTAAAGGACGAAGGATGAAGGAGTTATTACAGTGTAGAGTCCCAGTCCTTACATTTTAAATATGGAACAACAGCTGTGACGTTATTCCTGGCGTCGAATTTGTATAGTGTTTTTGCAGGGGGTATGAACTATGACTTTTTAAAGCTTCATATCTTATAAAAAATTACACGACAAATATTTCATAAATTACAGGTTATTCCTCTCATAGCACTTTCCAGAGAGCGTAAGAAATAAAATGCATGTCCCCATTATGAACAAAAATTAAGAAAATTTTACTTTTCCATTTCGTCACCAAAATTAGCCATACATTTAGATACTTTAATTTTCGTGACGAAATGGAAAAGTTATAGTTTCTTAATTTTTGTCCTTAACGATGTATACTTTTTTGAAAACCGCCCTTATAGTCTCACTCAAGAGTCAGTTAATAACGGTTCAGTCGTTCCTTAGAGACGAATACACAAGTTTAAAAATCGAACGAGTTAAATTGTCTCTAAAATGTGCCTGAGTATAGCGGTTAATTACATAACATTCGAGATGATGTGGGCCTGTAGTACTATTAGGTGATGAGCTTGCAGCCTGTCACTAATACACTAGTAAACTTCCTAGCCTGATTGCGCAATATGTGGTTACAAAAATCTTCTTCTTTTTATATTAATGGCGGTCCACCGCGATATTCCGCAGTGATTTCGCCAGTGTTAAGTATGTAGAGTAAATGGTAAACAGACAAAATAAATCAAAAACAAAAGCCGGACATCTTTCAATCCTAGTTTTTCATAATATCTACAACATATTCAAAAATCATGGAAATCGGATTAGATTTAGGGGGTGAGAAACGTCATCGCCCGGAGCTAAATTTGTATGGTATTTTTGACAGCTACGCGATTTAGGCATCGCGTCACTATCCTCTTAAGATAACTTTAGTTGTTATGATTTAAAGGTACCTTATGGAAAAATAAGACCACTTTTTTTCTTTAGTATGCAAGTTCACTTTCACACGTCCAAAGCCTACCATTGCTTACCAAGAGACCACTGACGAGAAGAAGCGCCGCAGGAAACTCAACACCCAGTCATTATTTCAACACATTACTTACGAGTATTACAAAGATAACAATGAATGTAAAATGGAATATAGTTCAACTGGCCCATACTCAAAATTACTTATTAAAAGAAAAATAAAATATAGTATACTATAAAGCATAGCTGCCTTGTGAATTAAAAAGTATATCCAATCCTTCTATTATATAAATCCGCCTCGGGATCCCCTTCAAGTGTCGAAACTCATTTCACCGAATTTGTATTTTCGTGTCGTTTCACCGAATTTCATTTCTTCGAAAGCTAATTTCTGCTGAAACCTTATCGATTTTAGGTCATCTTAAATATAGATTACGTAGGTTAGGTTAGGTTAGACCTGTGGCCACCAAAAAATTCTAACTTCTGGACGTGGAAATGCCTGTCGTTGAAATGAAAATTCGGCGAAGTAAACCATTCGGTGAAATGAGTGTCGACATTTCAAGGGTAAACCATTCGCCTCAGGAACTATTTGCTAAAGAAATGCTTCTATCATTTAAGATTATGTTAACCTAATTAGGGTATGTTTTATAAGTTTTATCTAAAAAAAAATCCTAGGCATGTTACACAAATATGATTTTAATTGTGTAATCCGACACAAAATGTATTTCTTAATCCATCAGAAACAAATATTGAAAGAAAGCACATTAACTCCCACACCAATCTTAGCATAAATACTGTATAATCTTTATGCATTATTCTAATATCACAAAAAAAACACCAACGAGGATTAAAGCCGAATAAGTACTCGTAACAAAACACATAAGCTTAGCAAATAAACTGCACCCCGTCCCCCCGCATGGGGCGCCCCCACAATGTCCAATGACAATTTAGTCTCAGATTGATCATGAGAGTAGCCCTTAGGGCCAACAGAGGGTGTATACAGTTTTTTCTTTTAAATATGAATTTTGTTAGATCAAAGGGTTATAAAATTAATTAAAATCTTGATAATTTTTTTCTACAACAATAATTATGGTCTCTATGAATACTGCCTGGCTGTACCAATTCAAGCTTTATAAATAAACCCGTTGAAATTTTAGGTAGTATTTTAGAATTTGAATTTGCACTTAGGTTATTCAAAACTTTAATTTTTAATAACACACTTCGACGATACGTTAACCGTTAAGATATGTGTGTGATGAGCGCGAATATTTTTTCTTAAGTCTTAAATGTTTTCTATGTATTTAAGTGTTTATTTGTCTATATAAGTATGTTCGTCGTTGTATAGTAAGTTTTTTTTTGCAGTCTATTATTCTGACACTGGTAATAAACACATTATCAAAAACCAGTTAAATGAATCAAAACTCGACGGATCTTCTATGAACCATTGAGGAGTTCTTAAGGCCAACTTTCTTGTACGTCATCATTCCAGCTCGATGGTTCCATATTATGCCATGTCATCGGAATTGCATAAGAACGCAAAATTTCAAGTGAATCCGACAATTAGAAGTAGGTTAAAATTGACTTCACAGAAATTGTTTGCTAGTTAGTTTGTTAGTTACAAGTCAAGCTAATCTAAAGCGTGTTTATTTAAAGGGCCCTTTGGGGTGGCAGTTCCTTTAAGCTGACTTACGGCGGCAACTAATCGGTGAGGACGTGTCTCGTTCGCCAAATTATTAATTGTTAAATATTGCCCGTTTAGTGTTATTTGGATCCATTCATCATTTATAGTGCTAAATTAAATTAGTGTTGATAAAACTGAAAAACTTACCGTCTCATATAACCCGTTAGCAGAACTCGCTTATCGCTATTATCTCGGGAACTTAAGTGGTGGTAGGACCCTGTGCAGGGTCCGTCCGGATCGCTACCACCATCTTATCCATTAACCACCCGCCAAGCAACAGTGTTCGCATTGTTGTGTTCCGGTGTGGGGATAAGACAACCGGTGAAATTACTAGCATAGAGGCATTCCATCTTAGTCCTCAGGGTTGGCAACGCATTTGAGGTCTTGGGATTATAGTCTTGAGAATTCAAATGTCTATGGGTCTCAGATTCCACTTACCATCAGGTGGCCTGAGTGCTCGTTTGCCTTCTCCTTAACATAAAAAAAAAAAAAAAAAAAACTGTCCAATTTTCGGTAATAAAAAAAGACTGTCATACTAATGTCTCAGCGGTGTAGCTGTGAGGGCGCAAAAGATAATCAAACAAACAAAGTTACTTTCGTATTTATTATATTAGAGTGGGTAAGAAACAGCGTTCTAAATATACCAAAAAATAAAAAGCGGCCAAGTGCGAGTCGGACTCGCCCATGAAGGGTTCCGTAGCAGCAAGTAACATAATATAAAAGTTCGTTGTAGCTTTGATCAATGTTTTTATGACGTATTAAAAAAAAACTACTTACTAGATCTCGTTCCAACCAATTTTCGGTGGAAGTTTGCATGGTAATGTACATCATATATTTTTTTTAGTTCTATCATTCTCTTGTTTTAGAAGTTACAGGGGGGGGGGACATACATTTCAACACTTTGGAAGTGTCTCTCGCGCAAACTGTTCAGTTTAGAAAAGAAATATGTTAGTAACCTCAATATCATTTTTGAAGACCTATCCATAGATACCCCACACGTATGGGTTTGATGAAAAAAAAAATTTTGAGTTTCAGTTCTAAGTATGGGGAACCCCCAAAATTTATGTTTTTTTTTCTATTTTTGTGTAAAAATCTTAATGCGGTTCACAGAATACATCTACTTACCAAGTTTCAACAGTGTAGTTCTTATAGTTTCGGAAAAAAGTGACTAACATACGGGCGGACAGACAGACAGACTTGACGAATCTATAAGGGTTCCGTTTTTTGCCATTTGGCTACGGAACCCTAAAAAGCCACAACAACCACAAACAACCATTATATGAACACACGAGTAATAACTTCAAACTACCGTTTTCATACTCAGCCGCTCGCAACGAGATTATTCAAATATAATATCCTTCATCCCGGAAAAGCTTAACAGCAGCGATTTAACCTTTATACAACATCCCATATCTGTAATAAAAGTTTTATTGCAATTGCGATCTTACCTATAATCGTATAGGGTTAAATTCGCTTTGGGTGTGTAAGTTAGATGTGTTCTTTTGTCTTTAGTTGGTGGAAACGTTTCAACAGGTAGACCGTGGCGTTACGTCACACCAGAGCACCCCCTGGCTCGCCAACAGCCGCCATGCCACCACCGTAACGCGCTTTTAACACCTTTAACCATATTAGTGCTGTATTTTTAAGAGTTAGTCTCAGAACAGCAGCATTTTGCCAATATCTGTATGTAATCGTATTACATGACAGACTTATTCATTTTCATTGTCATCACATGGCACAAAACTAAAGGTAAAGATTAGTTGTAGTGCCTTATAACTTATACATAAGTTAAGATAGACCATACGATACACTACAATGGCACCACAATATAACTATTTTAATTCAATTGTAACAGCGAACGTTAAACACTACTTAATACGTAGATACAGTTAACAAAGCGTGTAGCAATGGTGTTAGTTGACGTTAGTATTTAGTTTGTCACATTAATACTAACCACTGACGAATTCAGCGCTTAGTTCTTACTTTTTTCTGTAAGTACATAATTCGAAGAGGAGAGATCCCACATTAGAGAAAAAGCACACATTTATATAAGTAATTACGTGTTATTTGTTCATATTGCAATATAGAGTTTACATAGGTGCATTATATAAATAAAACGGCTCCGTCATTAATCACCTTACACAAAATTCGCAACAATTATTACAAAGCAATACAATTTGAATGATATTCCGGTTTAAAATTGTGCATGTACGCGACTCCAAGCGCCATTATATTGATATTACAGCCGCGCTGCATATTGGATTTCGTTTGAAGTCCCTTTTTGTTTACATTTGGTTTATTACATACGGGGACGTGCGTTTTAATGACGGTAGTTTTTCTGTTCCTTTTCATTCGTTTCCAACATGGATTGGAAATGCTTTTGAAAATGTATTATTTTTTTATGACACGGCCGCCTTTGATGTTAAATAAATAACAGCTAGTAAAAAGTTGATTATACGAGACCGAAAATGATAATGAAAAGCATTTCATTACAAATGAAAAAGAAGACTACTTTATATTAAAGTTATAAATTCCATGCGATCCGTGGGATAAATCGTCAATTCTTATTACCTACCGCCATGCAGTGTTCGCATATCGAGTCATCCAGTGAAATTACTAGCATAGTATTCGAATAGTAAAGGTGATTCGAAAACGTTACAAATGTTTGTGCTCGAGCTACTGTAGTGCATTTGTTACATGACAACAATTACTCACAAATTGTATAAGCTTGTATGCATAGCCGGATTTAATATAAAGCCATCTCGTGATCGCTGCGAGCAGTCTTACTTAGAGCTTGTTCTAGTGGCCGTAGCTAGGTAAACAGGGAATGAGGCCGGCGGCGCGGTGCGCGGCCTGAACTTGAACATCGAGTTCAACGGTAACAAGATTCTTCGCTTCCGTAATCGAAGGGTAAAGAAAAATGCAATTTATATACAAAAATAATATAAAAAGATACATACATACATAACGTCACGCCTTCATTCCCAGAGTGGGGTAGGCAGAGCTACAGAAATACCAACAACTCTAAAGACTTACTGATATTTCTGTAACCACATCAACCACCGTGTGGTTGCCGGGTTAGAATAGTGCCACTCCATGTCTTCCCGTGGATGTCGTAAGAGGCGACTAAGGGAATAAGGGCTTGTAGTACTGTTAGGCGATGGGCTTGCAACCTATCACTAATACACTAGTAAACCTCTTAGCCTGTTAGTGCAAAATGTGGTTACAGGAATATCAGTAAGTCTTTATAAAAAGATAAAAGTTGTTTATTCAGTAAGTAGGCCGCACGAGCACTTTTATTCGTCAAAACTCTACAAGCGATTCAAAGAGACCACTGCTGAGAAGAAGCGCCACAAGAAACTCAACAGTCAGTAATTTTTTTTAATTTTGCTTATGACAATGATAGAACTTAACCTAGCATTATATAAAATGTAGTTAAGCAGAAGAAACTTCTAATAAACACAAGAGCATTAAATAAAATAATAATAATATTTATGAATGAAATAAAAAAATCAATAAAGTTTTGATACGTTCTCCTACAGAAACCGTGTCCCCTAGAATAGATAGGTACTATGTTACGTTAAGTATCTTGGGCGAAGCATTTTTGTATGGTAGATAATCCTCAACCCATTAAGCTTTAGACATTAACGACTTTTTCAAGTAATTTTTAAGTGCTGAAAATGGTAACTTTAAAACTGCGTCGGGTAATGCATTGACCTACAAATGATTTATATCCGCTTGAGGCCCACCATACTACAATCCGGCAGATTTTTGTGAGTAGGAATTTGAATCTACCAGCAAGGAAATAAAGTTCCATTACCTGTGCACTTTAATGACATTTTCAATTTGGAAACAAATAAAAATGAACTTTATGAGACTTGAAATAAATTTTAAATTGAATTGCCTGGATTATGTCCTTTCTATAGCACACCGGGTCTTACGAGGATATACTTTACGGACGCGAGATTTTCTAATGGTAATTAGAGCGAGAAGCAAGAAGAATGTACTACTACATCATTGATATCTAACTTACTATCAAATGACGAGTCAAACGTGTCCAAAGTCGACGGACCTACTATTTTAGGCAGAGCTATAGCCACCTTCCGTCTCCAACACCATACCATCAATGAAGCATAATAAAATAACGCTGCTGTAATACCAAAGACGGCTAACTGCAATATAGTACTCGACGCATTAAAAAATATATACATATATTTATTCAGTAAATAAGCATCAGCAAAAGCAGCACGACGGAATGCAAAATTTTAAGTTAATTCGACAATCCCAAGTGGATTAAAATCGACTTCCAAATATTGTATTATATTGTTAATTGGTTAGTAATAGGTGACGCTAAAAGACCTCTGTAGGCGTGCAACAGGAACAATACAAAAACAAATTAAATACATTACAAAGAAAAAACGCACAAAATATCAACTAGCAAGTTAACAACCGTCGAGTTACAAAAGTTGTTGTGTGCATATGACGTTGGTTCAATATGCGCCGTATTGCAAAAAAAGAAAATGCATTTCCACACAGAATACATACGAACTCGCTATTTTTGGCAAGTTATTGATGACCCGAACCCTTCATTGAGGGGGAAGGAAATGGGGTGGATGGGGTACGTATTTATACGTCATGCAATAAAATCAACAGACGGCTAATTGACAATGTTTGATTTTTGAAACCAGATTTATCGTTTTTTGTCTGGTCACAAGACAGCTTTATTTTTACGTTCAATTTTAAAGGTAACCCCTATTTTATGCGTACATATTTTAAAGGAGATCGAACTTATTTTTAAAAAACTTGGCCGCACAGCTCGTAATTGGTATTAGGTTAGCTCTTTAATGAACTTTGAAGTAACACATCCTGCTTCGATATAATTATGAAAAATATGAAAAAGGTCGACCATTCTCTTTACACGACTGACCCAGAAGGAGGGAATGTTTTTTGCGCATATGTATGTGGGTATGTATGTATGTAAGTATGTCCGATCCACTGTAACCTCCCAAGGTGTCATTAGATTCCTCTTAACATCGCGAGTGTCGATGCGTAATTAAATTTGAATAAGATAATATGGCGAAATAAAAGAAATATAAATGGTAGGTAGCTAAAATGTATTTACAACATAATCAAAACCAGTAGTCGGGTTTTTTGAACTTGCCGTTTGTTCAATTCTTTACAAGTTACTTATTTGAAAACCATTAAGATTTTAGAACAGTTCCCTCTAGCCTTTTTGGAGATACAGATACTAAGACAATAAAAATATAACATAATTTTAATAAAAATATATTTATCAGAATCGTCAACAACAAAGAAATATAAGTCGATTCATTTCAGGCAGTAAGGAGGGAAATAAAAGTGAAAAAATAAATAAGTAACAGTTGGAGAACATGACAATAAATTGGCAATTATAAACAGCAATTATAGGTTTTATTCCATGTACTTATCTACTGAGTTACCAACAAAAGGTTTCTCAGTCAACGTCAAACGGTTCGTTTCGTAAGCCGGTTGATAACGCGGGCTATTTGAAACGTTTTTCGATTTGCCCTCGGTGGCGTTTCTTTTACGTAAAACGTTCAAAGAAATATATTTTAATGGCTTGTAATAAACTACACTTGTAATGTTTCAATTAATGATTTATCATTATTACCAAAGTCTAAAATGGTGAATCCATGAAAAGTCTAATTAGGATGTAACGATATTGAAATGTGAATAGTTTTCGAATAAATTGCTTTAAGGTTGGTAATAGATTTTTTTGATTAAGTGATATTTTCAGAAATAATCGCTCCGAATGTTGCATAAATTGTGCACCTCTCCTTTATCTTTTTAAACGTATGTCCAAAAAATGTATGAAAATATACGACTAACGCTTAATAATTACTTTCAACGAAAAATATTTTTCACATGATCGGATATACCGTTATTGTCGAAAAACTGCACTTCTGAAAAAAGGACGTAAGTATCATGAAGATCGCTCTTTCGCTGGTGCACTTTTTTGTCTTTGTAATCTAATAACGGCTTCGGAAACCTACACTTTTTGTCTATCCCAATCGCATTCTAATTGTTAACTGTAGTGATAATAAGCTATCGCACTTCTTGATAAATTATTGACTTACAGCAAAAACATCTCTCATATTTTTCATTCCCCTAATCTGTGTTTCGATGGCAACAGCGTGAAAGAGGCCTTGACGGCCGACGGCGTGGAACGAGCCTCGACTTAACGCGACGGGAAATTCGCCTCCCACAGCCCGTGTCCTTTAATTGAATCTAACTTGGCTTTCATAACTGTCACATAAGTGACATGTCACAATTCGGGGCCTCAATTCTACGAGATTAAAGCGATATTGCGCTTGAAGTGTTTTAGTATTGTTTTAACTCCTCCAGTATTCCTGTTAAGAAAATAAAAGTTATCAAAACGTTGACAATACGGAAGCACGTCAAAGGCAATATGGTTTATCGTGTAGAATAAGAGCACAGGGTCTCTATTCAGGTGCGTTAAAACGATATCGTGTTTGACACGTTTAAGAATCGTTTATGTCACAGTCGCCATTATTGTAAATAACATAAGAGTTACCAAAACGTTGACAATACGAAAACACGTCAAAGACGATATCGTTATTACCATGTAGAATCCCAGCCCTGGTATAGTAAATTTTTTGTAAAAACCTTTTTAGCAGCGTTGTGATTCGAAAATCTATAAAATGAAGGAGTGAACAGGCAGTCGTGTATAAACAGTGCCTATAGCATTAACAGGAGTGACCTACTTGCTTAAAATAGAAGCTCTTCTTGGTACAGTCGAAGTTACAAATATGTTTACACTTTAGTACCTTGTCACTTTCTTTCACTGAGACAATTTCACATACATATTTATGACGTCGACTGTACATGATTGTTGTTGGACAGTTTATTGTATTGTCACGTGTATTCTTTTGTGCACTTTTCGCTTCTACCGCGTGTGTACCTATATATTAAACAAGATTGCTTCATTGGCTTAGAAAGTATATTTCTTTTTTTCATTTCAATTAACACACATAGCGTCATTGAAGATAAGATACAATTATAGCATTTTTTTTAACCAAGAGACCCAAAGCGTTTTTTTTTCTAACTCCGAATTAGGTAATCTATTTTCTATCTATCTATCTAACATAAAACTTTTCTATGGCTCACTGATAACACACATCCAAGGCCGCTCTACTTAGCGAGCTAAAATTTAGAGGGAATATCCCTCGGGGAGGGGAGAGGATTAGAAAGGATTTTCCGAAACTCTACCCCTAATGGGCAGAAATACAGGGAGTAGCGCGAAACTAATTATATGCATACGAAGTCGCGGGCGTCCCCCATAAACAAAAGAGGGCTCCATTATCAGAATCAGAATAATCTTTATTCAAGTAGGTTTATAAATAATAAACTCTTTTGAAACGTCATAGTAGCGACTTAGCCTAAATTGACTGCAGGTTCAAATCGCGACCGACCAGAGAATAACCTGTAAGAAACTCTGTAGGATGTCTTTTTTTTTCGATGTTCGCAATCTTTTGTCATAAGGACTAAACATTTTATTACAAGCAATTCAGTCCCAAGCATTTTTATCATTAATATAGTCTTTAATACTATAATATGCTTTAGAAATTAGTTTACGCTTAACGTAACTCTTAAATTTATTTACTGATAGTTCAGTAACATTACTTGGGAGCTTATTATACAACCTGATACAATTACCCATAAAAGAGTTTTTTTATTTTATGGAGCCGCGTGAAGGGCACTGCGAGCTTATGTTTATTTCTGGTATTAACATTATTTATGTCGCAGTTCTTATATGCTGTAATATTAACGCAGTTCTGGGGCACCCTGTACTTGCTGATTGGTGCGGCCGAGCTATGCTCAGGTGTATGTAGACGACACTATTCAATCACAATTTGTTATTGTCGTTGTCGTCTAGATATTACAAATGGGTGCGCATTTTCTCACATAACTTTTTAAGTCCTATTATCGAAAGGTCGAAAATATTTCTCATACCATTTTAAATCGTAATGATCTATCTTCATAAAAATATTTATCACTCTTCATAATCAATATTAATCATATACCGATTAACTTTCAGGATTTGAATAATATCCAGCTGGTAAATAAGGTTAGGTTAAGTTAGGTTTGTTTTATAAATGTGCTAAAAACAGAATGGTTTCAGGAAAATTCACTTGTATTGCGATGATTATGAATTAAAAAGTATGAAGAAAAAATGTATGACGAGTGATTATTATGAATACAAATCGGTAGTAAAACAAAAAATAGGAATAAGAATTTTATGTGAGCCAATGTGGACCCATATCACATAACTCGAAACCCAAATTTTCCCGAGACAGATCGATTTTCTGACCCGAAACGTGATTACAAATATATATTATGTTAGTCGTTTAATATTATAGGATACGATAACTCCAAGAAACCTGCTCCATTCTACTCGGACTAAACCTAATTGCTTTTGACAAGTTATAGTGAAGGTTATAGCTTTTATTTACATAACAGTAATAGCGGCCAAGTTAAAAACAATACAATAGCAATACGTGTAGAGAATAAGTAGAAAAACGCCCAGCAAAACGGATAAAAAAATTCAAGATGGCCGCCATCAAAGAGTTTTGAACCTAATAAGCATAGCTACCTAAGGCCGTGCTAGGGCGAACAAGACTCTCATAGCGGTATAAATTAAATAAATAATAATAAATAAATATCACGGGACAATCTCATTTTCTTACTCACTGCGTCAACAATTTCTTTATACATTTATTCCACCAATTTGCTTTCATATTTCTGATCTGTAAATAGGTATTTCAGTATGCTTTGATGTTAGATCATGTTCGTTAAAATAAGTAATAAATGGAAATGTATTTGGACGTGTACTTTTACCGATGTGGTACAGAACACGTAATGGTTAATCTCTCTGGTGGTTGAGTGCAAAAAGTTGTGCATTAGTCCTTTGTTCTTTGGAGCAGAATATGTAAATGTAGTTTTTTTTACATACATACATAACAACACGCCTTCATTCCCAGAATGGGGTAGGCGGAGCTTCAGAAATACCAAAAAGTCCAAAGGACTTGTTGATAATGTTGTAGCCACATGCACAATTAGGCTAAGATGTTTTACAGTGCATTATTTAACTTATACCCTTAGTCGCGTTAAACGACATCCACGGAAAGACATGGAGTGGCACTATTTGAACGGCACACGGGCAAGGTAGGGATAGTTTATTTTAGTTTGCTTATAATGGCGGATTAAAAAAAAAATTGAGAGCCGAGCATGCTCGCAACGCCACATATTTTGGTTATTCCTGATTATTAGGGACATTGATTGGGATTCTCAAATGTTATCTATTAAACCCTATCTGGTGACTATCACAATTTAACCGGTTTTTTTTTCATCTTACTTGAGACCAAAACTCTCTCGCCTATGACATCAAATACCTGAGTCCCTACCGTCTCCTAAAGGGGATCATCGCGCGACTTAATTTTCATTACCTATTACTCTGTGATCCTCGGTGTAATTCTAAAAGCAACTCAAAAATTTTCGTCTACTTAAATGTGTATACAAATTCTATCGTAATTTTCTTTCAAAATTTCATCAAATCTCAACATATTTTTATCGCGATATATCTATTCCACAATTTCATTCTCGAGTAAATCAGTAGTCGTTTTTCACGCAATCCAAGGCAATACTTGGAATTAATAAACTCAAATAGTAGAATGATGAACGAATGTATTGCCCGGAAAAATATGCTGTATAACGAAACGATTCCAAAGCCCCAATCATGTCAACTTAAAGTATTATAATAGCTAATAGGACAGGAAAATAGCTGTCATTAGAAAATGTGTTTCGAGTTGATATGACAGCACTGATAGCGCAAAAGAAGATTTGGACGCCATTCAATTATTCGTGGAATAACTCTGTTATTCCATGCGAAACGGTGGTATAGTAACTGTTCTTGAATAGGCGGACTATACTTAGGCCCGTGTTAATAAACTCGACTCGGTTTAAACGCCCATCTCAAGATATGTCAAAGTAAACTTCAAACCAAAGAAAACTGTCATTTTTGACGTATCTTGAGACGGCATTTAAACCGAGATTAGTTTATTAATACGGGCCATAGAGTTATCGTTGGTAAACCAGAAAACTGTTTTACTCTCGATTAACTAGTGATTTATTCTAAGTATAAAATTTAAACTCGTTTGGTCGAATCCGCTCTTAAGCTCGTGTCAGTAACAAAGAAAACAAAAGAGCGACGTTTCCAACCTTTTTCTTAAACATTTTTCCAGAATGAAGGAAATCATTTAATTAAATAAAAGTGCTACAATGCTACGAAGGATTTGCTACGGCGTAGAGCCCGTGCGTAGCGTTATAAAGCGAAACCTGTGAAACTTACTTTGTAAAGCGTATTTGTTGGGGGGGGGGCGGAGTGTGGGTAGTGGTGGGGACAGCTCCCTATTGATTAAGGCTAGGCTGACGCACGCACACACGACACGGCGCTTGTGTGGGTGTACCTGTACAGCGAGTAGCTAAATAAAAACGGCAGTGTAATTTGTATTGTCTACTTTTAAAAGTAAATGAATAGTTTTTGGTATTGGTGTTTTTTATGAAGAGTATTTTGCATGTATACACATGCAAAACATATTACATGTTAACACTATATTGTAATAAAAACCAAAGAGATAACAATTATAAAATAGACAAAAATATAGCAGGGATGTAAAAAGGCGAACCTATCCCTTTAAGGGAACTCATTTAGCTAACTTTAGAGCGATACTATTTTATTGATATTTTAACTTGTTAGTTTTAATAAACCGTTTACTAATAATAATATAAACTAAACTAAACACAAGTAATGCATGTAGTTAAAATGGCTTGTATTAAAAAATAATTGAATGGTTTTTATGTAAGTAGTTTATTTTTCACGCTTTTTTTTTATTAAAGGAAATTTTAATGAAGAATTTTTATGTAAGTGGTGTTGTGTCTAAAACACGTACAAACTGAAACAGAGGCATTTTCACTAGACTTTTTATAATACCTACAATTTATAATTTGGGCACCCATGATACTAACGAACATATCTTTTAGGCTAACAAACATAATCAATATAAAACTTAAATAAACTAGAAAGTGCTACATTACATTGCAACCACCATTTATCTGTAAATTCTAACACTAAGTGCACATACAAGACCGAAACTATCATTTTAGGATAATAAAAATGTATTTTAAACATCGAACCTACCGTAGAGATCAAGAAATATTTATTATTAACACAAGTCGCGGTCAACTACCAATGTCCAGTAACAAAAAACCATTACAAAAATATTACCAGTAATTCTAATTATGTAAAGGACAATTAAGGACATGCTGTATTCATTAGTGACTCCTAATATTATATACATAAAATTAGTAACTGACTGGCTGAAGATCGATCAACGCACAGCCGAAACGACTGGACCTATGGACTTGAGGATTGAATATTTGCTGAACTGTTAGGGGTGCACTAAACGATTTTTTTTTAATTCCCTTTTAAGGGGTTATAATAGGGGGAGTAGCGGGAAACTAATTCTATTCTATAAAGTCACGGGCGTCCTCTAGTAATTCATAAGTGTCCTTTTATTTAGTATGTTTTATCAATGAACATATTTATACATTACTTGCCATGTCGCCCAACTAAACAGGACAATGTCACACAAATTGAACTAGTCCCAAACTAAGCTCTAGGCTTGTACTATGGGTACGAGACAACGATAAACTTACTTACATAGAGAAATATACACTTAAATACATAGAAAACATCCAAGACTCAGGAACAAATACTCGTGCTTATCACACAAATATTTGCCTTTACCAGGATTTGAACCCAGGACCCCTAGCTTCGAAGGCAGGGTCACTACCAACTAGGCTAGCGTGTCGTCAAACGTCGTTAGTAAACTGAAGCCATTATCTCACTTACAAATCGGGGTCCGATCTTTTGACCAAATTATTATTTGGCAAACTATATCATTTTTCAAACTTTAATTTCGCGAAAACGTATTTGTGCTTAAACAATTACTTATTATATATGTTACATGGCCTTATGTTAGGTGAGGTTAGACTTTTGACCACAAAGAAAAATTAAAATAATGCGGCGGGAAGTACCTTTTTGCCAAATTTAAGGTTGTAAACTGATATAGTTAGTCAAATGATTTGGTAAAACACTAGGGAACCCTCAAAAACCATGCCACCAAACAATTCTATGAAGAAATCTATAAGTTATGATAAAGCGTTAAATGTCCACTGAACGCACCTATACAGGTGTCTCATTTAAATCGGTCAGTATGGGAAATTCTGAAACTATAAGACATACGAAAATCTGTTCTTAGGAACCATGTCATCGATTTAAATAAATAGAAAAACTGCATTCACACATTTAAAAGAAACCTGTACTCAGCTCAGGAATCGAACTCGGTTGTTTTGAAAAAAATAAACTTACACTATTTCTATTTAGATATCGATTGTATAGGTCTTAAGCATTAAATAGCTCTATGAAATATGATGTCTAAAATGAATAAAGTGCATTGTTTTCACAAACTTTAATTTATCTTAGTGGGTGTTCGAAGTGACCACCGTTAAAACATTCAACAAGTTCAGGCATGTAAAATTGTCTCTACTAAATAAACACCTACTAAAATAAATTAAATTTAAGTATTTGAAAACAATGCATTTTATTCGTTTTAGACATCATATTTCATAGAGCCATTTACTGCTTAAGAACTACACAATCGATATCTAAATAGAAATAGTGTAAGTTTATTTTTTTCAAAACAACCAGGTTTGATTCTCGAGCGGAGTACAGGTTTTTTTAAATGTATGATAGGGTTCCTAAGAATAGATCTTCGTATGTCTTATAGTTTCAGAATTTCTCATACTGACAGATTTAAATGAGACACCCTGTATATTACAAATAACATGATTACAGACTCAAACATGTGTTACAAAACGTAAATTTTCGCATCGGGGTACAAAGTTGTTCTAAAATCAATAACACTTATTACGCCGTACTGTTTAATTTTGCAGTGGGAGAACAAGGGCGCTAATAGGGATAGCCGCGGTATGGAAAGGTTTGTCGGTTTTGAACTTAACACTATTGAAATAGAGTTTAAGAGACCTATTCATTCCGCGGTGCACTTACCGAAAGTGACTAACTGCATGTAAGTTTACAAGGAAATATTGATTAATTTTACATTTTACATTTAGTCTACTCATGCCTACCCTCTTAGTTTTCCAATTCCCAACGACAACCGTAATCCCTTAAAGGTGTTTATTTCTGCGTCTACGATAAAGATATTTTATAATAATATCAGAGGACAATCTCACACAAATTGTCCTAGTCCCAAACTAAGCTCTAGGCTTGTACTATGGGTACTACCTCTAGACAACGATAAACATACTTAAATAGAGAAATACATACTTAAATATATAGAAAATATCCAAGACTCAGGAACAATTATTCGCGCTCATCACACAAATATCTGTCCTTACCGGGATTTGAACCCAGGACCGCTGGCTTCGGAGGCAGGATCACTCCCTACTAGGCCACCGTGTCGTCGAGCCAAGACAAACTACGAATAACTTTATGATAATAATTTTCCAATAAAACATGCAATATTTAACATTATTACCGAGTAAAAAGGTATTTTCTAGAAGGTACAAGTACGTTTACAACCGCGCCGGCCATACCTGTGTAATGTCGTCGAACTCTCCCATCGATTCCGCTGCCGCGAGACAGGGAACAAAATCAATCCACTATTCACAAAGGAACGGGTATTTGTCCCCGACAGCTGACTATAAATAATTATCTGTTAGGTTACTTTCGCACGCGACTCCGCGCAGGACTCGTTCAACATTATTTCCTCTTGAACTGTGTTTTCCCTTGATTTAAAGTAGATTATATTTGGATCCAGTAAAATTTACCGTTGCGTCGTTTAGATACGCTTAATTAGACAAACCGGCCAAGTGCGAGTTGGACTCGCACGTGAAGGGTTCTATACCATTCTTGTTTTATTTTATTTTTTTATTTTTTGTTGTACTTGCATTACAAATACGTACTAGTTTTCAACTGTCTACCTACTACGCAGCTCGCTGATAGACAGAGGGACGGACAGCAGAGGCGTAGTCTTGTCCCGATGACACCCTTTGGGTACGGAATCCTAAAAACCTATTACATCATCGTCAGAAACAATATCATTTGCGAGTATTGTTTTAGAAAAATGTTTTTCATTACTCGCCTTATAATGACTCACAATAGGCATGTATAGGCGGACTAAAGTGATGCATTTAATTCAAAGGGACTTGAGTGGTATTTTACTCCCTAGGGACTAAAGTACATTTTCTTTTTAATTTCCTTATATTCCTTTACTTTCCGCGTTGGAAAACCACAAACAGCCAGATACAGCCGGTGGAGGACAGGCTAGGGCTGGGCATACAACCTCCACGACCGAGGTTTTTGTTTTTCTTTCTTCATTACAGTAACGGGTTGAGAGTGAAAATGACAGCGCTATCAAGTTGTATTTTTTACGTGTCTATGTTAAGACTATAATAATTTAAGATTTTTTTTCTCGCAATCGAAGTGAAAAGTAGGGTGTAACTCGAAACTAAAAAGGCATAATGACTTACTTTAGTCCCTTGTTGAAAACTCAATCTACTATTTTACCTCATTTTTTCTGATAACTGTCATATTTTAATCCCGAATGACTATGAGGGGTGCAATAATTTAAACTTGTGTCTGTGTATCCGTAGTATCCACAGGCCACAGCGCAGACAATTCTAGTTTTAATGTAAATAATATTTGTGCTCGGAATGCAAAATCAACGTTATGTTATGTACAAAACGAGATATTAGAATTTTGAATTCATTTCATAATTATAATTATTACATGCCTAGCGTAAATTTAGAATACTAAAAATAAAAGAATTACATCATACTGGGCCTCTATTCAACTGCGTTATAACGATATCGTTTTTTACCTGTTTCCGTATTGTCAACGTTTTGATAACTCTTAATATGTCATTTACAATAATGGCGACTGTGACATAAACGATTCTTAAACGTGTCAAACACGATATCATTATAACGCAGTAGAATGGAGGCCCTGTTCTGATATATAAAACGATGTGTTTGTGTATCCGCATTGAGTGGCTCTAACGGAGCTTTGTTGGAAAAATAAAGTTTTTATCCCGTGCGATAGGCATTTAAGACAAAACGAGTAATAAAAGCACGTGCGCTATGGAGCCCTATCATAATGACAGCGTCGAACCACATGAAAGAAAGCTGAAAATAACGATTAACGCTGTCATTATGACAGGGTTCCATAGTGGCATAACAATTTAAGTCCTTGACTGTACCGGAAGGTGCAATGGTGGCAAGACTCCCACGAGGTGAACTGATGATTATCGTAAGGGTCGCGGGACAACTGAATGCGAATCGAGTAGTCTAGTAAGGTCCGATCATGATGGAGAGCTTGGGGAAAAGGTCTGTGGCCACAAGAGTGAAGAGGCAAATAAATAATTTTGTAGTTGGTCGTACTGCGTGCATGGTAATAAAGAAAGAAACACATTTACTCAATCAGAAGATAAACGAATATAGCAAAAGTAAAATACCAATAGAAAAGCATGAAAGTGTCATGGCCTCATGGGGAGCGCATATACTCACATAATTTTTAAGTCCTATTATCGGAAGTTGAAAACATTTCTCATGATCACTCTTCATAAACCAATACAAAATTATTTATCATACAATTTTACATCATAATCACTCTTCATAATCAATATTAATCAAAAACCTATTTATTTTCAGGTTTTTAATAATATCCAACTGGTAAATAAGGTTAGGTTAGGTTAGTTTTATAAACGTGCTAAAATCGGAACGGGTCAGTAAAATTCACTTTATGAGTCGCGTGTGAGGAAAAAAATATGCAGAGGGATTATTATGTATACACAGCGGTAATAAACAACAAATAAGAATACTAATTGTATGTGAGCCAATATGGACTATGGATATTAGCGATTTTAGAGTATCTGACGTAAACTAATGACAGATCGCGCGCCCGCATATGTCAACTCCATACATTTCGAGTCGATAGAAACATTTCATCGCCTTACTCAAACTCGTATCTGCATTATTTTTGCTGCTGGTAAACTTATTGCCTCTAAGTATTAATAAACAAAGATGAAATTACCAACAGCAAAAAAAATATGAAGATACGACTTTGAGTAAGTGAAACGACGATTTGCAGCATTTGCATCTTGTCCACGCTCTCTGAGCTGATATATTATAAACGGTGCAACCGATTTTCTTGAAATTTAGCTAAAAACCATCCTGATTAAACTAGCTTTCTTCAAAAGAATCCGCGTCCAAACCGGTCCTGCACACGACACAAACATAAACACGATATAAACACACGTTAAAAGGTTAAATATAAGACGTCCCATGATTCTCGTGCCATCAAGAAAAATCACCTCAGTTCATTAATCCCCTGGATTGAAATCCGATATCAAATTCAATGTGAGACTCAGACGCCCAGACTTCACTCATCAAATACTAACAAAGGTGTTCTTATATCTTTATGAGATACTTGATACCTCTTTCGTTAAGAGCGCTAATAGAAACTGTCGTCTTAATAGATGAAGAGACAAAGGCCACAAGGTATTACAACTTAAAAATAATAAACAATAGCATTGTTAGCGATTTACTTTAAATCATGTACTTTTAAGGATCAACTGAGATCTTTTTAATGATTCATTGACCATTACTTACACTTAACGGCAAAAAAACTCACCCACCCGTCTTTTGGTCATACAACTCCTTACAAATATGTCTTCTCAAACCAGAGAATAACTTGTAGGATTTGGTTGCTAATTACCTTTCACACTAGCGTTTCTGCCGGCGGTTTCTCGGCGGAGCAGGAACGCGACCGGAATGCTGCGAGCACGCGACTGAAACGCGGCGTAAATTATTATAAGAACTGCACAACGCGTCATGCACGTCGCGGTGTTTTACCCGCTGCGGCACGGCCGCGTGCACGTCGCGTTTTGCAACTCTTATCATAATCACACCGCGTTTCGGTCGCGTGCTCGCAGCATTCCGGTCGCGTTCCTGCTCCGCCGAGAAACCGCCGGCAAAAACGCTAGTGTGAAAGGACTCTTAGGTCCGAAATAGGCACCAAATATTCTTTTTTCAAGGTCGTATCTCTTTCAAAAGGAAGCTGCTAAGTTATTTAGCAACAAAACAGTACAATTTACAACGAATTTGGTTAAGTATTTTCGAAGTTGCTCCCTGGGGCCCTAGCCAAGATGTAAACGCTCCTAACGTTTTTCTTTTCTATCGCTCAAATTGTATGGGATAACAGTATACCACGTGCTTTATCGAAACGCACGAGAATGTCATCCCATACATTTTGAGTGATAGAAAAGAAAAACGTTAGGAGCGTTTGCATCTTGGCTAGGGCACCTGGTCTAAGATAGATAGATATTATAAGCAGTTGTATGGATAAAAGTCGGTTGGATGACATATTTGCCAGTGTGTATTAAGTTTAAGATTAAAATTACCATTAGAATAAAAACACACTATGAAACTTGAAGGTTTTGTGTCAAACGTGAGTGATGATGTAACACCGAGCTTACAAACAAGCCTCGTTTAACCTAACACGCATTTTAATCGCTTCAGAAACCCAGGGACCCTTCAACAAAAACGTTACGTATTGAGATGAATGAATTCATATTTTTTAAGGATTCCTGAATGCTTTTCAAAACAAAACCAATTAAACAAAGTAATTTTTGTTCTTTCAATCGGTTTTTTCCCCGTCGACGAGCCCGGGGCGCCATGTCTCGCTCGGAGGGTGGCGGTTGCTAACCAGGTGAAATTAAAAAGCAAGGGTTGCAGGATGTACCATCGTCCACACTTAACTGTCCATCGGTAGACCTTATGCCTTTTGTAAGAAGGTCCACCGATGTGTTAGTTAGTGTTGCTGTTTGTAGGTCCGACATGAGTCTTATTGCGGACCTAGGGGGTCGCCAGATTGATTTTTACTTATAAAGGGCTCGCGAATTTAAAACTTACATTGAAAAACACTGCTTTAAACCAAGAACTGTAAAACTGGTTTTATCATTAACAAGTGACCCGCCCTCAAAAAAACCGAATCAAAATCCGTTGCGTAGTTTTAAAGATCGAAGCATACATAGGCACAGGATAAGTAATAGTACCTACAAGTACAGATGTTTCACTTCCGTGAAAAAACGCTGTTTAGGCATAAGAAATGTGCCTACTATATGCCCCTCTTATTATAGTATACCTTGTATTCAGTCACACGCGGCACGTGTAGTGCTAGGGTTGTCACACGCCTAGAATACATCAATGAGGGCAACACACTACACTACGATACCGACGGATAGGTATTACCGGTAATGTTTGATTAATAATGTCTTTTTTATCACACTTGTGTGCAGGCGTATAGAACAGTTATAGCCAACTTCCTTCCCGCGGGAGTTATGAGTTTTGTTTTTAAATATAGATCCCACTCGTGTACGCCATTTCAGACTAAGGAGGTAATTAAAATCCGATGTTCAAAACTTGGCTACAAACCATTGGTACATTTAACATTTAACTGTATTTTATTTATATTTTACTATTATTTCTGAGACCTTTCATATTGAAAATCGGTACAATAAATAAATAAATAAATAAATAAATAAATAATCACAGGACAATGTCACACAAATTGACCTAGTCCCAATTTAAGCTCTAGACTTGTACTATGGGTACTAGACAACGCTAAACTTACTTATATAGAGAAATATATACTTAAATACATAGAAAACATCCAAGACTCAGGAACAAATACTCGTGCTCATCACACAAATATCTGCCCTTACCGGGATTTGAACCCAGGACCCCTAGCTTCGAAGGCAGGGTCACTCCCAACTAGGCTAGCGTGTCGTCTAAATAGACAACCACAATCAATAGGCAATCTGGCAATAGGTCAAGTTTGAAAACAAAAAGCAGTTCTTATCTTAGCTTTATCTGTGAAAGACTAAATTGAAAAATTACAATCACTTTTAGCGAGTCGAGTGCATACATTTCTTCTATTTTTATTCCTCGTAAATGTGATGAATAACATTGTGTGTATCACGGGCAGTAAGAGGATTTCAAACTCTTCTTACGTCCTTTGACGCACAATGTACTATTTTATAGCTATTGATAGACCAGGGCCTCTTTTCTAAACGATACAACAATATCGCCATTGACGTGTGATTATAAATATATTTAAAAAAAAATGGGGTTGACGTAGTCCCAAAAGATCATTTTAGTACCTTTTCAATTTCACTACTTTGCTACATTCCAACTGCGGCTGTATTGTTACGTTAGTGCGATAAAGTACTAAAATGATCAGATCACCTATTTTGCTGTTGACTGTACCGTGAAAAGACAGTAAAAGGTATTAAAGAAACCCGTTAAAGTTTTTAAATACTTATAAAATTAAGCCTACCAAAAATCGTAGTATTTTCAGTCAAATAATTACCAACCAGTAATCAAAAAATTAACCGTTAACAGTATTGTTGAACTATCACTTATTCCACCCTTGAATGGTATAGGCATAGATTAATTGAATACCCTGACACGCAATATGACCACACGGTATTTGTGTTGCCACCGGACAATTCACGAAGCTCTAATTAAAATGTGCCCCTCCGGCAGCGGTGCAATCAAACTGGCTTTGGCACATTCAAAATGGCATTGTAAATTGAGAACGCCGTTTATTGAGAATCAAATTAATATGCTTCCAATAAAAATTAAAAATAGCATTCGTTGAATTGAGAATAGCGTGGGACGTCTTAAGGATATTACTGCCATTTTTGTAGGCTTTCATTCAATTAGATTCGTAACTTTGGTATCCGATTAAGCTGAAATTTGGCACGTTTATGTAGGTATGAAAACTTATTATTGCCCAAACAGCAAATAAGTAATTTAAAATGAAACAGATACATAAAAGGGACGTACGTATGTCCAAAAGAGAACTTGTCTTTAAGAGGACTGTGAAGCAAAAAAAACGATACAAAATACGATAATGGTTTTCTGACCTTAAACGTTATCCAATTTTTACGATTTTTGAATATGTTATAGATATTATGAAAAACTATGTCTATACGTTGTCCTTTCCAAGAAAAAAATTATTGGAATGAAAATAAAATATAAAAAACAAAAGCATAAACGTACAGACCTAGCTTCCCATAATAACTACAACATATCGCACTGCTAGATCAAAACAGAATCAACTCAAAATAAAACTGTATTTCCAAATCAACTTTAGTACCAATGTGTTAGGACTTGAAACAAATCTAACAGTTTTTTTGAGTTGATACTGTTTTGATCTAGCAGTGCGATATTCAAAAATCGTGGCAATCCGATTAGATTTAGGGGGTGAGAAACGTTATCACCCGGAGCCTTTGTATGGATTATTTTTGACAGCTACGCGATTTAGGCATCGGTTCAATCCTCTTAATAACTTTGGGCACGAATAATACGTGAAGCTGGTCTAACGTTGGTGTGGAAAGTTGGCAACGGGATTTTCGTTAATCGTTGTACTCGGCCACCAAATTTGAGCTCGTCAGTTTAATCTCAATAACCCGTAACGCCCAAAGGCAACTTATTTTGAACTTCGTAATTATGACAAATACCTATGTTCCAATTTCAATTAACGACATCTTTCCAGCGGACCTGACGAGGTGGAGATAAGGACTAAGACAAGTAGGTATAAATACTTACTGTCGCAATAAAAGATTGTCTCGAAAATATTTTTAGGGACATTTACTTCAGTACTATTATTGTAGTCTCCTGACTTGAGAATTTATTTCGATGTAAATTCTTGACGAAGCTTGTTGTGGATGAATTTTTTGTACTTGAATTTCTTGTAGCTATAAAAATTAAAAATTAATTGATATCGCATTCCGAAGGCGATGTATTGCTAAATTAACCTCTTGTTAGATTAAACAGGCGGACAGGATTTCGGCTATATTAACCGGGTGACAATAATTTTGACATAAAAAGGTTTTCGCTGTATGGCTGTATCTTATAAATTCAAAGATAATATTCCAGAAACCGAGGCGCCTTGAACTGCTCCAGACACGAGTTATGGACAATATTATTCACGCTATGCAATATGTAGTTATGATTAGGTAGTAGGTACATTTAATTGTAATTTGTAATTTTTTTGGAAAAAAATAATTCGATATGTAGGTAATTATAAAATATCACAAGCAAAAATAACTTGACCTGTCACAACTGACCTGACCTGTGAACACATTTTACTACTACAGTTGAGGTCAGTTTAAACTGGTTATTGCTATTTTCTTTCTATAATGCGACTAAAGTTAGGTAAAAATAAAGTTACGTTACACGTATTTTTAATTCTCAAATATCTTTGAAATGCAAGTGTGCTCAAATAGAAACAAAATAAGTTCTGTCAAAAACATATCTTTTTGCGATAAGCTTCTCTCGCCGACTGAACATTTTTTTGCTCAGACCTCGTCTGCTAATTAAGTACCTACAGCAGAGATACTGTTGCCGCCTACTGACTCCATCAGATCAGCTAGACGGTACCATGATATTACACATTGTCACCAGACATACAAAGTGTGCCTCAGCTCAAGCGAACACCGGGAAGTGAGTCAAACTAAACTTGCAGGATTTGATTACTCAGTCACCGGGACAGTTGAAACTAAATAAATGCTTGTAAAAGTTTCTGTCGAAAATTTCATTTTTGGGATGATGCTGCCGTCTGTACCTTTTTTTGCAAATTAATTTAATTCTTATCAAGACCAAATTAGTAGACCAGTACAAGCACAGTGGGTAGTTCTACACCTTCCAACTTCATCATGAGACCAGCTCGTTGCCATATTATTGTATTGTCTTCGAAGTTACATAGGTATACCAAATTTCAGCTCAATTGGTCCCTGGGAAGTGGCTCTAATCTTACTTGCAAGATTTGACCCGAACATACACACACATACATTGCAACTTAATTTAAAACTTGTCATGGAGACTTTCGCAGCTTGCAGCATATACCATCAAAAACTTCACAAATGTACCTATAATATATACAACTAGCGACCCGCCTTCGCTTCGCTCCGGATTAAAGTATTATACATATAAACCTTCCTCTTCAATCACTCTATCTATTAAAAAAAAACACATTAAAATCCGTTGCGTAGTTTTTAAGATTTAAGCATACATAGGGATATAGGGACAGAAAAAGCGACTTTGTTTTATACTATGTAGTGATTGAGAGCCAGGGGACGGCAGGGGAAAAGTAGTTATTGGTCTAATAAACATAAACAATGCGTCAAAAGCATAGTATTCAAAAGCTCAGGAGTAAAACACTGCCCTCCTAAGCTAAAACACAGTATGTCAGATTCAATTGCCAAAGTAGATTCAATCTTCTCTTGTTAGTAATAAGGTTTTGATTGCTACAGGAGACTTATTTGTCATACTGCTATTTGGCTTAGCAGGGCAGAACACATTAGTAGGTCTGTATGTTCGTGAAAACTCAGACTAAAAACACTTATTTCAACTAAAAAAACGATTTACTGAAAACTAGAATGCAGTAAAAAAATAAATTATTGTTACCAAAAACTAACTTAGCAATATATAGAAATGGCCCTCGTTATAAATGTATAATTAGAACTTATAAAATTCCCGATTCGATTAAAAAAGAACCGTGTGACAATTTGTTTAAGAATAGACTGAGGAAATAATGATAAATAAGTAATAGAGAAACGTTGCTATACTGTTGAAGACATTTTAAAAGATGACCAATTATAATATTTGATGACCAAACATTAATAATAAAAAATAATGTGTAATATGCAGTAATATGTTTAATGTATGTAATTTATTTAGTGTATATTTTTAGTTAATATTGTGTGCCGTTACAGAGCGTCATGGTCTGACTTATATAATAAATGTAACACCTGCACCCGCAAATGATATATGTACATGACTTTACATTTAATAAATAACTAATATTATAATAACAAGCAAAAGTATTACTTTACCTTCTAACTTTCTTTTTAGATACAAAATGTGAGATATTGATTTATGGAATGCAAATTCTCAACAGATTTTACTGTTCACCCAATTACTGATATTTTGAAAAATTATCCTAAAACTAATGGTAGCACAAATAAACTGGTAGTGTGATGGGACTTGGCAGAAGCGCGTGGAGCTAACCCCATGAGCTTCTGTTTAGTCCACAAGAGATAATACTCTTTTACTGAACAAATTGTCCTCGCGTGAGATATCCATGGGCTTATTTTATTTCTCTAATATGTGAGATGGGATCTCTAACATGGGAGTGTTCTTAAATAAGATGACATTGTCGAAATACAAGTAAATAGGAACGAAGCTTATATTTAAAAAATAGAATTAGAATTCGTAGTGACTGATGAAACTCGATGAGCCTTGTCCAGCTAAATCGGGCATTTCCTTCACTGTGCAACGTACGTGCATGTTCAATACATGTACCTGAGACCACTCCAACATTTAGAATAATATTAAAAATAGTTCTTCTACAAAACAAGATTAGTTTTACGTTTAATTTTATTTCTTTTGCTTTCCTATTTTGATGTGGATGCTTTAAAACATAGTTACATACATACATAACGTCACGCCTTCATTCCCAAAGTGAGGTAGGTAGAGCTACAGAATACCAACAACTCTAAATTTATTGATAATTCTGTAACCACATTTTGCACAATCAGGCTAAGATCTTTGCAAGTGAATTAGTGACAGGTTGCAAGCCCATCGCCTAACAGTACTACAAGCCGTTATTCCCTTAGTCGCCTTTTACGACATCCACGGGAAGACATGGAGTGGCACTATTCTAACCCGGCAACCACACGGGGGAAACATTGTATTTATGTAATACCTATATTTTTAAATGTGAATGTCCGTAGTTATTTAATTACAGATAGTGAAGAGTGTCTTAGTGATGTACTTAGTTATTTTGTTTTCTACTCGCAGTTTCTTGCGGCTATTCTTCTCAGCAATGGTCAACTTTTACCGTTTTTTTTATGTTACGTAGAACAATTAATGGTTCAACAAAAGGGGCCAGTTGAAAATCAGCGCTGCGGTCCACTGACCGTATACAGGGTGTTAGGTAATGAGTGGATAATCCTTGAACTACGGATAGAGGGCACTTAGGACGTTATGAAAAAGCTAAAATAGGTCTAGTAAAAGTCGCACGGTTTTCGAGATATTGGGCATTTTAATCGGATTTTTGTCATCAAAAACAACACATAAGGAAAAATGACAAAAAATCCGATTAAAAGTCCAAATATCTCTAAAACCGTGCGACTTTTACTAGACCTATTTTAGCTTTTTCATAACGTCCTAAGTGCCCTCTATCCGTAGTTCAAGGATTAACCACTCATTACCTAACACCCTGTATGTATAGTCGTTTATTGATACTTGTTCCTGTGTGTGGATTATATAATAATTCTGTCATTACTAGCTTAGTTAAGTTTTAGTAAGGTATGCGGATAAGCGATACGTAAATGGTAGCGCCATCTAGCGGTTAGTAGTAGCGACTTGAAACCATGACTTGCACAGGACTTAATAAATTTTAGTGGTAAGTCTATGAATTTTAACATGTTATCTTACTTATCGTTATAAGTATTGAATATTTACAATACGAATTAGGGACCTTCAAGAGACAAGCATACTCTTTGCTCCAAGGCTGGCAAAGCATTTGCGATTTCTCTCTTGGTATTGCAGGAATAATAAAAAAGTATAAGAGGGCATCGGTGATCACTTTTAATTTAATGAAGTGGCCTGCCTCCTCTCTCTAACATAACAAAAATATATTTGGCCCTTAAGAGACGTTCATTTTATTAATTTTGCGTTTGCACGATAACTTTTTGATAAGTTAATTTGCCGGTAGTTTATTCTATGGATGAACGTATTACATACTTAATTCTCTCGAATGGGCGGGTTAGAAAATTAAACCGAGGTTATTACAGCAAATAATATACATTGCCATGACTTTTTCGTGGCATTTTTTGATTTATAGTCCAAAATTTACCAAAAATGACCATGTAAAATATTTGAAAATTCTTTCTCTACATCTTAAATACTTAACTATTAAAACTCTTAACATTGAATTGCTGCAGAATTGCTTATTGATACTTGTTAATGTGTGTGGGTTCTGATTTCGATGCTATCATTACTTGTTTTACCATGTTTTACTAAGGTTATTAAAAGATAAGCTATATAACGAGTGGTTACGCCATCTAGCGGTGAGTAGTAGTGACCTGAAACCTTTACCTACATAGGACTTCTGCATAGTTGGTCAAGTAGTCAAAAGATGTCGCATAAAAATACCGACTTGCTTGCCAAATGAGGCAAATATTTTAATTAGAGTTTTAAATACATAAAAAGGAAATATGAATAAAAGACTAATTGGAAACTTTCACTTATTCTGGTAAATCGTTTTAATGCACACTGGCCCGTATAAAATTTCAATAAAATAGTAACTATAATATACTTAACATAATCTCAAACCCCAAGTATAGTAATCTTTGATCTAAACTACAGTTTGGAGGCGACTTTGTTTTGTTTTGCGACAATCTTGTTGAGAATAACATGTCCTTCTTCATAATATGGGTTAAAATGATCCCGGACTCTCTTCATCCATTCTGCTACATTGGAATATTTAGCACAGGGGTCGTAACCAGCCATTCCTGAAATAAAACTTAGTTAGTTAGTGATCATACTGTTCTCTAGATTACTAGAGAACAGTATGATCACTAACATAGAACTCACTGGAGCTTAAAACTTCATAGCTACGATAGTTTCAGACTGAACCTCGAGAATACCAACTTGGAAAAAAGAAATGCTTTTACTTACTAGGCTGCTCAACCTCACAAGCGGCCAGCAAATCTGCCACGCTTATGTTGTCTCCGGCCACAAACTTGTGTCCCTGGCCAAGCCACAGGCTGTCAAAAGTCTCCAGAGCATTCTCCATGCGGCGCTCGTATCCTTCCACTTGTTTCAGGTTCACTGGATTGCCAGAGATGATGGGATCTAAGTGCTGAAATGATTATACATTTACTTGGGTGCTCTTGGAAATAAATGGGAAATCCAACGCGCATATAAATGACTAACCATCCACATGAGTCTTTGTGATATTTGAAATTTGCTGATGATACATCATTAATTTTCAAGGTAGACCGAAAATCCATCAATTACAGTAGGATAAATGCCATGCTAAGTAAAGTACTTAATTGGTTTACTGGTAACAATTTGCTACTCACTGCTAAGATATCTCGCTCGTGTTTGGTTTGCTTTGCCTAATGTTAGATTGGTAGAATCTAGTATATTTCTAAGTGTATAGTGTTTGGAAATGGTAGATAAGGCACTTTTCTTACGGATAACTAGAAACTTATTCTGTTAGGAAAATCAGGCAATTTACCAGTGTTGAAACAGCTTGTTTAGTTTATTTCACTCATTTTTATAGTGTTATGCCATAAAGTAGTCGAAAGCAACTGACATACAGACTATAAATGTGTTACAAAAAAAGGCATAACAAGGCCGCAAGGCAAGCATGTGAATATGAGAGGGTAACCAATATTATTCTTTGACTATAACCTACACCTGTTTAATAGCAACCAAAGGGCTACCAATTAACTCTGATAGGAGCTATCCTAAAGTAATTAATTTAAAGTATTCCAACCTTGACCCTAAAGTACATGGCACAATGCAGCCTCAGCCCTGCATGCTGCCACTCCAGAAACTCCTCCACACGGGCAGCCTTCTTTGATTCCCGTGGATACAGATTGTCCGGAATTATTCCTTCTCTTGATAAATACTTCAGGATTGCCACACTGTAAATATATAATAAGACAGTTATTTGCTAAATATTTTTAAAGAGTTCTTTGTGTACAGAAAAAATAATGAAGAACAGCATACTGCATTTATAAAGAACCAACCTTTCAGTAAGAACAAATCCATTGTGTTCTATCACAGGCACCTTCTGAAGTCTGTTAATTTTAGAATATTCCTCTGTATAGTGTTCACCTGTAACAAAGACACAATACATTAAAATGTAGTTCATTTGGTGTTATTGGTTGGTAGGCAAAACTTTATAAAACATACATTTACAGTTGCGAATTTCGATAGAAAATACATTTTACAAAGTACCTTTCCGCAAGTCCATACGCACAGAAGTAAAATCGCATTTAACGCTCTTTAATAAAATGTACAGAGCCCTAGATGGCTGAGACATGAGATCAAAATATAATTTTAAAGTCATTAGCAAGCCGGATATTAAGTTGCAAGAGAAATGTATAAAATCAATTATGATATATCTACAATACGTAGTGATTATAATTCTCTTCGTCAACAATTGCGCTACCGCAACTTGAAAACTTTTGAACTAAAGTAAACTTAAGTATAGTAGGTATAGAACTAGAAGTAATTGAACTTGAACTTTGCCCCACAGATTGTAAGGGTTTGTTTGTTTATAAAAAAAGTAGAAAATAATAGTCGATGGTTTGCTTTGCTAATAAAAGTGCGGTGCTAGGTCTTCCGGAATCATTATGACAAATTGAAATGTAAAAAGAAATTGATTTTTATATGTAAATGTTACCTTAGTGTAAACAAATGTAAAATTTAAGTTATTTTTTCAAGAAAATGTAAATAAATCATTGTATTTCGACAGAAGGACCTAGCATCCATGGTCAAGAATAAATTAAAAAATAACTGTCAATTCAAGTTTCACCGCTAGTTAAGGTTTGTTATGGGGGGTCTTCCGGTAACCTTCGGGGAGGGAAGATGGCCGATTGAAAAATACCCGGCTTTTACTTTTGATTTATTCTGTTTACTGACTTACTCTATTCACTTGACATTGGCGAAATCACTATGTGGACCGCCATTTAATAAAAAAGAAGAAGAAGAAGGTTTGTTATTGTTTGTTATTTTTACTCAACATCGTTAATCATATTTTATGTAATTTAAAAATTGTAAGGAAGATGATGATAATCAAACACAACCTTTGATTTTGTGTAGTGTTATTCAATAAACTTTTAAATGTCACCAAATAATATTGACACTAAGTTCCGGTGTACATTTGCAGAACGGTAGTGCCACAGAATAAGTAATAATGTAGTGCTGCCAAATTTTTTCCTCCTTCCCCTCTAGATGTATTGAAAAAACCTTTTTCTAATACTAGCGACCCAAAAGCGGCTTCGCCCCGCTTCAAATTTTCTGACTTTCCAAGTGGATTTTCCACTGTTCTTCATTCTTAATAACTTTCTCTTCGACAATAACAAAGAAAAAAATAATTAGACAAATCGGTTCAGCCATTCACGCGTGACGCAAGGGAAATAGGAATATATATATGCCTTGCATATAAATATATACTTTGGAAATGAAAGCGTTACGATATGTATGTATGTAAGTGTTTCCTTCAAATTAGTCAGTAGTCTAATTAAAAAAAAAAAACAATTATTATACCTTCAAATAAAATCCTTAGATCAATGAGTCTGGCAAACGAAAGCTGTCCCAAAGAAACAGCGGCCATTTCAAAAAAACCTGCAGCTGACTGCAGATTTCCCTATACTATCCTAGTTAAAAAACACACACTGTATAACGTAGTATCTCATAAGCCGCGTCCGCTGCGCCGTGTTTTCGATGTTTTTAAACATCTAACATGTTTTTCGAACAGAAAAGGAGTGTGGCCAAAATGTTTTTCGTTTACAAACACAGAAACATGTTTTCATAAATTTTTACTTTTCTTTTGACAGCTGTCATCCCAGTACAGTTTGTCATCTTTTGTAGGATATTTATCTATATTCAAAGGTATCAAGATGAGTTTCTATAATTAATAACTAATGCCCTATTCGACAGTTCTTCAATTGAATCTTCCCTCTCCCACAGATGAACGTGGGGAATGTTTTCTATCCGTGGCGGAAAACATGTTTCTGTGATATAAACAAAAACATTTTGGCCACAGCTCTTCTCTGTTCTAAAAAAATGATAGATGTTTAAAAACATCGAAAACACGGCGCAGCGGACGCGGCTTTAGTAGTCTGTGTGTATAGAACAACGATTGTTTTATTTTTAATTGAAATAGTTACACTTATTATAAAAGAAGAACAAATTTGGTTTTAAAGTTTATGTAGGTAATATAAGTAATGGTTACTAATATTTTGAATACGGAATTTCCAAATAGGTAAAAACTTCTACGCTAAGTCCACCATACTATTCTTTTAGAACTGGTGAAAAATCAAGTATCAAGACCTTTTAATCCTATTACCCTAGAGTTGCAAGCTATAAATATGTATGTTTGGAGATGTTTTTCATTATAAGCCAATATGATAAAAAATATGCCAGTTATTATTTCGTTGCTTCCCAAGAATAGTGACACAAAGTGAAATAGGTTAATTTTGAGTTATTGATACAGATCGATTAAAAATAATATTTCTAGTCGATCTGTATCAATTACTAAAAATTAACCTATTTCGCTTTGTGTCACTATTCTTGGGAAGCAACGATTTATATTCTATTATAGCCTTTTAATAATTGTAAGATTTGAGTATCTTGTTATTTCCGATTTTTTGTGTTTTTCTGTCTTTATTTTTTGTATCTGTATTCGTACAATTATTATTGCCTTATAAATAATTGTACTGTTTTATAAATGTAAACGCCGTCGCAGGTTTTAGAAACCAAACGTTTTCAATCAGATAGCAACACATGTACCAAGTGTCACTTTTCTAGTGATGAAATTGTTTTCATTTGTTAATGTCGATATTTAACCACAAAAAGTACGAACTATAACCTCCTTCTAAATATTTTGGTATCATCGTAATAATTAATAATATAATTTTTTTATAAAGCCAATACGGCGAGTACGGTTGCAATTTGAAAATTGTTTTACTGGCTAAGAATAAAGTACGATACGAAAGCCTCTGTCAATCATTTTATCGATAGTTCCTTTCATGAAAAGGTGATTGATATCAACCGCACTAGATCATTATTTTTGGTGCGACAGCGACAGACGCCGGGAGACATTTCGATTGCAAAAAATTGTTTCAAATTTCTTATCAAAGAGTTAGAGAGAATGGCGTCATTAGATTTGCTAACCCCTCATATTTCTAAGATTAGAATACCAGGCCCTCAACAATTGATCTACAAAGATGAATGCGTGTATTCCTTCGACAATCCAGTGAGTTGCACTTTTTTTATAACCTTACCTTTGTTTTCGTCTGCTTGTGCCTTTATCAATGTTTTTAATTATACTTACGATCTTAACTTAATTGCACAGTTTTCGGGGATACTTTTAAAGATAGTCTTTTAGTCATCATTTTTATTTATTTGTAAAAAACGTACAACACAAAACTTAGGGCTAAACAGGCATAATCGTGTTTTCTTTAAAGTATTTCGTGTTCATAAAGTTCTTAACGGCTTGGTAAACGTTAGCGATGACGTTGAATAGAGATGTTTTCATGCTGTTCATTGAAAATGAACAAAATAAGAGCGACAAAAACGTGTCAAACATAACAGGGCTCCAGAATAGGATATTGTACAACAACTCTCTACTCACGTACGTCTTAACATTAGCCCTTTTAACATCCATTGTATGTATCTTGGTTATGATAATTGTAGAAATAGTTATTGGCACAAAGAAACACACTACAGCCAAAAGAAACATGTACAAAAGTAAGCCTTTAGTTTCTAAGTAGCAAATTTTCATACAGTTATCACTTAGTTTCGGTTTCCGATATAAAGGAGAGCTTGTCACATTCGTATTATAAATTGTAAAATTATTAATAATTCTATAAACATTTTCTAATATAGAGTTAACTTCTGTTGTGTTGTGTTTTGTTTCATTGTTTTCATACACTTGTATATAATTTTTAGGAATGTATTTCCTTAGCTCCATGCTGCCCAAATAACTTGATGATTCTGTGCATGTATTGTTGCTCATGTCCATCAAAGTCATACAGGAGTCGCTTATGCTTTGAGTATTCCTACTCACTTCCATCTCTTTAATTCCCATTGGGTACATAAAGAGAGTGATCAAAACTGGAACAACCCACTGAGCTCCAATTACAATATAAGTAAAATACTTCTTCCAAAAACTGAAAAGTTTTACTTTAGCTCCACTGAATGATCTGGATTCTCTTGCAATTTCATGTACATCATTCTCCTCATCCTTTATTTTCATATCTGATATCATTTTATAATGCATGTAGTTGTCAATGATGAGGCTCACAAAACTGTTTACCAAGGACACAATCAATGGGCCGTAACTCATTATAACTCTCTTGAAATCACAATGCGTATCATCATCACCCATTGAAATTAAGTCTGCAGCTCTCTCTTCTATTTCGGACATCCTTACATTTAAAAGATTTATCTTGAATGCTGCTCTTGCTACAAAAGCTATCCCAATGCACATCAAAATTACATTTTCTGATAGCAGCATTGATGAAAATTTATTGCTGCCCTTCACAACTCTTGTTAAGTTCAGTAAACTTAATGAGAATCCACTTAGAATTAGAAATGTGCCTAAATACAAGTCAGTTGATTGAAACATTGCTGCCTGGTAAGTGGCTAGCAGTTGAATGGCCCCCATGTTTTGCTGTCTGGTGTGGGGACGATATGATAACATATCTATGTGCAAATTATAGGGGCTCAAAACTAAACATGGAAACGTAATCAGGTTAGAACCAGTATGTACTGCATTCACATTTTTTAAATGTGCAATTTGCAATATGTTACGAAGTAAAGTGGGTATTCATAAATATTTTTACTTTACTACTGTCTGTGTTTCAATTGTAGCCTGAAATTAAAACATTAATTATAATTGTTAACTACTCTCGCCGGTGACATTGTATGTGTCAAGCTTGCATTTCATTTTTGTTTTTGTTTTTTCATACAATAAAAGTTATTCTATTATTTAGACCATGACATGGTAAATGACAATGACATGTGTTGCAAATTTCGTTTTAATCATATTAGTAGGGTTAGCATGTTTGGTGGCATACTGTGGTTCTAGAATCCAATGAGTGGCTATTTCCTAATGATTATACGTATATATAGATATATATATATATTGCATGTACAGAACAATAGTGACCCAATTCAAAATTTCAGCTTTCGAACTACAAGTCATAAATTTATTACTATAGAGACCTAATACGACATTTAAAATTTCTGAATTAGGTCTTTATAGTTCTGAACATGCGAATATATAATACCACTTGTAACATGGGTGGGTAGACCCTATGTTGTTACAAGCAGTTTGAGACTACTCAACACCGGAGTCAATCTCTGTAAAAGTTCCTAGGCTAGAACCCAATAAAAATAAGTTAGCAAAATTGCTATTATAAAGAAAAGAAAACTATCGGGCGCCAGGGTCCTAAGCCAGGCAAAAAAGAAAACGGATAGCATCAAAGATAGATGGTAGAGTACTGGAAACTTTTAATCTCAAGGCGGGCTTAGTAAAAGTTGGAGTTAAATTAGTAACACTCAATAGTTTTTAAGGCTTTTTAATAAACAATAAATTATGTTCAGGCGGTTACACAGTAGTTGATAACCTACATACTTAGGTGGTAACCTAGCTAGAACTTAGATCTATAGGTTACATAGAAATCAGGTCTTATGAATTAGGTTTGAATTTAGCTTGGTCGTTCACCTGGTCAGGTTTATATTGAAATGAAAAGAAAACTTACAATTTAACGGAGACAGAATTACTTAAAGTTCACCAACTGCACCAGAGTCTCGAGGTAGACGGGGCCGTTTCACACCAACCACGTCCGGTCGCAGAACTCCTGCTTCGCAGTTCCAGCACCAGTGGTGTAGGGGCAAAGGAGAGGGGAAATTTAAATAAGCTTGGACCAGAAGGGTCCTTACAAAACATTAACTTGAGAAACGTTCGAAGAGAACAAAATAAAGAGACAGAATTACTTAAAGTTCACCAACTGCACCAGAGTCTCGAGGTAGACGGGGCCGTTTCACACCAACCACGTCCGGTCGCAGAACTCCTGCTTCGCAGTTCCAGCACCAGTGGTGTAGGGGCAAAGGAGAGGGGAAATTTAAATAAGCTTGGACCAGAAGGGTCCTTACAAAACATTAACTTGAGAAACGTTCGAAGAGAACAAAATAAAGAGACAGATGTCTCAAAAAAATAAGGAAAAAGAAATGCTCAAGGGCGTTAAATCATAATTCCCTAAGAGTAAGAGGCCACAGCCTAAATATGCTTGTAAAAAGCTCACTAAGAGGTTAGAATAAATAGATCCATATAAAATGGTTAAAGGAAATGCTCAAGGGCGTTAAATCATAATTCCCTAAGAGTAAGAGGCCACAGCCTAAATATGCTTGCAAAAAGCTCACTAAGAGGTTAGAATAAATAGATCCATATAAAATGGCATTAATGGGAGACTAAATGGGACCATCAAAAATGGGGTAAAAAATGGTTCTTAAAAAATGGGATAAAATGGTATAAAAAATGGTGTAAAAAATGGATGCGATATCGCTGCAACAAGAAAAGGAAATAGCATCAAACTCGTGCTCAAGAAGCGACAGGTTGCACTAGGCAACATGGCGTCAAAAGATGTTTTCACCAAGTGAATATGAAAATACATACCACCCATTTCTTCAAAAAGACGGGATCCCATCGCTGGTTTCCTGCTGAAGCTCGGCTTATACAGCTACAGTCGCATCCCGACTGAAATAAAACATCTTATGAAACAACGAGATCACAAGGCTTTGGGATTGAGAAAATCATCCATCGAAATAAATCTACTTACCGATAGAATCCCGAAAATAAGCGTCATATAATGACGTGGCGACGCATCTCCGCCATAAGCCCGCCGAATTTAACCGCAACAAGCGACGATTAACTAATAATGCTTCAGTACAAAACGAAATGCCGGCCGGTAACGCGCGGCCTCCGAATCGAAAAGAGAGCTTGACAAACAACCCTGTCTGACCAGTATAGCTCAGGTGTTGCCATCCTCGAATTGAAAAACCAATCGAGACACTTGAAAACAATACGCAAACGTTCCATTTCGACAATCACCTCTTAACTGTCAGAGCAAAAATCAATCTCTGAGACGTCAAAAAACCGATAATCGCGAATTAAGATCAATAAATAAACAAAACACAATGCATGTCGCGCGAGTTTAAATAGTCGCGTGACATTACCCCCTTCCCTGAAAAAAATAAAAAATAGAGACTATTTTTTATGCCAAAAAATTACAAGTCCAAAGACCCGCAGAAGTTCAAAGAAGTAACCACCGAAGAATGAGAAACGATAGGTTAATCCACCTAGAACAAGCAAAATGATAAACGATAGTCTAAGGGTAAAGACCCAAAGAGACAACAAACAACAGAGTCTCAAGAGTAGAGACATCTCTCACAAGAAAAAGTTATCCAAATGAGTTCAGGAATCCTGAAAATCATCACTATCAAACAAAACATCAAAAAGGTAAATACAAGTTCAACTTAGTTGAAACAAGTAAAATAAAAAAGTTAGCAGTAAAGCTAAAAAAGAGTTAGTACGGTTGGGCCACCTAGCCACCGGCTAAAATGAAACAAATAAATGTAAAGAAGCTAAGTTAGCTGTAGAGCTATCAATAGAAATCGTAGAACGGTTAGGCCACCTAGCCACCGGCTAATGAGAATAGCTACAGAACTAAATTTATCAGCTAGACCTACTCACAGTTGAAAACTACACAAAGACAGATAGGCACCCTCGCCTCCGGCTCGGAAACTTTCAACAAGTGAGAGCCTACTAAAGCTGAAACAAAAAATGAGAAGTTTAAGTTCATCTCTTACAAAAATCCAAACAAAAAAAAAAATGTTATAACGTGATAACAAAGAATAATAATTGCATTATAGCGAATCCACTTTGTGACTGGCTCAACCCTACCAATCTTCCATTCACAAAGGGAAAAAAGAAAATAACATTCAACTATGCGACTGGCTCAACCCTGCCAATCTTCCATTCGCACAGTGAAATAAAAGAAACTCAACCAAGTGACTGGCGCAACTCCACCAATCTTCCAAGCACAAGGAGAGGCAAAAAAGATTTTGACAGATGTCAAAATAAAGAGTCTCATATGTGACTGGCGCAACCCCACCAACTTTCCATTCACATAGAGAAATTTGTTTCACAACAAGGCGGTGAAACAAAAAAAAATGCCCCACAGAGGGCTAAGAGAGGGTCAGCGACCGCGTAGCAGATGCTACGAAAAGCCGGGCGCTGAAAAGACTCAACTATGTGTCTGGCACAACCCCACCAACTTTCCATGCACATAGAGAGGAGTTTGTATCACAACAAATCGGTGATACAAAAAAGAAAGACTCTACTCAAGGGCAGAGACTGGAGAATCAGCGACCGCAAAGCAGATGCTAAGACAAACCGGAAGCTGAAACAAAAGAGGCACTGTCAGAGGCCAGCTGAACAGGCTAAAATCAAAATAAGTACGTACGAAAAGAAATGTCAAGTCCAGGGAAATCCTTATATGTAAACTTAACAAAAGAATAGGTACTAACATGTACTTAAGAATAGATACTTATAAAAAGTACTTAGGAATAGGTACGTCACTCAACTAACTATCTATGAGTACGCACACAAAAGTATGTACAAGCAAATACAAATGTACATATAAAATATACAAAACTCTTATATGTAGGAATGTACAAAGAGCAAACTAGCAATCCGAAAATGTCCAAAGTCCTTTTTAGAATAACAACAAACGAAAGTGCTAATGAGAAAAGTCTTCCTAACAAATTAACCATACACTGCACTAACAAACAACCTAACATTCATCACACAATCAGGGGCACTGACCTACTCAGAATACACAAACAGTGAAGTTATAGACCTAATAAAATTAAGTTTTAATAATGTCTTTTACATGATAACGGCCTGAAGTACCTTTAGTAAGATCTTTTAAAACATAGACATTATCTGAAATTTTGTTAAGAATTTCACATTTAACGAACCTTGGCTTGGAGCTAATTTAGCCGAAAAATAGTGCGCAGCACTGGATTGAATGAAATTTCGCCTCCAAACTACATCACCTACATGATAAGAAACAGCTTTGCGACCTTTATTATAATAAGTCGCATTGCGCTTATAAGCTTTCAATAGGGAAGAAGTGACTTTTTCAAAAATAGGTTTTAATACCAAAAAGGAATTAGCAAAAGAATGGCGACTGTCTATAGTTAAGTCGTCCAAATTATTGAAAGAATTACTAAAGCGATGGAGAGCAGCATCAAAAATAAGTTCTCTTCCAAACATAAGAAAATTAGGTGTAAATTCAGTAGCAAAATTTATAGAATTATTTAAAGCCAACTGAATATGAGGCAGGAACTTTGACCACAACCTATGGTCGTCCTTTACAAAACAAGAAATACAAGTCTCTACGGTCTGGTTGTAACGCTCTATAACGTTGTTTTGTGGGGTGTACAAAGTATTGTAAAATATTTTATTTATATTAAATTCTTTAAGAAAATCTACAAAATGTTTTGAAGTAAATTGAGTTCCATTATCACAAACAATTATTTTAGGTGAACCAAATTTTAAAAATATATCTTTTTCTAGAAATTTGCAAATGACTCTAGTAGTGGCGTTTGCTAAGGGAAAAAGCCAAACATATTTAGTAAAAACATCAACAACTGATAAAATGAAACGGTGTCCAGAATAAGTACGGGGTAAGATTCCAATTAAATCCATGGATAACATAGTCATAGGTTTGTCAACAATTTTAGGATTGACAGAAATACCGAAAGGTGGAGCATTAGAGCACTTATGAGCTTTACAGGTGTCACAGAGACTAATATAATTCTGAACATCTAAAAACATCCTATTCCAAAAATAATGTAATTTTAATTTATGTAAAGTTTTATGTATACCTAAGTGACCAGAATTGACATCATCATGGTTGTTCCTGATGGTGTCCATAATATTTTCTTTGGGAATAACTATTTTCCAATCTAAACGAGAATTTTGATTAAATTTGGGTTTACAATATCTGTAAAGAGTTTTATTTTCCACTTTGTAATTTTTATATTTAGTGGGAAATTTTTGACAATTTATAAATATCCTTTTATACCAAGGATCCAAAATTTCATCATCTGGGGAAACAAAGTCAGAGGGTCCAACAAAAGCAGCAATTTCTATGCGAGAAAGAGCATCTGGGACAACATGTAAAGAACCTTTCTTTTCATAAGAAATGTCTTCAAATTTTTTAATAACGGCTTCTAACTGAGTTTTTTGAAATGAAGTTAGAAGAGCAGCTGACGTTACTGAACAAATTGAAGGTTGAACGTCAGTATAGGAAATATTATCAAATAATTCTTTAGCTAAGCCAAATTTTAACCAGAAATTAAATCCTAGTATGATAGGAGGTTCGAAAGAAGGAATAACCAAAAATGGAATAGTGTGTGTTATATTATCAACAGTAACTGGGATATCCAGAATACCAAGAACACCTCTTGAAGAGCCGTCAGCTGTGCTAGCCACAAGCCTAGAATTCTGTCTAAGTGTCAAACCGAATTTCAAAAAAGTTAAATGAGAATTAGAACCAAGAACACAACTGTTCGCACCGCTGTCCAATAATCCTGAAAACATTCTATCTCTTACTCTGAAATTTAAATAAGGCCGAGAGTCACTATTATCAACAAACAACACTGGGGCAGCCTTATGAACTCCAAAGAATATTTTTAAGTGGTCAAGCCAAGAGTTAAAATCATTTTTTATATCTGTATCGGAGGGTTTAAAATTAAAGTGGAGAGTTTTATTATCATTGCCAGCCGAAACACTAGTAACTTTTGTGCAAAGTGGTGTTCGACCGGAGCCTACAAGTTTTTTGAACTACTAGTACCAGGTGACACGTCCATTACATTACAATTGTCACATGTCATAGAAGTGACATCTTTTTTGTTACATTTAAAACACACTAAGCCTTTTACAGTTTTACAATCTCTATAGTGATGACCAGGCTTTTTGCATTTCAAACATGAGAGATCCTTATTAACAGAAATTGGATTAAGTTTCCTTACACTAGCTGTAGGCGGATTAGATACTAAATTAACAGAATTAAATGCATCAATTTCCTTGCTAAGACGAACTATGGAATCCAAATTTGTAATAGGTCTACCTATAAAGTGCACCATGAGAGACGGTGACATATTGTGTCTAATAATGTCGATCAAGGTTGCCTCAGACAAAGGGAATGTCAGTTGACTAGACATGTCCATCATATCAATAATGTAATCAGAAAGAGATTCTCTAGGCTTCTGTTTACGTGTGCGAAGTTGATATTCAAGCGTATAATCAAAGTCATTTTTATCAAAACGTTTCATTAAAGCTACTTTCAATTCGTACTAAGTGGCAATAGTAGTACGAACGGAACGAAACCATTTCAACGCCTGATCAGAAAGTAAACATGAAAAAGCTCTCAACAAATAAGATTCGTCAATGCTACGAGCGAATTGATAGTCCTCAATTTGCATCAAAAATTCGCAAACGCAAGTGCGCCCATTGAAATTAATTTTAGTTTTAGATAAATCTGGTTGTTTTATAAAAGTATTATTTGACCTAAAACGGTTATCCAAAAGCATAGTGTTATTATGAGCATTAGTCAGATTTAACGCGTTAGGTAACTGAGATCGAACAGTACTATTATTATGAGAATTGTCCTGATAAACCGATAATGTTATCAAATCACCCTGAGGAAGGTTAACTGAATCTGTACTAGTACCCGTGGAAACAAAAGTAGGTTGATCCATATTAGCTACTGGTTGCTCAGAGGGAGCGGCACCAGAAGGGTTAAGAATTCCTCCAGCAGACACTAAATGTTCTTGTTGATCCATTTTTAAGAAATGAATCTAACAAATATTTAAATACAATAATTTTAAATTTAAATAATATAAAGAATGAATAGTATCGATACTGTAAGATAAGTCAATTAAAAAACTTCATACACTACCACAAATAAACAATACTGCATATACTGACCGTAAAGTACGTTAACAGTGATAACAATAGTAACAGTATTACACTGACACTATAAAAATAACATTCAGCATAAGACCAGCAGAAAACGTCTTGTCTGATATAAAAATAATAAACAGTTACACAATACACTGTTAACAAAAAATATAGCAGGTGAAAGACCACTACTAGCACTGAACACAACAAAGTAAAAAGATGACAAAAATAAAGTACCCAAGCTTGAGATATAAAAGCCCAAATAAAAAAATAAAAACAGTTACTATATCATGTCCCTGTTCGCGAGCGACAAATTTGTAACATGGGTGGGTAGACCCTATGTTGTTACAAGCAGTTTGAGACTACTCAACACCGGAGTCAATCTCTGTAAAAGTTCCTAGGCTAGAACCCAATAAAAATAAGTTAGCAAAATTGCTATTATAAAGAAAAGAAAACTATCGGGCGCCAGGGTCCTAAGCCAGGCAAAAAAGAAAACGGATAGAAAAGAAGAAGAAGAAAATCGTTTATTTGATGCAAAACACAAACTACTAAACTACTAATAAATGAAATACATTTGGAGGTTAAACAGGAGTACTAAACTTAAAACTATTTTATAATGCACCAAATTGGGTGCCGCTCAGCATAGTGTCAGACACTCGGTGTCGTGACGCTGATTTTCAGGGCAACCATACGGGAAGAAAGCGCTGCTAGTCCTTTCATAAGTACAGTAAGAGCGTATATGTGGAGTAATGGGAACTGTAAACGAAATTATATGCATACTTATATGGAAATAGAGGATAAATAAACATAGGTAGAGGTACTTAAATAAAATAGGGTGAAAGCTAGAGTGTAATTTAGATACCGTACAGCCGCTAGGTGTTGGACAATTGTAGGCCAATCAGATACTCTTTGAGGTTGTTTTTAAAAGAAGAAAGAGACTTAGAGTTTTTGATTGGTGGCGGAAGATTGTTCCAACACTTCGTGGCTGCATAACGAAAGCTGCCTCGAAAAGCAGCTGTTTTGTGTCGAGGGCAAAGCTGGCGTGGCGCTCCTCGAACTCTCGAATTAGGGAACTTGAGCTTTTCAAAAAGGTAAGACGGTTGACCCTTGCCTATAACTCCAAATAGCAAGGTAGCTAGGTGAGAGAAACGCCGCGCTGACATGTTTAAAAGCTTGCTTCTGTTCAAAAAAGGTGTAATATGGGAGCGGCAAGGAACATCAAAACAATAGCGCACGCAGGCATTTTGAACACGCTGTACCATCTTGCTCGTACGAGCTAATAGACAACCACTAAACACAACATCAGCGTAACTTAACTTTGAGAGAATCAGGGAATCACATAGTTTAATACGCAGGTCAACGCTTATGTGGTTGCGAACTTGATATAATACCTTAAGCCTATAAAAGCAATTACGAACTAGTTCCAACACATGTCCCTCAAAACGTAGCCTGCTATCCATCAAGAGGCCGAGATTGCGAGTCTCAGAAACGATCTCCAGACGATCACCCATTATAGAGACATGCGGGTCACAAAAGGTAATGTCCCGTATGTGTTTTTTGGAACCAAACAGTAGCAATTTGGACTTACTACCATTGAGAACCAAATTATTTTTCTCGCACCACTCAGCCACGTTACCTAGATCAATGTTAAGTTTATTCACTGTTGAGTTTGTTTCCGCGGGCTTAAAAGATATATATAATTGAAGGTCGTCTGCATACAAATGGTAATTACAATTAGAAATATTATTTATTATATCACTGCTGTAAAGAATAAAGATAAGCGGTCCCAAAATCGACCCCTGAGGGACTCCTCTAACGATCGGCATAATATTCGAAGCCAGTGTTATACCCGACTCATTACGTACCTCGACGAACTGTTTACGGCCGACGAGATAGCTAGAGAACCAATTCACTGTTCGGGTGTCAAACCCATAATATACAAGTTTTGCTAACAACAATGTCGTATTAATCGTGTCGAAAGCTCGTGAAAAATCCAACAAGACTAGTAAAGTGCCCTCACCATTATCCTGAGCAACTAAAATATCATCCACTACGTCGAGCAAGGCGGTCGTAGTACTGCGAGATTTTCTAAACCCCGATTGTTTTTTAGGCAGCAGGTTATTGTTTTCCAAATACTTTATCAGTTGGACACTAACGACGTTGGATAGCATCAAAGATAGATGGTAGAGTACTGGAAACTTTTAATCTCAAGGCGGGCTTAGTAAAAGTTGGAGTTAAATTAGTAACACTCAATAGTTTTTAAGGCTTTTTAATAAACAATAAATTATGTTCAGGCGGTTACACAGTAGTTGATAACCTACATACTTAGGTGGTAACCTAGCTAGAACTTAGATCTATAGGTTACATAGAAATCAGGTCTTATGAATTAGGTTTGAATTTAGCTTGGTCGTTCACCTGGTCAGGTTTATATTGAAATGAAAAGAAAACTTACAATTTAACGGAGACAGAATTACTTAAAGTTCACCAACTGCACCAGAGTCTCGAGGTAGACGGGGCCGTTTCACACCAACCACGTCCGGTCGCAGAACTCCTGCTTCGCAGTTCCAGCACCAGTGGTGTAGGGGCAAAGGAGAGGGGAAATTTAAATAAGCTTGGACCAGAAGGGTCCTTACAAAACATTAACTTGAGAAACGTTCGAAGAGAACAAAATAAAGAGACAGATGTCTCAAAAAAATAAGGAAAAAGAAATGCTCAAGGGCGTTAAATCATAATTCCCTAAGAGTAAGAGGCCACAGCCTAAATATGCTTGTAAAAAGCTCACTAAGAGGTTAGAATAAATAGATCCATATAAAATGGTTAAAGGAAATGCTCAAGGGCGTTAAATCATAATTCCCTAAGAGTAAGAGGCCACAGCCTAAGTATGCTTGCAAAAAGCTCACTAAGAGGTTAGAATAAATAGATCCATATAAAATGGCATTAATGGGAGACTAAATGGGACCATCAAAAATGGGGTAAAAAATGGTTCTTAAAAAATGGGATAAAATGGTATAAAAAATGGTGTAAAAAATGGTGTAAAAAATGGATGCGATATCGCTGCAACAAGAAAAGGAAATAGCATCAAACTCGTGCTCAAGAAGCGACAGGTTGCACTAGGCAACATGGCGTCAAAAGATGTTTTCACCAAGTGAATATGAAAATACATACCACCCATTTCTTCAAAAAGACGGGATCCCATCGCTGGTTTCCTGCTGAAGCTCGGCTTATACAGCTACAGTCGCATCCCGACTGAAATAAAACATCTTATGAAACAACGAGATCACAAGGCTTTGGGATTGAGAAAATCATCCATCGAAATAAATCTACTTACCGATAGAATCCCGAAAATAAGCGTCATATAATGACGTGGCGACGCATCTCCGCCATAAGCCCGCCGAATTTAACCGCAACAAGCGACGATTAACTAATAATGCTTCAGTACAAAACGAAATGCCGGCCGGTAACGCGCGGCCTCCGAATCGAAAAGAGAGCTTGACAAACAACCCTGTCTGACCAGTATAGCTCAGGTGTTGCCATCCTCGAATTGAAAAACCAATCGAGACACTTGAAAACAATACGCAAACGTTCCATTTCGACAATCACCTCTTAACTGTCAGAGCAAAAATCAATCTCTGAGACGTCAAAAAACCGATAATCGCGAATTAAGATCAATAAATAAACAAAACACAATGCATGTCGCGCGAGTTTAAATAGTCGCGTGACACACTTTGATTTTGACCTTAAGTATTATATTTGTCCCGTTTGATACATACATACATACATACATACATAAAATCACGCCTTCATTCCCAACGTGGGGTAGGTAGAGCTTCAGAACAACTAACAAATTTAAAAAATGCTCACTATTTTTACTTTTTAATTCTTCCCTGCCAGTAAAGCATATAAGCCTTTTCCAGAGTTTTACCCAGTTTTTTAAAGTGAAGGTGGATTTTTGCGGACTGGACAATGGCATTGGGGTCTTGGGAAAAGACCAGTCCCTGAAATTTCAGAGTACAGTCATAATCTCATAATCAATAATATCTATACCGCCTCGCACAAAATATATGTGTACTTAGACCTTATTATCAATGACATAGAGGTGTATAGATATTTTCGGCGTCTTGGGAACGTGTATATATTTATGACTTTGACTGTACATAGCGCAGCTTATATGAAACCCAGTGATGTATCAGTGTGTTAACTTTGCAATGTATACCGAATAGTCACCCGTCACGTGTCATTGTCAGGGTGGTGAAATAGCCCACTGGCCAAAGGGATTCAAACTAATGCATTAATGTGATACAGGTTTGTAATGACAATTGTTTATTTGTAGGAGTCTGAGACAGGGCTGTATGTGTCCCTCGTCTCATTCCTGGGTTTTGGGCGGAACTATGTGGAGCAGTACTTTCAGAAGACTGGCAATGCAGTCTTCTTGCACATTCAAGTGGAGAAAATACCCGTAAGTATTGCGGAACTGACCAAAATAATCGAATCTTATCGAAAATCAGGTTAAACAAAAGTATAGCGTTGGACAGTAGTTGCTTTAGAAGGGGCCCAAGGCGAGAAATAGCTCGACAAAAGACCTAAATTTTTAGGCAGGTTTACAATGTGGTGTTATCAAGTTTTAAGAGTGTGTTCACTATTGAGATTGAAGCTTCAACATTAACATATAGGCTCTTTTAGTTAAACATTTTACTGGTTTACCCATCGAAATACACGCATTCTGAAGGTGCAAGCTTATAATTATATTTGTGTACTTATAATTTAATACATTGATATTAACAACATTGATGTAACATTTGGCAGAGAAATCACAATCTCCATAGCTCTTTTAAAATACCATTTAACAAAATTAAATCACATCTACGGAGAAACCACGTTAAAATTAAAAGCCCTCGGTCCCGCGTGGAAACAACGCTGGACCCGCATATGTAACAAGTGCCGACACGACATCTTTATTACTGGCGAGCTTTCTAAAATCCATAAACAATAAACCCTTTACGTATCTTTCTAACTTTATCCTTTTTTAGGGTTCCGTAGTCAAACTAAGAACCCTTATAGTTTCGCCATGTCCGTCCGTCCGCAGCCTAGCGCAGAGACCTTTAGTACTGGAAAGCTGTAATTTGGCATGAATATGCATATTAGTCACGCCAACAAAGTGGTACAATTATTGTGAAAAACATTTTTTTTTACTGTTTTTCCCCCTACGCGTGGCGTGGGGATGTATTTTTTTTTTCTCGTCTTATAGTGTGGGGTGTCGTTGGATAGGTCTATTAAAAATATTATGGGTTTGTGAAAACAGTTTTTCGATTAAATAATCCGTTTATGAAATATTAAGCTTTAAAGCGCTAATTTTTGTTAGACTCAAGTGTGTCCGCCCCCCGCCCCCCCCCCCCCCTCCCTACAGCCAAAACTACACATACTAAAAAGAAATGCAAATCTTAAATGAAAGAGCATATAACGTATTTTAAAAGAAAAATATCACGACTAAGCAGACATCATTGGTTCTTGAGATATAGGCGATTAAAGTGTTTATACCTACTAAAATCATCTATAGTCTGTACTTTTAGGTATTTAATAAAGTGTAAACAAAAAAACCACGTGACATTGACAGATGACAGTTTGTCAGCCAATAGGAGCAGAACACTGATACGTCAAAGCTCGACCAAACAGCTTGGATTGGTTGATGAGCAGAGCCGCGTGGTTTGGTTTGTTTACACTTTTTTAAATACCTAAAAGTACAGGCTATAAGACGGCACCAAATGACTTTAAATAGAAAAATTGTTATTACATGTTGATTTTTATGTTTGTAGTACTTAACGGCTTCGGAACCCTACCCTGAGCATGGTCCGACATGCTCTTGCCCGGTTTTATTTGTGTTGTACAAGCAGTAAAAATATGATGGGTTCATCTAATTTTCCAACTGACTCATTATAATAAATAAGATAAAGTTAAAACACTTAAAAGTAGTACTAAGAGTGATGGATAGAGTAGGAGCTAGGAGAACTGATGAACATACAAACAAATACTGTTTTTACCTACCATTATTTTTGCATAGTCGGGTAGAAATAAAATTTAAGTAGCCTTTATTTGCTGATCATTATTAACTTACATTATGTATTCAGTATAAAAAAAGATCAATCACACATAATGTTAACTGTTAACTAAACTAAAAATACTGCATCACAATTCTGCCCTCCTAAGTCGCAATAAGCAATATCTCAAATTCAATAACCAAACCAGTTTGAATTCTCTATCGTTAGTAATAAGGTTGATTTTGCTACAGGAGTTTTATGAGAGATACTGCCTATTGGCTTATGAGGGCAGAATTAGCGTCAGGTTTAGGTCCTTCAACATAGACCCCGTACAGTTCATGCCATTAGTGTCTAATTCTTGCCGTCTCGCGCCGTCCTTTGGAGAAATAGTCTTCCCACCTGTTGTAGTTCCCACTTGTCTTTAACGCCTGACGCCAAATGAATAAGATCGATTCGGAGGGGGATTTAAAAAAAACACCGGCCTAGTTCGGCGTAGTTAGAGTCATTATGTGTTTAATTCGGACTCGCGCACCAAGGGATCCGTTTCTTTTAGTTTCACATGTCCCGGTGTCTGTCTGTAACCAAATCTATCAAAAACGGCAAGAAAATCATGTTTGTTGTATGGGATAAATTAAATATTTTATTTCAATTAAACTATTTATTTTAAAAGTAAATTTACAACTAAATATTCTGTGAAGCGTCTATCTGTTACCGTTATTAATATCGCCAACAGAAATACATTATCTGAGAAAATTACAACTGTCTAGCTATCACGGTTCAGGAGATGCAGAATGGTGACAGACAGACGGTTTACCCTTGTCTCACTGACACTCATTTCATAGAATGTATCACTGTACATAATTTCCATTTCTTAGTTAGGCTTTTCTAGACGCAGGAGTTAAAGTCTCAGGTCTAACCCAACCTAATCTACGTAACAAATGTCTAAGATAACCTGAAAACAACAGGGTTTCAGCAGAAAAATAGCTTTTGATGCGGTGAAATTCTGTGGAACAATACATTCTATGAAATGAGTGTTGGTGAAACCGCTCACTACCAATATTTCAAAATACCAGACTACTCTCATTACCACATGGCCAAAACACCAGCTCCAAAATATTTGGTAAGGATGATCAACAATACCTTAATTTAAATGTAAAGTTTTGGGAATCCGGTATATTGCGAAACGAAATTTTGAAATTGTGGTATTTTGGGAGTGAGCGGGTACTCGCATAATAGTCAGGTAACGGCCCGACATGAGTCCGGAACATGTCGGACCGTTACCTGACTAATATGTGAGCCCTGACATGTTTGTGATAGTTACCAGAGCCAGAGCAGACTGGGGATGGTCCGGAGAAGAAGATAACGCGGCTGGCCATCGGCGTGGAGGGCGGGTTCGACCCCGTCTGCGGTCAGCCCCAGTTCACCTACACTAACCACTTCAATGTAGTTGTGCTGCCTGGGTTCCACACATATCCGTGGCCTCACCCCGGGTTTCCTGAAGTGGTAAGAGTTACATTTTTCTTTTTATTAGTCGAGTCGACAGATTATCTATTTGAAGACGCGATGGTCTAGTTGGCAGTGACGCTAGTCTGTCTTCGACGACAAAAAAGTCGTAAACGACAGTTTTATCGTCTCGTACTACACATGAAAATGTATGAATTCGATTCATAAGAGCTGGCACGAATGGATTGAACGTAAGTAATGTCAGTGTGCGAGTGTCCTTGTTATACAGGGACCACCTTATATTTTGTAAACAGCTGGAACTTTTTAGTTAAGTAATCAAGAAAATTATTAATTTAATTTAATCTCCACATTATTAGGACTAAGGTAACGACACCAGTGCTCGACAAAGGACCAATGTTCAACACTGATTCGACTCTTATTCAAAGAGTATAAGAGTTATTCATTTGCTTTGCAACAATCATTTCATAACCCTATGTCTGGTCACAAAATTTTGCTAACATTTTTTGCTCAACATTTGGGAGGCTAGAAAACAGGATAGTATAAAAACAATTGCTTATTGAATCAATATTTTTTTTAAAGCACATATAGATATTATCATTCGGTCCGTTCGTGCGAGCTCGTGTGGATCGACCTATTCGAGAAAGTAACATTAAAGTTCTGTCATGATTGGTTTTTGATGCGCGCGCATAAGGGGACTTAATTAATTTAGTTATTAATCCTGCTCATAAAGTAGTATAATTGTGCGATGTAGACTTGTGGCGTTATTGTTTATCTTTATTTTATCAGTCTGTGGTCGAGTGAGTTTTAGAAAGAAATAAATCATTTATTCATTTTTTTTTTATTTATTTGACGACACGATGGCCTAGTTGGGAGTGACCCTGCCTCCGAAGCCAGCGGTCCCGGGTTCGAATCCCGGTAAGGGCAGATATTTGTGTGATGAGCACGAGTGTTTATTCCTGAGTCTTGGATGTTTTCTATGTATTTAAGTATTTATTTCTCTATATACGTAAGTTTATCGTTGTATAGTACCCATAGTACACGCCTAGAGCTTAGTTTAGGACTAGATCAATTTGTGTGACATTGTTACGTGATATTTATTATTTGTTTATTCGTAACAAAAAACAGCAAAGAACTGAGAAATGCGCACAAGTAGAATGTGGCTCGAGGGACACGAGTGCATTCGATATTTAAATATGACACTGTTTAACGTGCATTTCAGCTAAATAAATCAGTGCAAGCAGTAATAGACGCAGAGTCGCCGTTCAAAATAGCGGAAATGGCTGCGCTCTCCGGCACCTGGGATGGCGAGGCGCGGGAGGTCTCAGTGTAAGTACCCATACCATATGAGATCGTGCAGCACGAACACAAACTCTTTTGACTTCACCTTCTTGCCTAGACTTAAAATACAGGCTCCGTAGTGGTTGCCGTGTTAGAATAGTGCCACTCCATATCTTCCCGTAGATGTCGTAAGAGGCGACTAAGGGAATAAGGACGTGTAGTACTGTTAGGCGATGGGCTTGCAACCTGTCACAAATTCACTGGTAAACATCTTAGCCTACTTGTGCAAAATGTGGTTACATAATTATCAACAATTCTTTTTAGAGTTGTTGGTATTTCTGTAGCTCTGTCTCCCCTACTCTGGGAATGAAGGCGTGATGGTATGCATGTAAATAAATAAATAAAAATGTATGTATGTATGTAGTTTTTTTTTAGGCATGGATACCATTGCCCAAGAAAGATCAATACCCAAGATAAAAATCTCATTAGGCAATCAGGGGATACCGGCAAAGGCGAAGTTACAAGAGTTAACGTTTTAACGGTCAATAAAATCTTCATTATTTGTGAGATAGGTACCATTTCTGGTTAATACTCTAAAGTAGAATGAAACAAAGTATTCTCTTCCGAAAAGGGTCAATTTCTACGTCATCACACATTCGCTTATGATCAAAAGGTGGGATGACGAAGGGTAGAACATCCTGTGGGTGACGATCATATTTGCCAGGACACCACGTCCACTGAAGCGATGGACTGACCGGGAACGTCCAGCTGACTCCAGCTTAAATATAGTGACAGTACAGTACCTCAAAAGTTTAATTTGTCTGAGAATTCTATTAGGAACGTCTATTGGAATTTTTGATAACATTGGAAGAGAGAAGAAAAATATTAATAGGACACTATAATTTGTCATTGCTTATCTGAAAAACATACGCTTATTTAAGGTTCACAAAACAAGTTACAGTCTTTACTACTTAATGTTTAATGGCAGAGTTGTAAAGTCTCGATTATAACTCTAGACTGTGTGCACAGTAAGACAGACATTTATGTTGGTTAAATTTTAAAGTTAAAGAGGGCATTAATTTTATATTTCATTGTTATTACTATTAGGTTAAACTTTACAATTCAAAAGTTGATTACTATTCTTTATAAATAATATTCTTTTGAAGGAGAGAAGCTAGCAGTTAAATATATCCAAAGAAAAATGCTTGGCTGTGATTTCGTTTTATGAGTTCGGCACATTTTTATAATGGGAGTGTAATGTATGTATTTTTAAATATTTGTGGTTGGAATAATTTCTGGGTTGGGTTTCGCGCTTTGTAGCGTGCGACAAAGTTGAACGAGCCTGCTCTGCCTGGTTTGGGTCCCACCAAAAACTCCATAACTTGTAAAAAAAAAAACTGAGCTTTTTTTACATTTATGTATAGTATTTCTTCTAAATCAGTTCAAAAGTTTATCCGTGAAGGCGTAAAAAACAGACAGACAGACCGATTTATTTTCACATTTATTTACAGTATGGGTAATAATTACATAGTTAAAGTAAACTTTATATCCATTCCAGTCACGCAGTAAACCTGAAGCAGCTGGACAACGGAGTGAAGATCCCGCCCTCGGGCTGGAAGTGTGCCAAGTGCGACTTGACCACCAACCTGTGGCTCAACCTGGTGGACGGGACCGTGCTCTGCGGCCGAAGGTTCTTCGACGGCTCCGGGGGAAACGACCATGCGGTTAGTGCTTAACCTTCTCAACGCCATTGACGGATATATCCGCACCGGTTCTATATTGTCTGCCATAATTATCGCGAGTTATAACGATTTTTTTTTAAGAAACTGTTACATATCTGTTATATATCGTTGTCTAGTACCCATATTACAAGCCTAGAGCTTAGTTAGGGACTAGGTCAATTTGTGTGAGATTGTCCCCTGATATTTATATTCAAGATTTTTATTATTCAAACCTAACTTAACCTAACCTATCGGTTTCTACACGCTTAGATATTTAAGAATTTTGAAAAGTTGCAAACATACATACATACTATCACGCCTTCATTTCCAGAGTGGGGTAGGCAGAGCTACAGAAATACCAACAACTACAGAGAGTTGTTGGTAATTCTGTAACCACATTTTGTATAAACAGGCTAAGATGTTTCCCAGTTTATTTGTGACAGGTTGCAAGCCCATCGCCTAACAGTACTAGAAACCCTCATTCCCTTAATCGCCTCTTACGACATCCACGGGAAGACATGGAATGGCACTATTCTAACCCGGCAACCACACGGGCAAAAAAGACAAGAAAAGTTAACAGTGTAAAAAATCATGTCTATCAGTAATTATGTCAACAATGACATTATTACCAAAACAAATATTGGAAACAACGAGCTCCGACGCGCACGTTCAACGCATTGACGAATATTTCCATCATGGTTGACACACAAAATAGACCTGAGTGTCTATGAGGCAAGTTGACATTTGCTCTGGTTTTAAGCTGTCATTGGCGTGTGGGTGACGTCTTTTGTATTTGACATGGCGTTGAAAAGGTTAACCTTTTCAACGCCAACGCCATTGACGGATATTTCCGTCATGTTTGACAGCGCAAAATAGACCTGAGTATCTATGAGGCAAAGTTGACATTCTGTCTGGTTTTGTATTTGACATAGCGTTGAAAAGGTTAACAGTTTTTTTATTATTTATTGATAATAGGTTTGTTCTTGACCAACTCCTGCCCTTAGAGGACGAAGATAAAGTCGACGATAAAGCGAGCTCACCCAGAGGAAGTCTATTCTCACCCTAGCTTTAAATAGCTTCAGTTGTATGCACTCGGAAATACAGTAGCCGGAACAACCGCCATCCGGAAGTAATCTGTTGACCGCTCCTTCCAATATAAATATTAGTTATTTATTCATTCGGTTACTACAGTCGACATAAAATTTACTAATTAAATATCCGGGGGACAGGGGACAATCTCAACACACACAATTTGACCTAGGCCCAAACTAAGCTCGAGGCTTGTTCTATGGGTACTAGACAACGATAAACATACTTATATAGAGAATACCAATATTCAGGAACAAATATTCGCGATCATCACACAAATAATCTGCCCTTACCGGGATTTGAACCCAAGACCGCTGGCCTCAGAGACAGGGTCACTCCCAACTAGGCCACCGTGTCGTCGAATTTCCAGTTTAATTTATATTGTCTAATTTAATATTCTAGGTGGAACATTACCGCGAGACAAACTACCCGCTAGCGGTGAAACTGGGCACGATAACTGCGGAGGGCAAAGGGGACGTGTTCTCGTATGCCGAGGATGACATGGTCGAGGACCCGTACCTGGCCGACCATCTCAAGCACTTCGGCATCAACGTGCAACAGCTGCAGAAGGTTCGTTGGCATTTCACCTGGAACAGTCAGCATCTAAAGTAACTAAGCAGAATATTCGAACCCCCGCGGTCGCCACGCCCGATGTTCTTACGGTGAAGGAAAAACATCGTGAGGAAACCTGCACACTCGAACAGCTGAGTGTGTAAGAGGGTAATTGCACAAAAGATCCTAAAGGGGTCGAAGTGTATCCGAAAGGGCCCATCTGTAAGAGAAGATAAGATAACCAAGCAGATTAAGTCCAGAGCTCGACTGAGTTTGCATACCATGGACATACCTTGTCATTCAATGGTTGATGTGGTGTAATTTAATAACTAATGTAAATATTTTGTTTCGTGTCGTCGCCATCAAAACGAATGAATTTTATACCAAACTTTTTTAGCAAACCTCTTTAAATAATATGTATTTCCATATGCTACTACGAAAGTTAATCAAGTAATATGATATGATATCAAACCTGATATTGAGAGGCCGTATACACTTGTAGTGATTTTACTGTCGAAATACTAAACTTCTACAAAATTGAATGCGCAGCTCGATAGATCATTTCGATTTTCAACGAATGTATGAGCTACTTTTTTGTTTTTATTATTTTATTTCGCTTAATCGACCTGAAACCGGGGACTGTTCTGTGAATTTTGCTGTAAGATCGCATATTCACGAATCGTTTTGACGTCTAAAAGGTGTGCAATAATTACAAATTATTGCTGTAATTCTTCTAAAAATTTATAAATAACTTTTTACCACCGTACCACGAGGTATAAAAATTTTGTGTAAAAAAATAAGTATTTTGGAAAATGTTTTTAATTTCGGCTACTTAAAACTTTCGTTCATAAAATTAAAACAACAGTGATTAACTTCAGTTCAAAATCAATCCACTACCTTAAAAAAACAAAAATAGCAATTAATAATGTTTTAAAACAACCTAAATCTCGCATTATATTGCTCGACAATAAAAATATGATCTCATTTTATTCGTAACTCATTTATTCGATCATAACTGAAATTATATTTCATGATGTGCATTAAACCTTACAGAAAAGCAGTATTTTAACTGTAAAATCACGAAAAAAAGCAAAACTGGCAAAAATTCGTATACGGCCTCTTAAATTCAAGAAGAAATGCATTGAAAATTTAAAATAAAGAAAAACATATAGTAATTTATTACAATAACAAAGAATGTTTAGAATAAATAAAAAATCTTGGTACTTACTCGTTTTGTACATAATGCATTGTCATTTGAATATATTTTTTATTAATTAAGTTTAATTTTCTTTTAATATTTATTTTTAACGTGTATCTATATTAATATCTACTTTTGATTCGGCACTCAAACTGTCTGAACTATCTCCATACCAAACTTCATCTCAATCGGTTTGATAGATACTCCCTACAACCTCACAAACTCACTTCCAACTCTTTACCTCTTTATAGTATTAGTATAACACTATACTTATACTAAGATGTACAACTAGAGGACGCCAGCGACAAAAGTAGACTTCAGTTGGACTGACCTATTACCATTTCAAAAGAAGTTTTTGAAAGCGGTTTTTCGTTTTTTATAGCTGCCTTGCAATTTGTGTTTAAACCGATCCTGCTAATAAAAATGTTGTCTTGTTTAGACGGATAAATCTATGGTGGAGCTTGAGCTGGAGCTGAACCAGCGGACGGGCGAGTGGAACACCCTGCAGGAGTCGGGCAGCTCGCTGCAGCCGCTGCACGGGCCCGGGCTCACCGGGCTCGTCAACCTGGGGAACACTTGCTACATCAACAGCGTCGTGCAGGTACGAGCTGGGTACCAATTTGAGCGGCTCAGCCTGAGGCATGCTCGCCCCGGGCGGCGAGCTGCTCGCGAGACAAATTATTGCATATAAACATGCGCGGGTGAGGCAGAGTGCTGGCCGCGAGCCGACATTTCAAAATGGCGTCGGACACGATGAATTATTAACAAAAAGAACAAGAAGTCGCTCGGTGGTGGAACGGCTAAGCAACTTTATCAAATTTGTACGCGCCTCACCCACAGACAATTTAGAACTTGTCGTTCTGCCCGCGGCATGCTCGGATACACGTCCAAATTACGCTCGGCACGCACACCGAGGCGCCTTTGAGCACGGTCGAAAGACCGACTCTCGGCGGCTGGCCGCGCGCCGCTCGCGGGACGCTCGCGCACAGCGCGTTGGCGCCTACGATTTTGAGCAAAATAGATGAGCCGTGCGTGCCTCAACCCGAGGCTGCTCTAATACGTACCCACCTTAACAATAACGCCGAGTAAAACAGCCCTACTGTAGCCAATTTACTGAATAAATATTTTGATTTTTTTATGGTTCCGTACCTAAAGGGTAAAACGGGAACCCTATTACTAAGACTCTGATGTCCGTCCGTCCGAACTTCTGTCCGTCCGTCTGCCACCAGGCTAGACAGTTGAAATTTTCATAGATCATGTATTTTTGTTTCCGATCAGATTATGTATTTAAAGGGGCTCCCATACAACAGACAAGATATAGGGCCTAAGATGGAATGCCTGTATGCAATTTCACCGGTTATCTAATCCCTACACCGGTGTACTAGTCGTTAAGGTACATTTTTGAGTGAAGGGTGGTTGAGATAATTAAACACGTCGATCTTCTATAGGATTTTAATGCAACTAAAAACACGTCACACAAGGCATAGCATTGCATCGTATGACAGCTATATATAGGTATTATAGATACAAGTAACTATACTCGCTGGCGGTTTGAAAGCGAATTTTGACTAAACATACCGGCCTCCAAAAACAACAGTTTTTCTACAAAACTCTGCACTAAAGGAAAATAACAAACAAAATCAGTACCGTATCGCAAAACAATAACTATCTATGACACGGACTTAGGTAGGTACTATTGCTCTGAGGCAAGGCGAAACGCGGTGTAGCTTAAAACTGATTAAGTAGGCCTTAATAAGTCAAACTCAGTTGCCGCAGATACTTAACACGGTAGGGTAGAACATACTACCGCTGGATTACTCGCATTATCAAGGTATCAGGCAAGTTCAATTTTAAATTCTAACGTAGCATAATAAGGTCGAAATTTGAACATACCTACAGCGCTTCTAATACGAGTAAGAATAATATCGTAAAAATATGTTGCGGTAAATAAACAGATATAAACAAAGCAAATTCACTCGTCATTCGCCAATTAAACAAATATCCACGCGTCGCATGCAAGAACGCTGAGAACTAAAACTAAATACCTACTGAACAAGGTTAAACTATACAAATCATTGTAATACAAAGCAAGCATACCAAACGACTAAAATGGACTGTATTATAAATTTTGTTTAGCTTTGTATCACAGATTATACCCAACTCAGTATAAAAACAATACGGTCGGCCAACGAAGGTGTAGACCATTTTAATACCTTGTCACATTAAACTTTAAGTTGAACATTATAGTTTCAAGCATGAAAATAACCACGGTAACTATATTGACAAGGTTTCAAGTATGCTAACTATTTATATTGCGTGACCGATATATTTTTTACATTTTTAAATATAAGTAGAACAAAGCAACACGAATGATTAAATACTAAAAGACATTATAACAAATAATTAGTTTTTACTGTGTCGGTAACTAGATTATTTAACACTAATTTGTCTACTAATTTAACAACAAAACAAATAAAAATACTTGTAAAGCGTTAGTGAACGGCTATAGTTTAAACAAGGCAATAAACATTTTACACTGTGTCTTTTAAAAAAGTATTGTAGTAAAGTAGCTTAAAATGAAGTACTTTAAGAAGTCAGAAGGTACTTATAGTTGATTAGTACGCATGAATTAGGCCGCCCACCATTAACGCGTTTTGTTGTGTTTTGTTTACTCTAATTGTGAACCTTTAGTTAATAATATCAGTTTAGAAACAGGTCGTTTGATAATATTATTACCCTTGCATTGCACAGATACAACACGTACCAACTTATCTGAACCTGGATGTAAGGTCACGATTTTTCCCAGCATCCATTTAGCAGGCGGCAAATCGTCTTCTTTTATGATCACAATATCCCCCACGGATGGTGGTGGTACAATTTCTTGCCACTTAAACCTTTGCTGAAGGGTGTGAAGATATTCAGATTTCCATCTTTGCCAGAAATCTTGCAATTGGGTTTGTATCAATTGCCATCGGGTCAGTAGGCTGACGTTTCTAAGGTCTTGTTTTTCATCTGGAATGGTAATCATGGGCTCACCAATAAGAAAATGACCCGGGGTAAGCGGGTTCAACGTATCTATTGTCTCGTCCAACTGACCCATAGGCCGAGAGTTTAAGCAGGCTTCTACTTGTGCCAGTAACGTCGCCATCTCTTCATAGGTTAACCTGGTAGTGGCGTTAACTCTAACTAGATGTCGTTTGGCTGAGCGAACGCCCGCTTCCCAAATTCCACCAAAGTTTGGAGCTCTTGGTGGGATAAAATGCCAAGTCGTACCGTCGTTTGCTAAGAGGTTAGCAATTTCTTTGGTTACGTCATTCATGCCTTTTGTAAACATATTTTTCAGATCCTTGTCAGCACAAACAAAATTACTTCCATTATCGCTCCATAAATGCCCACAATGGCCTCTTCGTGCAACAAACCTTCGGAATGCTGCAATGAATCCTTGGGCGGTGAGGTCAGTCACCGCTTCCAGGTGAATCGCTCGCGTGCACATGCAAACGAAAAGGCAAATATAGCCCTTGGTTGCCTTGTGACCTCGACCCTTGGATGTCCTTAAATACACCGGCCCGGCATAATCCACACCGCTGTTGTAAAATGCACGCTGTGGAGTTACTCTCGGGGCAGGTAACTGTCCCATCAGCTGTTGTTTGGTCAGGGCCTTATCCTTTACACACACTGTGCAATTTCGAATAAACTCTCGAACGGCTGACTTAAGGCCAATAACCCAGTACTTGCTTCGAACGTATGTAATGGTCTGACCAATGGTTCCATGTAATGTTTTTGTGTGCGCTTCGGTTATTATCAGTTTAGAAATATGATGCTTGCCAGGAATAATAATCGGATGTTTAAATTCTTCTGACAGATCTGCTTTGCTCAAACGGCCTCCAACCCTCAACAAATTATCCTCATCTAAATAGGGCGTAAGATTTAACAATGAACTTTTATTTTTTATCTTTCCATTTTTTGTAAGATCATTTATCTCTTCGTTATAAACTAAACTTTGATAATATTTTACGCACACTGTTTCTATGTAATTCATTTCTGTAACCGTAAGTACTTCCTTTGAATTATGTCCCTTTTTGATATTATAAAATCTTTTACACAGAGCCAATATTCTTCTCAATTTTGTCATTGACGAAAATCTTTCCCAAACAGGTGTCTCTGTACGTGTAATGGCATCTGTAGTTATGTGGAATGTCTTTTTAGTCTCCAGATCAGTTTGAGGAATTGTGCGATTTCTCTCGAATTCTGTATCCTTGAGTTGTAGCCATTCTGGGCCAAACCACCAAAGCTCATTTAGTATCAATTCGCTAGTTTTTACGCCTCTAGACGCGAGATCAGCAGGATTGTCTGCTGAAACAACATGCCTCCATCTATCATTATCGATTTGCTGAATTATATCTGAAACACGATTTCCAACAAACACTTGCCATCGACTTGGCTGAGACTGCAGCCATGATAAAACAACCATAGAATCAGTCCAAGCGTATAATTTATTCATTGGTATGTTCAGCAAATAAGAGAGTTCGTGCAATAATTTAGCCAGCAACACCGCGGCACAGAGCTCCAGCCGAGGTATTGATAATTGTTTTAGGGGTGCCACTCTCGTCTTTGACGCCAACATGGTAACATGTACGTCTTCATTTTCGTCTATGACTCTTATATATACCACGGCTGCCATGGCTGCTGCGGAAGCATCAGAAAATCCATGGAGCTGAACTTCCTTGCAACGAGAGGTAGTCTTTATCCAGCGTGGGAGTTTAAGAGTCTGCAACTCAGGGAGACTTTTTCGGTAATTCATCCACTCATTGACTAGCTCAATAGGTAACTCGTCATCCCATCCTATACCGGAAAGCCACAGTTTCTGAATCATGATTTTCGCAGTTATTATTACGGGTGAAAGCCATCCAAAAGGGTCAAATAGACTAGCCACATCGGACAATATTACCCTTTTTGTTACAGGCGTTCTGCTTTCTGGTAAGTTAACTAAGATTTTGAAACTGTCATCATTTCTATCCCAGGTAAGTCCTACTATTTTTATAATTTTGTCTAATTTAATATCTTTGCTCTCTGTTTCAGGTTCCAGCTTCTCCGCTCCGTGTTGCAAGGCTTCCAGTAGTTCTTCGCAGTTACTCGACCACTTTTGCATTTGAAAACCTCCTGCTATTAATAATTTGTTTATTTCATCACATATATTTTTTATTTCAGTAAGGTCTTCGTGTCCTGTCATCAAGTCATCCATATAGAACGAATGCTTCACTACGGCTGCTCCGCGTGGGTAGCTTTGCATTTCATCATCAGCTAAACGATGCAGTGTTCGCACAGCTAGGTAAGGGGCAGCTGCGGTTCCAAACGTCACTGTTAATAATTGGTAACTCTCCAATTCCTTAGATGCGTCCTCACGCCATACAATTCGCTGTAAGTCTGTGTGTTTGTCTACCATTCTTACTTGTCGATACATCTTCACAATATCACCTATAACACAGATTTTGTGTGACCTCCAGCGAATGATTAAGCTACGAAGATCAGGTTGTAGTGTAGGCCCTGTCATCATACTGTTGTTTAAGGAACATCCGTTGGTGCCTTTAGCTGAGGCGTCGAAAACCACTCGAACCTTTGAAGTGTCCTTGTCTTCTCTTATAACAGCATGATGAGCTAGGTAAATAGCTTCGCATTCTTCCTCTTTATCAACCTTTTTCATGTGACCCAGATCCACGTACTCTTTTATAACTTTCTTATATTCTGTCTTTAACTGCTCATTTTTTTCAAACCTTTTCTCTAGCAGGGTAAATCTTCTAATCGCTTGCTGTTTTGTGTTTCCGCATTGCTTGACTGTTTCTTCAACAGGTTGTTTCAAAGGTAAGTGTACTTCATATCTGCCTGTAGCATCTCTAGTAGTTGTGTTGTTGTAAATTTCTTCACATCTTTCTTCCTCCTTGGACCAAGCTTTCTTGGTGTTGTAAAGTTCCGTTTCTATTTCCCAGAATTTTCTTAGTAGATTGTTGTCTTCTTCTACTTGTCGTGTGATATGAAGGCTTGTGATGTTCTGTACCCTGCAAGATGTAACGTCAATATCCCCTGACAAAATCCACCCGAAATGAGAGTGCTGAGCAACTACATTGCCCGGCCCTCTCATCAGACCTGTATCTATAATCTTACCAAAAACGTCCGCTCCGAGAAGGATATCTATCCTACCCGGTACGTTGAAGGTGGGATCAGCCAGTTGTACATCATTAAGTTGAGGCCATTTATAACCTCTTGACTTCTCTTGCCGGTAACCTACGAGTTAAGGACCTTAACACATATGCATTAACATTTAAAGTGAATTGTACATCATATCTTGATTTAATTTGTAATTTTACTAATTGTTTAAGAGACACATGGTTACCTTCACCAACACCAGAGACGACGCCGCTGATTTCAGTCTTCTTAAGACCCAACAGCTCGACCACTCGCGCAGTCACGAACGACGCCTCGGACCCTTGATCAATGAGCGCACGGAAGACGTGTGACTGACCTGAACTCGATGTGACGTCCACCAGTGCCGTAGCCAACAATATATTTTGATCAAGTTGTTCTCCACTTGCCACATGTCCTGTTACCTTGGGTGGTATATCTTCTTGTTTAGGTTGTATATGTTCTTTTAGAGTTGCATTTGTTGATTGTCTTTCTTCTCTTATCTGTTTTGTTTCTCTATGCAATAAGGAATGGTGTTTTCTTTTACAGATTTGACAGGTGCTCCGTTGTTTACAATTATACACAGTGTGGTTAGGTATAAGGCAATTAAAACACAGGCGATTGCCTTGCACGAAGTTATATCTATCTTCTACGGGTTGCTTCGAAAACTGCTTGCAATTGTATATATAGTGATTTTCCTTGCAGAAAGCACACTGAAGGGCTCCATTGTTAGCGGTTGTGTGAAAAGTCTTTGGCTTCAAAACAGGTTTGTAACCTTTGCTTGCAGGTTCAACCATCTCCAGTGTACGAAACTGCGTTTCTAGAAATAACTTCAATTTTTCGAAATCAGGAAAGTCATCTGTGTCGTTCTTACTAATCGTTTCCTCCCACTGTTTGTGTGTGCTCACATCTAACTTTGACACAACGATGAATATTACGATTGCATCCCAATGCTCCGTCGGTAATCCCAAATTTTTAAGAGCATTTATACATTCAATAGTAGTATCTAACAGCTGTTTCACGGCGCCAGCTGATTCTTGAGGTAATGCTTTTTGTCCAAAAAACTTCTTGAAAATATTATTAGCAATATATCTCTTATTATCGTAACGTTTTTTCAGGATTGCCCATGCGTCTTCATAGTTATCTCCCGTTATTGAAAACTGTCGCAGTAGCACTTCAGCATCACCAGTTAAACTACTTTTGAGGTAATGTAGCTTTTGTACTTTTTCCAAGGACGAATTGTTGTGAATTAAAGCCCTAAACAGATCATGAAACGATTGCCATTCTGTGTAGTTTCCATTAAAATTAGGAATTGAAATGCGGGGTAATTTAATTTCACTGCTCGAAATAATTGGTCTACTCACGTCAGTTGGACTGGGTAAATCCACTTTCTTCATTTCAGGTGTCAATCTTTCTAACGTATTTTTCAATTCACCTTTATATACATAGTAAAGCTCTTCAAACTTATCGAACGTATCCTCAGCAAAATACGGCAATAAATCTTTATCTTCCCTTGAACACGTCAGGATAATATTCTCGTGAGATTTCTTGAAGTCCTTCCAGTAGGTGTCCAAAGTGTCCATTCGACCTTGCACATAACCTGTAGTTTTCCTCTCCTTTGGTGATTTTTTATAATTTGTGAAAGCCTTTTCAACCCTTTCGAAAGTATCCGCTTGTAATAACATAAGGTTTTCTATCTGCTCCATGTTGTAACTTCACTTCAAAAGGTAATTAACGGAATACTACGAATAACAACGGCAACGTTCTTGAATGTTCTGAAGTTGTATTTTTTAATGCGTAGGGTAAACGTAAGCCGCCGCGAATGTAAGTTCCAATTAAATTAACGTCCAGAGTTCGCTTAGGTATGTATAACAGGCACAAATTTTACTATTCTGTATATTAGGTTCCACACAAGGCTTCACTTAACTTTGTTAATTAGGACGAACTGGTTGTTAGATATAAAAATGCTTGTAACTTCACTTTGTATGAATCCTTATCGTCCTTTTTACTTTAATTCACTATAACATAGTCAAATCCATAATATTATTCACTTATTGTCACTAAAACTTCTTTATTTTTGTCCAAAATCGTTAAACTTCACTCCGAAAAATAGATCACCGTAATTTAATCCTGGTTCGATGGACCATATGTACTAGTCGTTAAGGTACATTTTTGAGTGAAGGGTGGTTGAGATAATTAAACACGTCGATCTTCTATAGGATTTTAATGCAACTAAAAACACGTCACACAAGGCATAGCATTGCATCGTATGACAGCTATATATAGGTATTATAGATACAAGTAACTATACTCGCTGGCGGTTTGAAAGCGAATTTTGACTAAACAACCGGAACACAATCCGAACACTGCTGCTTGGCGGAAGTTTATTGGATAAGATGGTGGTGTTTTTAATAGGTTCGAATCCGAATAGCAGGGATCGGAAATTCGAGAGCTAATATATCTTACGTACATAACATCACGCCTTCATGCCCAGAGTGCGGTAGGCAGAGCTACAAAAATACCAACAACTCTTACAAAATACTTTTTTATAATTCTGTAACAACATATATCTTAAGTTCGTAAAAATAGGTCAAAATACAGACCCCGTAATATCGGCTGGTTTAAGTTTTGCATCATATAAATGTATATAATGTTGTCAGGTGATCTTCCGGATGCCAGAATTCGTGCGGCGGTTTGTGGAAGGAGCTCCCGAGATCTTCGCCACATTCCCCGAGGACCCCGTCAACGATTTTAACGTGCAGACGTAAGTTATCGTCATTATCAACATGTTTATCTCGTAGTCACTGCCGGCAACGCACATAAGCGTTTCTTTACCTTGTCTCCAGAGCGTTGAACACATATAGCGTTTTACAGTGATCGACCTTTTTTTGAAACAACATGCGGTGTACCTAGAAAAAGACGGGAAAAGTTATATTTGTATCAATTTTATGTATTGGCATTTTGGACATTTCATTGATACGATTTAGGAGAAAATGTAAAAAGTAATATTATAATTCAACGATATTGGCTTAAACATAGTAATTTACAAAATAAATGCAAATTTCTGGATAAGGTCCTTGTATTTTAAACATGGAACAACAGCTGTGACGTCATTCCTGTCGTCTATTTTGTATAGAGTGTTTTTGCAGGGGATCTGAACTTTGACTTTTTAAAACTTCATATGTTATGAAAAAATTACACGACAATTATTTCGCGTATACAGTTATGCCTCACTTTCATACCACTTTCCAGAGAGCGTAAGACGAAAAAATATGCATGTTCCCTATTGTGTTTTTTCCCCTCTCACTGTTTCAAATAACTTTGTATTATTTCAGCGCAAAGTTAGGCGTCGGTTTGCTCTCCGGTCGCTATTCAACTCCCGGCGGGACGGACGGCACACAGCCCGGCGTGGCGTGCCACATGTTCCGCAACCTCGTCGGACGAGACCACCCCGAATTCCAGAGCAAGAGACAGCAAGACGCGCACGAGTTTTACCTGCATCTGCTCACGCTGCTGCAGGTTAGTGAGTCGAGACGGCGAGTTCCAGCGTAAGGTACAACAGGATGCACAGTGCGCACACAAGCCCCGCGTGGTTGGAACATTTCCCGTTACTTTGTACTTCGAAACCACTCTCAGTTCCAGCACAAGATACAAGAGGCCGCACAAGTCGCACAGTACACACAGAAGCCCCGCGTGGCTGGAACATGTCCCGTTACTTTGTACTTCGAAACCACTCAGTTCCAGCGCAAGATACAACAGGACGCATAAATCGCACACAAGCCCCGCGTGGCTTAAAAATGGCGCGTTACTTTGTAGTTCGAAACCACTCCCGAGTTCTAGGGCAAGAGGCAACAGGACGCACAAGTCGTACAGTGTGCGCGTGACTGGAACATCTTCCGTTAACTCCTACCAGGGCAGACAGGGCAGTTTAAAAATATCATTTTTATGACACGCTTTCTTGCCGATAGTGTTTGTATTGGCCTCGCTAAAAGATAATAATAAGACGCGTCCACAGTATGGCATCTTGTATCTCCTTGTATTCGTACACTGTCATTAACTTTGACATCAACTTGCCAGCGTAACAGCCGGCACAAGCCGAACCCGGCGGACTGCCTGCAGTTCTCGGTGGAGGAGCGCGTCAAGTGCGGCGAGTCCGGCTGCGTGCGGTACAGCTCCCGCGCCGAGCACCACCTGCCGCTGCCGGTGCCGCTGCACGCCGCCACCAACATGGCCGCCGTGCGCCAGCACGAGGCGCGCAGGGCCGCCGCCGAGCTCGCCAACCAGAAACTGTGAGTCCACTCTACTCCATACGGTGTCTGACATAGCTCGGCTAGTGCGGTACAGCTCTGCCGCTACCGGTGCCGCTGCACACCTGACAGCTAGCGACTGAGTACGTACTAGTCCTACTGTTAACGAAAAATAAAACAATAGAACAACCCAGCTCAATTATTTTTAAAATTTTAAAGAATCGTTTATTAATATAAGAAAAAGGCTAGGACCCAAAACACTACCTAGAAGCACTTTAAAAGATACTATGACATCAGTTCTAAAGTAGTTCAAAGTTTTAAATTCGAAATATTCATTTAGTAAATTGCCCAGATAAGGGCTCTTTTACTCGTCTGTTATATGGAATGAATCTACTAGCGGTTCAGCCAAGGCCATCATTGCGGAGAAGAAGCCCCACAAGAAACTCCACCAGATCATTTTTTGAATCATAAAATACAATAATACTTAAAGTAAGTTACATTACAAAGTGATAAATAATTATTATTGCACAAATTAAATCATTTGCAAATGTAAGGACAATAACATTAAATTAAAAATAATGACTAGGAGAACGGAGACGAGGTCGAATCATCCACCTTGACTTTTTGCGTGCGGTTTCTCCAAGTTAGTCTCTAAACAACAACAGTACAATTTCCTCGTTCCACAGCGTTTTTTCTTACAGAGTGGGTACAGATTGTGGCTAATGATAAACCCATTTCAAAGCTTTTCTTATGAGTGCTGTATACGCCTTGGTGTGTCATTAAATATATACCATATAGGACCATATAGCAAGCTTTTGGAATGTTGGGACTAGACACTAAATGGCGTTGTTTCTCAACAGGGACGCGTCGACCGTAGTCCGGCCACACATCCCGTTCGCGGCGTGTCTGGAGAGCTTTATGAAGGAAGAGGCCGTCGAGCAGTTCTTCAGTAGCGCTGTCAACAAGAAGGTTACGGCTCACAAGTACGTACTAACTTTTACTTATTTATTTATTTATTATGGATCACCAACGGGGAGTACAGTCGACAGGTAAGTATTCATTATTCACATATTAATTGGCATCACATGGCAAAAGAGTTACACACGGAATTAAAATAACAGTGGAAGTGGCATGAGCTTCGCAAACTATCAGAACCGTTGTAGCCAAACTCACACTATCGTAAAAACAACCACTACGATAACTTGAAAATGATTGGTTGAAGGATTTTATTTTATTAAAGAATAAGCATCCTGATCCATTAACGTAATTTAAACTTTATTTCCATGCATCATTGTTCAAATTATATTACGCCTTTTTATGACTTATGACGTACAGATAAAATCACTATTGTCTTACAAATTGCTGCCATCTAGCGTTCAGTAGCTGAACAACAACGCATCAACGACCAACGATCAAGAAAGTAGTTTGGCTATTCGACAACAGATGGCTTTTAGTGATGTGCCAACTCATTGTACTTCTTATGTCGATAAAATATAGTATTCACAAAAGCGAGCGGGCCACACTTGCAATTGTAATGCGTATAGTCATGCAGACAGACCTAGGATATTTAGAAAAGGTGATATTTTTTACTAAATAAAATTATATAATTATAATTTTTGTTGTTATATCTTATGGAAAATGAAAAATTTAATTAGATCAATCGTTATATGTTATATTATAAGATTTATAAGACATAAATACTTATGTTTTTTGTCGCTTGACAACCGCGTAAACGTGTCAAACAAGATTGTCAAATACATTATGTTGATGCTACAAAGTATACAATTAAATAATATTATATCGGGGGACAATATCACATAAATGGACCTAGTCCCAACCTACTATGGATGGGTAAATAGACTACGTTAAATATTTATATAGATAAATAAATACTGATCAACATATTAACACCTAGAATCAGTAACAAATACACGCGCTCATTAAACCTTTTAACTAACTTTAAAAAAGGAGGAGTTTCTCAATTCGTCGGGTTTTTTTTTTGTATGTTTGCCCCGTGTGGTTGCCGTGTTAGAGTAGTGGCACTCCATGTCTTCCCGTGGATGTCGTAAGAGGCGACTAAGGGAATAAGGGCTTGTAGTACTGTTAGGCGATGGGCTTGCAATCTGTCACTAATACACTGGTAAACAACTTAGCCTACTTGTGCAAAATGTGGTTACAGAATTATAAGTCTTTTTAGAGTTGTTGGTATTTCTGTAGCTCTGCCTACCCCACTCTAGGAATGAAGGCGTGATGTTATGTATGTATGTATGTATGTTTTTTTATGTATGTTCCCCGATTACACAAAGACCGCTGGACCTGAATGTTCGATTTGGTATACTTTTTAGTTGGTCCCATTTCCAGCACGTCAAGATCTGATGATGCGATCTTGAAAAAATCGAGTGAACCCCTCAAATATTATAAGCAAAGCCCGGACGACGGGAGAAATTATGCGTTGACGTCTCAATAGTGCGAGGACACACATTTTATAAGTCGATAAAAAGCACGATGTAAACAAAATTAAAATGAGCTGTTTGATTTTTTTTAATAATTTATACAATTTTCGTAATATACCATTAGTATTTTTTCTACATTTACCGATTTTAAACTCCTTCGCCTAGGTGATAAAATCCATTTCTAATCTAGGTGATAGAAAATTAATTTGTCTTAATGTCATTTCTAAGATTGACATTGATTGACTTGAGTCAAAGTCAGATAGCGGTTGTTTATAAAAATAAAAGAAAGAGGTTTGTAAGTTAAGAGAAAAGTATGTTTTTAGAATTGTCACTCTTAAACTATTACAATCATTCCCGTGACCCGTTATATTGATAATAATTATAATATGTAATTAGTTTACTTAAATAACATAAAATAAGATTACCTACGTAGCTGATGTGTAACAACCTGACATGTAAGATAATAAGTTTGATCAATAAAATTTCCAATTCAAAAATTGTTCGTATGGATGTCGATAGAATAGTCGATATTTAATTAAGCACTAGTGAAAAGTGCATTTTTGCTCCCGTCGTCCGGGCTTTGATTATAAGAATAAAAATACACGTGGACGACATAACTATATTTATTATGATCACTAAAAGGTATGAAATAAAATAAATTATTAAAAAAGCAAAACACCGTCTTCAAAAAGCAAGAAATAACTTCTTTTAAAATGATGGGTAATAGGTCAGTCCAACTAACGTCCGCGTCCCACTATATTTTTAACCAAAAGCCGAATTCAGTTGGACTGACCTATTACCCATTTGACTTCAAAAAAGAAGGAAGTTCTCGATTCGTCGGGATTTTTTATGTATGTTTCCCGGTTACACAAAGACCGCTTCACTGATTTGTTTTATTTTTTTATGATCGATTTAGTATACTTTCTAGTTGGTCCCATTTCCAGCACGTCAAGATCTGATGATGGTATCTTGAAGAAAACGAGTACTCAAAATATTATAGGAATAAATATACGTGGACTACATAACTGTATTCATTATGATCACTAAAAGGTATGAAATAAAATAAATGTTATAAAACTAAACACCGTCTTCGAAAAGCAAGAAATAACTTTTTTTAAATGATGGGTAATAGGTCAGTTCAACTGAAGTCGGCGGCGTCCCACTATATTTTTAACCAAAAGCCGAATTCAGTTGGACTCACCTGCTTTTTGAAGACAGTTTTTAGTTTTTTTTTTACATTTATTTTTTCCTTGTGAACACTCTTAACAATTAAAGTCTGTTTGACTTTAATTGTTTCTCTAATTATAGGCAACCTCGGCATGTGATCGGCGTAATGATGCTTGTAATGTTGTTTCAGAATAACGCGGCTGGCATCGTTCCCCGACTACCTGCTGATTCAGCTGAAGAAGTTCACCATCAAGGAGGACTGGACGCCCGCCAAGCTCGACGTCGCCATCGACATGCCCTGGGAGGTGAGTCCAAGGGTCATTAATTTAGTGGTGGTAGGACCCTGAGCAGGGTCCGCCCGGATCGCTACCACCATCTTTTCCATTAACCTACCGCCAACTTGCAGTGTTCATCTGACCCGATGTGGGGACAAGACCTCCGGTGAAATTACTAGCATAGAGGCATTCCATCTTGGTCCTCAGGGTTGGCAACGCATTTGAGGTCTTAGGATTATAGTTTTGAGAATTAAAATGTCTATGGGTTTCAGATTCCACTTACCATCAAGTGGCCTAAGTGGTCATGTGCCTACCCATCAAAAAATATTATAAAATAAGTCGAAGAAAAAGAAACCTTCAGGAACCCCACTGCATGTTTTGATAATTCCAATTATGTATTTTTAAAACCAGCTATTGGGCTTTTTTAAAAAATAAAAAAAGTAAGATGGGAGGCAAATAAAAACCGAAGTTTATTTTTTTGAAATCGGGCCATCCGTTTAGCCTCTAATATAACTTCACACATACAGGGCGTATCGTTAAGTGTAATGTAGTTAAGTGTAAATATAACAGATATCAGAAAACTTTAAATTCGATGTCGAAAGTACGTTACCCAATGAATAAAATCACATCAATAACCCTTTTTTATTTGGTTTGGAACGTCATTAGAATTCAGATGGTGAAATGCAGCGTGTGTGTTTGTGTTACAGGTAGATCTAAGCTGTCTGCGCGGGCGCGGCCAGCAGCCCGGCGAGACGCTGCTGCCCGAGGCGGCGCCCGACACGCCGGCGCCCGCCTTCGACCAGGCGCTGCTCTCGCAGCTCGTGAGTACACACACACAGACGGTCACGCACACAGACGCGTAAACACACACACAAACACACACACACACACACACAGACAGACAGAGACACACACACACACCTCTGTACCAACGTAAAAAAAGAGAAAGAGAGAGAGAAAGTAGGAATATAAAGAGTCAATTGTGTCACCTGTTATTTCAGTATAAATTATCATCTCACACCCAAGAAGTTAATTTATAAATTGGCCGATAGATATCAAACTTGGTCAACTCTATCAAACTTTTGAGATAAATTATGACGAACTTTCACTTTTATTTTTATTTTTTTATTTTTTAGTGTTTGTATGAATATTTGACCAAGTTCGAAACATTGAGTGTTCTGGATACAGCCTAGTAAAATGTCATAATTGAAATAAATTAACGCGTACTGATAGGTTTAATGGATTTCGCTTCTTTTGATTTCAACTGTAAGATGGACTTGACGAAATTTGAAAAATACCCTTGTTTTTATAATTACTTTTTATTCTTTACTCAATATAGTTGAAATTGTGGATTTAACCATTTTGGAAATCCATCCACACGAATAGTACTGAAGTGATCGATTCGTTTCAGCTGGACATGGGGTTCCCGGTCGAAGCGTGCAAGAAGGCTCTCTATTACACCAACAACTCCGGCATCGAGGCGGCCTCCAACTGGCTCATGGAGCACATGACGGACTGGGACTTCGCCAACAAGTTCGAGCTACCCGGCGCGCCCGCCAGCTGTATGTTTTTTTTTTATATATACCACACCACAAACAGCTGCTTTTTCACTTCTCACGCTCTTGACTTCTGAAAGCCATGTATAGGCCAACTAAAATAGCCTCCTAAGGCCCCTAAGGTCCTACCCGTAGTACTTGCTAACTTTGTCATTCAGACCCAGCGCCTTCGACAGTTGTTTAGTCATAACGTACCACGGTCCTACCAGTAGGACTTACTAGAAATCCTACTGGTAAGACCGTGGTACGCTATGATTAGTATGATTACACAAGCATAATAACTTTAAAAAAAGTTTTTTAAGTACACTTGGATCTGAATGAGTATAAAACAATAGTACTACTGGTAGGACTATGGGCCGCAGTGACTACGTGCTGAATTTTTCCTTGGGCCTTAGGAGGACTGTATTCATTCGTTACTTTTTATTTCTTAAGTAAAAGCCTTGGAAAACCACAAAGAGCCAGGTACATGTTGCCATTTGATGATGTTGCCCTTGTCGTCGGAGTGAGTAGAGAGCAAGCTGGGCATACAACCTCCACCGCCTCGGTCTTTGTTTCAGGAAAGTTGTCTATGGACTATTACTTATGTTCTAACCCCAAAAACAACCTTGTTGTTGTCTCTTTCTGCATTACAGTGACGGGTTAAGGGTAAAAATAAAGTTATTAAGTTGTATTTTTTTACGTATGTATGTTAAGTCTGTTTTAATTTAAGCTTATTCTTTTCTCGCAATCGAATTGAGAAGCAGAGTGTTTAACTCGAGGCCATAGTTAATGACACTTGAGCTTCATCCACCCTCGCTTTGCTCGGGTGCATAAATGTTTCGTGTTATGCATGATGGCTTACTTAAGTCCCTTGCTGGACTAACTAGTATTTATATACTTCCAGCAGCAACAGCGGTCCTAGAAGAGAGCAGCGTGGAACAGATAATGAACATGGGGTTCACGCGCGCGCAGGCGGCCACGGCGCTGGGCGCCACGCAGGGCGACGTGGGCCGCGCCGTCGACTGGATCTTCAGCCACGCCGCCGAGCTCGACGCCGCGCCCGAGCCGCCGCCGCCCGCCGCGCGGGACGGGCCCGAGAGTACGCGCGCACATACGCACACACACACTCGCACACACACACACACACACACACACACACACACACACACACACACACATATGCACACCACACACATATGCACACCACACACCTTATGTACGACCCTCGTTCTCTCACTCCTTTTCCTGGCCTACCTATTATTATCTATATCTCCCTTACTTCTCCTTCACCCCTACTGTATTTCATGACCAACCAATGAATCTAAACTTGGTAGATCTACGTTAAGTATAGCGGAGATCCTGTCGCTACCTTCCGACTACTCGATACTGCCATATCGTTGTATTGTCATCGAGGTTACGTTAGTATACCAAATTTCGGGTCAATCGCTCCCCAGGAATCTTCCTTGCAAGATTTGACCTGAACATACATACATACATACATTGCAAGTAAATTAAAAAGCTAGTAACAATACCCTCTTTGTACTTCCAAAAAGTGTCGCACAAAGTCGATGATTCATTTTGACACGATTCTCGAAAAAAAAAATTTTTACCGTACCATCAGCAACACAGATAATCTTGTCACCTTACTATTGTAATTTGACGTGGGCCCTTGACCTCGATTCGTGACGTTATTGTGAAAAGATTCTAGAGTGGCTCGAAAATTTAAAAAAAATACCTTACCATCTGCTACACATTTAATTGACCAGTGCATCTTGTCACCTTACGATAAGGCTTACTAGTGGTCAGTTAACAGTGATGCTGTTTGTACACGTCTACATAACTACAGAAATTATGTACCTACTTCACGTTTCAAAGTTTAGTCATTATATGTATCTACGCGTATCAGACGTCCCCTATAAAACGTTCGGAACCCGCTTTCTATGACCAACATTACAACATTCAATTTTGTTATTAGCAGTGGTGTGATCGTGTTGAAGGGTCTGCTAGGGGCTCTAACGTAATATTCTTAAGAGGCCGTATACAAAATATTGCCGATTTCGCTGATTTACGTGATTTTACAGTTGAAATACTTTACTTCTACAAATTTTAATGCGCAACACGTAAGATAATTTTGATTTTCTGTATGATCTACTTTTTGGTTTTTATTATTATATTTTGATTAATCGACCTGAACCCGGCGACTGTGATCTAATTATTATTAAAACCACACTAGTGTCAAGACCCCTTATTACACGGGTGACATCGAAGACGTGATCAGAAACCAGTTTTTCAGACTCGGTAATTGATGGCCATTTTCAAAAGCTATTTCTTTTGGTCAATTTACCCATTAATTAAATCACCGATTTAGTAACCATGGTTACCCTATTTTTAGAATCATATCCTGGATCCTATTCAGACTATTTTACTTTAATGACACTTCAGTCAGTGACAATTATTCAAGTCAGTCATTGACAATTATTTGTTTGGTTGTTTCTTTGCATCTCTTTCTGCCAAGCAGGGAGAATACAATACACTGTATACAATAAGTTATTTTATATTGATCATTGCGTGATTAAGTCTGAATACACTACATTTAAACACCTACATACCTATATTATTCGGATCCCACTTTAATGCTTAATTAAGTCATATCACTTTTGATCACGCCTTTGATGTCACCCTGTATGTATCAGTTGCATAATAATTATAATGCGTTGTCTGCCAGTCTTTAAAAGTATAGTTGGACGCTGTTTCGCATTAATGTGTCAACCTACAAGTATTTAGCAATAAAGTGTCAACCCTCGGTGCGATCATTGTAGGTTGACACTTTATTGCTAAATACTTGTAGGTTGACACATTATTGCGAAACAGCGTCCAGTTATCGTCAGCAATTTGAAGTGTAATGTTGTTCCAGAGTACAAGCTGATCGCTTTCATCTCGCACATGGGCACATCGACCATGGTGGGGCATTACGTGTGCCACCTCCTGCACGAGGGGCGCTGGGTTATATTTAACGATAATAAGGTAACGATTTGAACAGAGGACAACTCACTCACTTTGCAATCCAACTGTTACAAGTCGTCTGTAACGAGAAGCGAATTCAATAGGGAACACGCTTTTTTTTTAATCTTACCCTCTTTGGAAAGTTTGAAAGAGAAGAATAAAAGTATCCGCGAAACAATTGTCGTGTTATTTTTTCATAAGATATGAATATGAAGCTTTAAGAAGCCATAGTTCAGGCCCCCTGCAAATCACACACTCTATACAAAATCGTCAGGAATGACGTCACAGCTGTTGTTCCATGTTTAAATATATGGATGGTCCATATATTTAAACATGGAACAACAGCTGCAAAAAGAAATATGCATTTTTTTCAGAAATTGCTATGTTTAAGCCAATATCGTTGAATAAAAATATTGCGAAAATGAAATGAGGATGCCGAAAAAAACAATCCGAACCTTAAAAGAAGTTTTAAAATTTTAACAAGTTTTGATTCTATATAAAATCTTAATAAACGGGCCAAAACTTAGTGTATTGCGTTTTATATGTATTTTTTTATTTAATTTTCTCCTATATCGTATAAACGAAACTTAATTCTGTTTTTCATGCATGTTCCCTATTCTCAACCAATTTATATTACTCCGCAATCACGTACTATTGAAGGTCAACAGCGCTGATATTAAAGGTTATAAATAACACACTTAATACACTTTTTTTTACACTTGGTTAGTAAGTGTATAATTAATAATTACAACCTTTCAATAAAAGGCGTGGCAGCTATTCATTAGCCTCTCGAAAATCTGGGTAGTTATATTTAATGGAATTTCGTAACTGCCCTGGTAGTAATATAGTATGAAAATCCATTATAGCCCCGTTTTGTGTTTTTTCAATCAACCCATTAACGCGCATATAAGTTGGACCCTGTGAATCGGGGCGTCTTCACCTTTTGAAACTTCTTCGCGCGAGCTGTACGGCGGGCTCAAATTAACAATTAAAAAAAAATTGTCGCTGGTCGATGGCGCGCTCGCTCTCCCCTAAGAGAATTTCTTGGTTACTTTTGTATTTTTAACTGACTTCTAAAAAGGAGGACATTCTCAATTCGTCGGGTTTTTTTAATGTTACTCAAAAACCGCTGGACCGATTTTTTTTTTGTTTGAATGGGCATACTTTCTTTTTGGGACCATTTTCAGCACGTCTAAGATCTGATGATGGAACCTTGAAGAAATCGAGGGAACTCCTCAAATGTTATAGGAATATAGCGATTTTAGTATCAATTCTAGCATTTGCATTCAAAAAGTATCATTTAGTGAAGTAGAACCGTGCCTTACTTCCCTTTGTGAACAAACTACTATTAAATACAAACACTCATTATGGAAATTACAGGTTTTGTCAAACAATTCAGTTTTTTAAATATTTTGCATTCATCCACCGTATGAATAAGTTCCATTACACAATGGATGTTGCCTCAATTTCCTAATGTCACCGCTGTAAGGTAGAAGTATCCGGAGTCACCTAATGCCAAATTTTACTTTATTGCAGGTTGCTCTCTCAGAAAACCCCCCCAAGGACCTGGGCTATCTGTACCTATACGAAAGGCTGTGATCTCGAACCAAAAATCAGGGCGCGTGGATAAAGAACCCTAGACTGCGATGAATTTTACACAAAAGAGATTTAACTTTTTAGGCAGTATTTATTTTATAGAAACAAATTTATATTAGATATTTGGATTAGGTAAACAAAATTGGAGTAACGTTTCTTAAGTGTTTTGCGTAAGAATGCATTTTTCTTTGCAATTATTTTATACATACAGTGTTGTTTTCTGTAAGAAAGTACTGTAATTTATTTATAACTTATTCACCTAATAAACTTGTATTATATAAGTGCGGCCGTGTAGCGCGATGACTGGCTCGGTGTTTGAAAGTTACGTCATCAACAGACAACGAATATTATAGAAATTTTTGAAATGCTCTTATTTTTTTATTAATTCCTCCTATTATCTGAAATATTCTATGGAGAATGCGATGCGTGCAATGAACTGAAGATAGACAAAAAAAAACCTTAATACCTAAGAAAATTAACTAAACATCAAGCCGTCATATTTTCTAGCTTCAATCCAAAGTTTGCAATGCACTGCAGTCTCCTTTGTACAGTCAAGGTTATAAATATGTATACACTTTAGTACCTTGTCTATTTAACGTCATGTTTCAACTGCCATATGAAATTGTCACAGCGATTAAAGTGACAAGGCACTAAAGTGTATACATATTTATGACCTTGACTGTACACCTTTGTAAACTCAATACGGTAGGTATTGCTTATCTTATTTAAACACTTTGATATCCTCAAAATGCTTCCCTATTAGCCTAAAATTAAATTTTGACATTAAAAAGACCATCCATTATGTAAATTTAAGAAAATAGTGTGCAAAATTTGGTCTAAAGTTGCTTTATTAACCAGAATACGGCCATTTAAGCAAAAAACTATGCATTTTGAGGTTATAAAAGTGTTCACTAATTAAGACAACTCGGTTGGTATGGATCATATAAGCTTCTTTATGGAAAGGTATCTACTCTATCTAGGTATAAATGTGAAATCGCCATTTATTTGTGTGATTATTATGTAGGCATTATGGCAGGCCTTTCTCCAATCAAGCGTATCTACGCCCGCGTGCGTCTTGCCTGCACCCCAACCGCATACTCTGCACACAACCAAAAGCGTCAGGAGGTGCCTCGCTAGTGCCCCTTGCTGGTATATAAGCAATTTCCGCAAGTGCGAGCAAATCTCTAAGATTGGAGATAATTTAGGTTACATGTTGCCCCCGCTGCAAATTTCTGACTTTCCTGATGGATTTTACTTTGTTTTCTTTTATAAGAACCTTCTCCTGATGATAATGAACCTAACAAAAAAAGAATTAAAAAATCGGTCCAGCCATTCATGAGTGATGCTGTGACCAAGGGAAATAGGGATTCCTTTTTATATAAATAATTATATAGATTTAATTATTTATACATTTATTTTATTAAAGCACTTTTAATTGTGTCTCGGATGTATCTACTATTGGTTATTTTGTTAATTTGTCTATCCACTTCATCCTCTTGCTTATTCTACTCCAAGGCTAACTTGAAAGATACCATATGGGATGAGTTTGCCTATGTACATTATCTACATTGATGCAAACATGTCTTGTAATGATTTATATGTGCAATAAAGAGTTCACATAGATACATACAATACTATCCCATAAATTAATTGGCGGACTTTTTTTAATTGTAAGTATTAGACAAACAAGCACACAAGCTACCTGATAAGTAGAATCTAAGAGTAAGTGGGATTAGAGACTGACAGAAATTTGCATTATTAAGACAGTAAACCCTGAGTACTAAGATGGAATGCCACTGCTAGTAACTCCACATTTTTGGGCGCAACAGATTCACTTGATTCATTTTTAAATTTCTATATAATTATCTCACCTTCAACAAATAAAGCTAGTCTTTAAAACTAAAACAGAAAAGTAGCCCAAATGAAATCTAAACATAAATTTATTATACAATTGTTTTCACTAAATAATATTCACTATCAACAGTTATCTCTTAAATTTGTCCACAGGCTTGGGTATATGTCTCATGAAAATTGTTTTTTCGTCAAAGTATGTGTTGAACTTCTTGTGTCCATATCTCTTGGTGGGATCCTTTTTGCAGTTTCCTGGTGTCAAGTTTATCATCAGACCTAAGGATTTAACAAATAACATTCACATATATTAAATACTATACTTATTCTCTCCATCAAATAAATTTATTTTGCAGGTTAAAAAGTAAAAGTTGATGAAGACAAGGCACTGAGCATGCTGAGACTATAAGCTACCTTGCCTTCCCTGAATGTCTGTCACAGGTTGGTCTTTTTGTTGATAATAAATATTTTGAGACCATATATCACAGAAATGTCCATGGACAGACAAGTTAAGAGGAAAAAGAATGTTTAACAGGTTTACAGTCCGATCATTCAAATGTGCCTCATGTGTGTCTTTACTGGTCTTTACTGGTGGTCCATGAGGCACATGTGCCTTATATATATATGAAACTTTGAGCATCAGACTTATTAAAATGAAGCTGCAAATTGCCTCGGGACTGTGAACCTGTGAAGTTCTTAGGGTAGCATGATTATTAAACAATTGACTTTATCCATATCAACAGTTGAAAGGCAAAACGCTTCAAGCAACATTTTGATAAATCACAATAAAGTGATTACAATGAATTAGTAAAATCTGCTGATTCCAAATATAACTATAACTAAATATCACACATTTTGTTGCTTGAAGCGTTTTGCCTTAACTATTAATATAACGGCAGTTACTCACAATCACTTTTGAAGTGAATGGGATCAGTGCAGGAGTTATACATAACAGCTTAACCCGTCGTACGCGGGAGGTGAAAAAAATACCAAGTTCTAGTCTCTTCTGATTACGATATAGTCCATAAATTAAAGCTTAAAAAAATACAAAAAGATATTCAAATTTTGAGCACGGATCCGTGTCTTAAGCATACGAGGGGTTAAACAGTTAAGACCGCTTCCTGACTTGTTGGTATGCATGTATTAAAACGTGCAGGCAGCGTATACGCTGCGCTTTGATTGGTGGATGCCACTGGTAGCCGATTCCGTGTTTTACTGCAAGCATTCCGAGAAGTCAGGAAGTGGCCTAAGTGAAAGCTGATCGTGGGTAGCAGCAAAAAAGAAGTATGTTTGTTATAAGTACCTGCTTTTTGAGCCATAGAAACCATTGTTCCAATTTTCTTCTGCTGACGACGGCACAGACCCGTAATGCGACGAGGTAACATGCAGCCATCAGATCTCACAAACTGGCTCAAAATCATTACATCAGTATGTTTCACGTCCAATCCTAGTGAACACATGTAGCATGGAGGCTTGCCGTTGGGCTCGTTCACTACAGGAGCCAGGTCCTTTATCCTCTCAGCCCGAACTAGCAGTTCAGAACGCGGTGATGCCAAATGAACACCTTCTACAACTAACGTTGACCCTTCTTTCTGGACTCTGACTAAAAATTAATAGAGTTTATTTAAGGTTATATTCATTTAATACGAGATTTTGTAAAGAGGAGCGATATACTTACTTTCTTTGATAGAAAGAGGTTTAGTAATCGATAAGGATCGAACCGTTGTTGAAAACACAGCATTTTTTGCAGATAAAAGCCCCGCTCTAAACAGAGCCGCCATGGTTGTTATTATTATACGATATCCGAGCACAGATTAGAAGGTATGTCTAAATATCCGAGCACAACACACTACGAATTTTTACTTCTGTCAGGACTGTCAGTGTCAGACATTGCATTGCGTTTTGTTTCGTATCTAAAACTAGTACGCGTGATGGTAGAATTAATGTTAATGTGGCAACACTTTATTTGAGATAACGTAATTTCCGCCAGAAAATGCGTACTATTTGACACTATTTAAACTGCTACCATCGATTAACACTACTTATCGTATGGTTGTTTTTAACTAGCTCAAGTTAGTTATAACAATTTTCTGAATTAATGAATAGCAAGAGCAATACGAATGAGATAAAGATACCTCCTCCATACGTGTCCAACGTATTGCAGCGTCCCTCTTGTTAGTGTTTTCAAGTAAAGAGCCGAAAATGCGCTACGGGACCCACTATAACCACGGAGGGTCACTCGTAACGTGTTTGTAGCCTTGACAACGATAACATTCTTTATTTCCGTAAAAAATGGTAAACGGGTTATATTATGATATAAGAAATACAGAAATACATGTTTTGCCAATACAAAAATCAGTAAGAATAAGTAGGTAATACTTATCCATTGTTAAAGCAGGCACTAGAAGAGTTTAGAGTACAGTTTGAGAGTCCCAGTCAGTTATTTCTTTGTTTACTTTAAAAAGAGACAAAGTTGCAGCGTGGTAATTAACCCTAATGGGTTTTTAAATTAAACGCATAGTAAAGGATGTTGATAATGTATTTATTACGACACAAATATGACACAGAATAGACATTGTTAACAACGATCGAAATACGCAATATACCTATGTAAACAGTAAAGTAATAACATGTTTCGTGAATTAACATTAGATTTATGATTATAAAAATTACAATAGGCAACAATAAAAGCGTCGATTTATAAAAATACAGCAGTGTTGTTTAACTTTGTGTATACCTGAGTAACAAAATACACTGCAAAGCAGTAATAGATGATGCCTGTAGGCTGTAATGGGAGATTACAATAGTAATAATTATGCTCCTGCAAGTCTTGCACTGTTACTTTTATCTTAAAAGGCTGTAATGGACGGTTTAAAGCAAAGCATGTTGCCAAAACTATATTGAAGTCCATTTTGCACTCAATGAAATAGGGCATTCATTATAAATGGATCCTCAAAAATAACTTATTTACAAAATACATACATAATATCATATTAAGTAAGTATAACATAGACAAAACATCTGAGATTACAAAATTGTGACTTAAGTAAGTTTTTAAAATGAATTAGGGATAAAAATAGTGTAAGCAAATGTATGCTAATGCAGAAAATCTTCCGTAAAATCTTTAAAACGCAATTTGTAAATGCAAATTAATATATATTATAAAATATGTTTGTTCTTAAGGAAATAATGATAATATTTATTCAGTGACTCTTACATCAATTATAACTTAATTATACTTAAATTAATTGTACCGGCAATAAAATTTTCATCAAGTGGATCATAGACAAAACTAGTTTGATTGCCACTAAAGATTTTTTATTCCACAAAATCAACTGCAATTTCTAAATTAAAATGAATGATCGTGAATAGCACCTGATAAAGATAAAGCAATAAAAAAACAATTGCAGTAAAGTATTAGGTAAATTTGCAGGTACGTGACAGCTCCTCTTGTGGTGGTGATGGGCGAATGGTGGGCGTTTACTTTGGGAAGGCAGCCAGCCCCTTGCTGAGGAGTCCCGCCGCTCCCTCCGAGCCGTCGTGAACGGCTGACGAAAAGTTTGACACCAACTAGGAGAAAAAAATGAGTATCCTGTTATTTAATCCTGTTAGGTTAGGTGTCAGGTGACTATATGGTGACAGATTAGGGTAACATTTCCGCAAGTGTTCTTTAGATGTTTATTTGGTAAGGGCAAGTAACAGTTTTGGTAGCGTCATTGTTTTTATACAGTATTCCTATTCAATAAATATAAATTCTGTAACTTTCGTAGCGACAGTAAGTGACAAAATTTCGGGAGGGAATAACCTTCTTGGCCCCTATATAATTTTTTCAACTGGTCCACAATTTACGGAGAAATCGTTACATACAGCCGAACATAATCCTCCATTTTAACCGACTTCAAAAAGGAGGAGATTATCAATACGACAGTATATTTTTTGAAGTCTGTTAAAGCGTACCGCATCGCGTTTCTCGCTTAGATACTTGTCAGCATCTTTGATCTTGGCGTCGACGACATGTCCGGCGTTCTTGATACCCTCGTCCGCGGCGTTCTCGACGCGCTTGAGCGTGTTGTCCACGGTGCTGTTGACGGTGCTGCTCGCGTCCGCTGCCGCCTTCTCCGCTGCCTTCTTTGACTCTTCCAAAGCTGCGTCTGAAAAAAGCAATTGTTTTTTAATATTTTCTATTTGATGATTGTTATGATCTGTTATGAACTTATGATTAGAGATTGGACGAATATAACCTTTGTTGAAAACGAACTACAGTACATTATGTATGTTCATAACAACATCGCTAAATTTAGAAAGAACTGCGACATAAATAATGTTAATACCAGAAATAAACATAAGCTCGCAATGCCCTTCACGCGGCTCCATAAAATAAAAAACTCTTTTATGGGTAATTGTATTAGGTTGTATAATAAGCTCCCAAGTAATGTTACTGAACTATCAGTAAATAAATTTAAGAGTTACGTTAAGCGTAAACTAATTTCTAAAGCATATTATAGTATTAAAGACTATATTAATGATAACAATGCTTGGGACTGAATTGCTTGTAATAAAATGTTTAGTCCTTACGACAAAAGGTTGCGAACGTCGAAAAAAAAAAGACATCCGACAGAGTTTCTTACAGGTTCTTCTCTGATCGGTACACATTTTTATACGAAGCGAATCCATGCCCACGTGTGGCATGGGAAGCGTGTGCTGGAATTCTTGCTTTAATGTATTATTTATAAATGGCTTCGACATTTCGTTTGCATACTAGGATGATGTAATCAATAATGATGCATTTATCTACAAACAGTCTAATAATAGTCTTGTAAGTGACAATACGTAAAACCCATACAAGCGCTTTAGTTCTGAGTCATTGCTGTGTTGACTTGGCCTTTGCACCTATACGGAACTATTTGTATTTTCTCACTTGTCGCTCAGAGTATCTATTGTTAAAGACTAAATAGAAAGGGAGATTCGAGCGACAATGACCCTTTCGATCTGTATCAGAAAACACGACTTTACTGTTTTGTCATATTTGACCAGTTCGGTTACGGAATACGAATTTTCAAAAAATCATAAAAGTAAGTCTCCTTTGCGTAGAATTCGCTTTTTCCAATATTTAAGATAGTTGCCGTGCACGTGGCGTTCGTTTTTCCTATCCTGTGTATGGGTAAGTATAATGATGCGATTTAAGGAACTCCTATATTATATCTTGAAAACATTTATCACACACATGAGCTTCCACCGTGCTTGAGGCAATCTAGATCGATCCGATCATTCAAGGAAAGGTTAAAGAAGTTGTGGCTAAATCAACAAGATGAGTCCGAGTGTTGATCCTCTGTTGTAGGTTTCAATTGCTGTTTTCCCGTCTAAGTATGTGACAGTATATTATATTATATCTACGAATATATTAGTTTGTTTTTCTTATCTGCTTCTCGGATGTATCTACTATAGTATTATGTTTTTTCCGTTGTTAATTGCTATCCTCTTGCTGTCCTTGTTTATTCTACTTGAGGGTTAACATTTAATATATTAGTGCAAACATGTCTTGTAATTGTTTATATCCAATAAAGAGTTTACATACGTACATACACTGAATAATGTAAATTTCTGATTGGTTATTTGGTCGACTGGTAGAGAATGCCATTAGGCATTAGGTCCGCCATTTGTACTTGTTTTTGTGCAATAAAGATTAAATAAATAAATTAATTAATAGGACCAACATATAAAAACAGCACGGAACTACTTGAATTTAAATTTAAATATGTAAACTAAGTCACTGTAATAATAAATATATTTGATGTTTTTGATTTTGACATTAAATAAGGCTTCAATGAGTTAAATATTTTATTGTGAAGGTAGTGCATTAAACCATTGAATTTAGTCGTAGTAGGGTGAATCAACTTTTAAAGTCCTCCTTTTCTACACGCTAATAAAAACTTACTAGAATATGTGAGATTGATAATGGTTTACACATGTTAAAATTGGATAATCAGATTTTCGGATTTCACTATTCATAATCATAAACCAATTCTATAATTTTGTAAAAACATGGTAACGCAGTGGAAAATGCACGTTTTTCATACAAAACCCGGGGACAACGTCGTCCCCTGCGTTACCTGATATATTCGTGTAAATCATAGAAGATTTTTTAAAATTGTCAGTTAGAAAGTAAGTTTAATTGTCTGATTTATTCAATATATTGACCACATCAAAAAATAAAATTGCATTCTACCAAATTAAGGTGACATAGTGAGACATGTCGAAAATTGGGGAGTACCTTAAAAGTTGATTCACCCAGTAAACATTTTATGGTCTAGAAAGCCGCACCAATATGTAGATTTTATTGGAACAATTACCTATGCAATAAGAGCTAGAAACCTGACCTGGACTCTGCTGCGACGCTCTCTATACAACCGGTTTTGTCCAACAAGACAATATTGATTTGGTCTCTGTTAGTAAAGCTATTTATAGAAAGATGAGACAAAAAGCATCTTAGGCCTTTTTAAAGTTATCAACATGAAAAACTGGGGAAGAGCATGTCGAACCATGCTCAGTGTAGGGTTCCGAATCCGTTAAGAACTACAAGCACGAAAAAAAAACAAGTAATAACTATTTCAGTCATTTGGTGCCGTCTTAGATGATTTTAGTAGGTATAAACACTTTAATCGCCTGTATCTCAAGAACCAATAATGTGTATTGAGTTCTTTTAAATTAGTTATGTTTATGTGCTTTCATTTAATGTGTATATTCATGCCAAATAACATCTTTCTAGGTCTATGATTGTCTAGCTGCGGACCGAAGGACGGAGAGAGTTTTACTACGTAACCCTAAAAACGGCATAGATATGTTAAACTAATCAAATACCGATATAATGGCACGATGTTATCAGTTTTTGACAGAAACTAATGGTAGAAATAAACTTAAATTCCAGGTGTCAAGACTGTCAAGTCAACACATTAATGATGCAGAAAAATAATGCCGTACGTAATACTGGTGCTTGTGAAAAATGAAATATTAGTTGCGATTTTTATCCATAACACCAAGACTTCCTTAATAACCATTCACAGTCTTCGGTGATTTTAAGACACGATTGACAAAATATAGGTACGGCCATTTTACGAGTGCTTTTGTTTTTGTATAGGTACTTACTGCCAGCCCTCTTGGCTTCCTCAGCAGCAGCTTCCGCGGCCTTTCGGGCCTTTTCCTTCGCGTCCTCAGCTGCCTTAAGCGCCTGCGCCTTGGCGTCTTCAGCCGCCTTCTTCGTCTGGTCTACGGTGGTGTTGAATGTGTCTGCAATGATACTGACGGTTATCCAGGGGCATATTAACGGCAATTATTATAAACTAATGGTCTTTGATGCCGGTGAAATTCACTTTTACAATGAAGTTAGGTAGACAATTCGTACCGATGCAGGTTTAAAGTCGGTTTGTCAAGACATACGTAAGTACCTAATAATCATTACATAAATCAGCCTCCGTGGGCATGCGTTTAGGCATACATCCATCATAAGGATCTAAGAAACCTGCTACCCATCCACTCTTTCAATATAAAGATGTCATGAAAATGACAGTCCTTCTTGATCTTTTATTAGACACTTCGTTTGATCTATATATTAAAATATCGAAAGACATCCTAATTCAACTTGATGCATCGGGCCCCAATTTAAAATAAGTAATTAACTTTTGACACGAGACACGAACGTCACGCTCCACGCAGAAAGGAGAATGGGATGATAAACCAGAATTGCATGCATGCTGATGAAAACAAATGTCATGGATTATGTTTACGAGCAGCTGCACGGGCGGTCACGGCCCGTTATATTTAGTAGTTTCCGCTAGCTTGAGTTTAATTGAAAACGCACTAAATCACACAGTTAGATGTCAAAACTGGTTTGAATTTAGGTTATTTTAAGTCGCCAAATTAATATATTAAACAATTCCTTGAACTGAGAAAAGGACTTTTTTTACAATTTTTTATTAAAACAAGCAACAAACAGAGACTATTGCTTCTACTCTTTAACAAAATTCGAGCAAAATTTATAAACATCTTAGGTAATTGTCTATGGTTTCTCCTAATTTAACCAAAACTTATTCAAACCATTCTTTTCCACAACATTTCAAAAATACACATAAAAGGTTATTATGTAGCGCAATCTGCGATTCTGCTGTTATAATATGTTTATATCTAAGATTTTTAAAGCTGAAAACTCCAAAACAAGCACACTAAAATACCACTTGTGCCTTCAGTGACTCCCTTGCACCTGTCAGCTGCGTCAGCTCTTCTTGAACTGATTTTGTTCTGAACTTTATCTACAAAAGACACGTAATTTAATGACTGTAATACCCAACACATAAATAAATATGAAATACAAACCATTTAAACAGATGACCCCATTAGTCTCCGATGTCGCTGTGACTCCATTTTGGACTAATTCTGTGACAGCAAAGCAAAGGTGAAAAAGCAAAGCGTAATGCATAGAAGTAAGAAAAGATAACCATATTATTACCGTCAGTGTCTTCTGCGACATCTACATTGCGAGTATCTTCAGGGAAATTCTCAAAAGGTTTTTCGATATCTGTCGCACTAAAGGAGCTGGTTAAGGTGTCTAAGAAAGTGTGGAAACAGAAAGAAAATTAGTTGGAAAATCTACATGCAACCAAAATTAGAAAAGAAGATTTTTTACCATTTGAGCACCAAGCACCACTAGATATAGCTGTAAATTCAGAATTTTTATATTATGTTTTTCACTAGATATAGCTGTAAATTCAGAATTGTAATATTATGATTTTTTTGCGCTCATATGAGTTAATTAAAATGACATTGACGCTCAAAAGGTCAGACGCATGGTAAGTATAAACACAATGAACCTAGTCACTTAAGTTTTATATATGCAAGCATTCTTTGAACGCAGTATCTCGTTCAAACCTTGCACGACTCTGGCTATATATAGTAAGTGCAGAGGTCAGACGAGATAAAACGGTTAGAGGAAAGGTAAACAGAGAGAAATTGGACTCGAAGCAGACAACACACGCGCGTTTCATTTGTTTGGATTGGTGAAAATCACGTCGCAATCGACTGTTATTTATTTGACCCCTTGAAATGATAATGTGCTCCACAAGTACCTTTCGCATTTCCAACGAGTGACGATCCCTTATCGACGACAGTACTGGCGTAATTCTTAGTGGTATCTACTGTGCTTTGTACAGTGCTTGCTACAGTATCTACAATAAATGTTAATTTTAAGTTAAAATGTTAAAAACGGTTTGACGAAACAGTAACGATTTTTTTATGATAATTTTCGTATCACAGTTAAAATCTATAAGATTTCAATGAACAACTTTAACAAAGTGTCTACTTAATGTGAACAAAGCTTTACCTTTAGCACTCCCTACTAATGAAGAACCTTTCTCAACAGCGGATGCCGCAGCATTTTTAGTTGCGTCGACTGTGTTTGAAAGAGTGTCTAAAAATAATATTTTAATGAAACAAATGAAAACAAACGAAAAAGTTTAAACTAAATGCAATGAAAATGCGTGTATATAACTAATAATACCTTTTGCACTGCCTACAAAAGATGAGCTAGTCTCTACCGCAGACGATGCTGCATTTTTGGTAGCATCCACTGTGCTAGAAATAGTATTGGCAACGGTATCTACAAATAAAAAAATATTTAGACATATTCTTGTTTTTTTTAAGTATGTTTCAATTTAAATTCAAATGTACCTTTGGCACTTCCTACATACGACGATCCCTTTTCAACAGCTGAAGCTGTTAAATGTTTAGTCGCATCTACGGTACTATGCACTGTATTGGCAACCGTATCTATAGTAAATAAAAACAAAAGATTAGAAACAAAGTGTTTTAAAAACGAAATAACGAGCAGACGATTAAATAATACCTTTAGCACTTCCTAAATACGAAGTGCCTGTTTCTACAGCGGATGCCGCGACGCTTTTAGTGGCATCTACAGTGCTGTGCACTGTATTGGAAACTGTATCTATGAATTAAAATTAAAATACAGAAAAAAACAACATTTAGGAGAAATGAATACGTATAACTAATTTAAATATATATATTATTACAAAAAAAAGAAAGAATAAACACTAGTTAATACCTTTAGCATTTCCTAAGTAAGAAGAGCCTGTTTCTACAGCGGATGCTGCGGCATTTTTAGTAGCATCAACTGTACCGGCTACGGTCTCTACAAATTTCATATTTATATTAAATACAAGTATGAAGAAACATAAGGATCCTATAAAACTGAATAGTTTTTATACCTTTGGCACTTCCTACTATCGCCGAGCCTTTTTCTACAGCAGATGCTGCTGCGTTCTTTGTTACGTCTACAGTGCTATATACTGTGCTAGCGAGGGTATCTACAAAATAAGTAAATAAAACAGGAAAAGTTAAAACGATACAAAAAAGGGGAAAATCTAAACTCTATAAATGTATATGGCATGACAAAATAATTCCATAAAATATGTGAGTAAGTAATATTGTATATCAAATTTTAATGACTACCTCAACTTCCAAATTAAATTAATAAAGATAATACCTTTAGCACTTCCTAAGTATGAAGAGCCTGTTTCTACAGCGGATGCTGCGGCATTTTTAGTAGCATCAACTGTACCGGCTACGGTCTCTACAAATTTCATATTTATATTAAATACAAATATGAAGAAACATAAGGATCCTATAAAACTGAATAGTTTTTATACCTTTGGCACTTCCTACTATCGCTGAGCCTTTTTCTACAGCAGATGCTGCTGCGTTCTTTGTTACGTCTACAGTGCTATATACTGTGTTTGCGAGAGAATCTACAAAATAAATGAATAAACAGGACAAAATTAAAACGATACAAAAAAGGGAAAACCAATATAAAAATTTCAAATGAAAATGGTTAACAAAAGAATGTGATAAACAAATATTTCAAATTTTAATGACAAACTCTGCTTCCAAATTAAATTAATAAAGATAATACCTTTGGCACTTCCTAAGTATGAAGAGCCTGTTTCTACAGCGGATGCTGCGGCATTTTTAGTAGCATCAACAGTACCGGCTACGGTCTCTACAAATTTCATATTTATATTAAATACAAATATGAAGAAACATAAGGATCCTATAAAACTGAATAGTTTTTATACCTTTGGCACTTCCTACTATCGCGGAGCCCTTTTCTACAGCAGATGCTGCTGCGTTCTTTGTTACATCTACAGTGCTATATACTGTGTTAGCGAGGGTATCTACAAAATAAATTAACATGAAGAGTAAAACAAACAAAGAAACTGACGTTTAACGAAAACGATTACCAAAAAAAAGTGATAAAATAATATTACAAAAACATATGACTTCAAACTACCAAAATTAAAATAAGTAAGGATACCTTTAGCACTTCCTAAATATGAAGAGCCTGTTTCTACCGCGGATACTGCTGCGTTCTTTGTTACGTCTACAGAGCTATATACTGTGCTAGCGAGGGTATCTACAAAAAAGGGGAAAATCTAAAATCTATAAATGTATATGGCATAACAAAATAATTCCATAAAATATGTGAGTAATATATATCAAATTTTAATGACTACCTCAACTTCCAAATTAAATTAATAGGTAAAGATAATACCTTTAGCACTTCCTAAGTATGAAGAACCTGTTTCTACAGCGGATGCTGCGGCATTTTTAGTAGCATCAACAGTACCGGCTACGGTCTCTACAAATTTCATATTTATATTAAATACAAATATGAAGAAACATAAGGATCCTACAAAACTGAATAGTTATTATACCTTTGGCACTTCCTACTATCGCCGAGCCTTTTTCTACAGCAGATGCTGCTGCGTTCTTTGTTACGTCTACAGTGCTATATACTGTGTTAGCGAGAGAATCTACAAAATAAATAAATAAACAGGACAAAAATAAAACGATACAAAAAAGGGAAAACCAATATAAAAATTTAAATAAGAAAATAGTTAACAAAAGAATGTGATAAACAAATATTTTAATTTTTTATGATAAACTCGGCTTCCAAATTAAATTAATAAAGATAATACCTTTAGCACTTCCTAAGTATGAAGAGCCTGTTTCTACAGCGGATGCTGCGGCATTTTTAGTAGCATCAACAGTACCGGCTACGGTCCCTACGAATTTCATGTTTATATTAGATACAAATATGAAGAAAAGTAAGATCCCTATACGACTAAATAGTTTTAATACCTTTGGCACTTCCTACTATCGCCGAGCCCTTTTCTACAGCAGATGCTGCTGCGTTCTTTGTTACGTCTACAGTGCTATGAACTGTGCTAGCGAGAGTATCTACAAAATCAATAAATATAAAAATTAAATACATACATACATACATAACATCACGCCGTCATTCCCAGAGTGGGGTAGGCAGAGCTACAGAAATACCAACAACTCTTAGACTTGTTGATAATTCTGTAACCAGATTTTGCACAATCAGGCCAAGAAGTTTACTAGTGTATTAGTGACAGGTTGCAAGCCCATCGCCTAACAATACTACAAGCCCTTATTCCCTGAAATAATAACGACAAAAAGGAGTAAAACTAAATTTAAATCAAAATACCTCTGGCACTTCCTAAATACGAAGAGCCTGTTTCTACAGCCGATGCTGCAGCTGTTTTGGTTGCGTCTACAGTACTGGTGACGGTATCTACGAATAATGTTGTAATATTTTGAAAATACATTATAACCAATAAAGCGATAATACTAAAAAGAAACCGATTTTAAGCTAATTATACCTTTAGCACTTCCTACTAAAGAGGTTCCTTTCTCTGCAGCAGATGCAGCAACGTTTTTAGTTACATCTACCGTGCCACTGACAGTATCTGCAATTTTATCTGAAGCACCCCCAACGTATGTAATGCCAGTACCAACAGCAGTCGAAGCTAAATTTCTTGTAGTACCTGCTATACTCCCTACTGTATCTATAAAACGTAAATTTGGTCAAATTTAAGTTCAATAAGTTTTTAAAAGCGAAATCTTCATCCAGATTAAAATAGTCTTTAGATACCTTTGGCGCTTTCAACCAATGATGCACCTTTTCCTGCGGCTGATGCTGCGGCATTTTTAGTGGTATCTACAGCCGTATGCATTGTGTTTGAAACAGAGTCTAAAATAGATTAAGAAAGCGATAAAACCATTTATATGTATAGATTTTTTTACAAATATTTTTTATACCATGGTATTACCTCTAGCTGTTCCGACAAAAGTTGTGCCTTTTTCTACGGCCGCGGCCGCTGCGTTTTTTGACGCATCTACAGTGCTGTACACAGTGTTTGCTACTGAATCTAAATGACAAAAACATTATTTACTTAGTTTAATTTACTTTTTTTAAAATACATTAAGATATTTAGGATATTGCATCTACCTTTGGCAGCTCCCGCGTAAGATAAACCAGTTCCTACTGCAGACGCCGCTGTATCTAAAATATTTTGTTTCGTTAATTAGGAAACTAAGCTCTAGTAACATTTACAACATCGAAGATTTGGATCCAAATAGTATTTTACGTCCATGTTATTGAAAGCCGACAACACATTTAGTATTGAATGCCAATTTACCTTTAGCGGAGTCGACGTAAGTTTTACCAGTTTCAATCGTACTTTGAGCAGCTTTTTTTGTACTGTCAACAGTACTTGATACAGTATCTATAATGAAATACAATAACTTAAATATGTACAAAACAAACAATAATTTCTAAAATGCAAATAAATATTGTAACATAATTAAAAAAAGCGTTAATACCTCTAGCGCTATCTACATAGGATTTGCCAAAATCAAAAGCTGAATACGCAGTGTTCATTGTGGTATCCAGGGCACTTTGTATGGTATGCTGCGCGGTATCTAACACAACACACAAAACATGTTATCCACACGAATTAGCACAAAACGTCACATTATCGAGATTGGTACCTTTCGCGCTGTCCGCGTACGTTTTAGTAGTATCAACTGCACTTTGACTGATATTTTTAGTGCCATCTACTGTGTTACTGACAGTGTTTGCAATTGTATCTACAAAAGGAAAGTGAATAAATAAAAAATACCAAATGAAAGTGAATAAAACTAACACGAATGTATTTGTATACCTCTAGCAGAAGAAGCGTACGATTTTCCGGTTTCAACAGCTGACTGGGCTACTCTTTGAGTAGTATCTACAGTGCTTTGAATTGTGCTTGAGACGGAATCTACGATAAAATATAGATATAGATATTTTTAAATGGCAGAAACGATACAGCAAATGAAGAAAGTTTATGATTTTTCGAAATCAACTAACCTTTAGCACTAGCAGCGTAAGACTTTCCTGTCTCGACAGCACTTTGTGCTGCCTTTTGAGTAGCTTCTACTGTACTTGCTACAGACTCTACAAATCATAGCCATAAAAAAAAACAATTACTGCAAAGTACCTACAACGTAAAATAACTACTACCTAAATGAAGAAAATCATCTATGAAAAAACAAAAAATGTTAATGAAATCTAAAGAATGCATAATGAAATTGTAGTGAAAATATCTAGATGTGCCAAGAACAAAGATAACGCCCCCTTCCCTTTTTTGGCCGATGCCCAGGCTTATTATCAGAATACAGAAAACTTCGCGACTATAAATGGTGCACTAATGGGTTTATTTACCTTTTACCCCTCTACCACCTTTAGTTCTTTCACTTGCTCTGCATTACAGTAGAAAGTGTTCGTTAGTATTTAAAGAGAAGAAGTTATAACAAGAAAAATGAAATAAATGTTACCTTTAGCCGCGTTGGCCGCCGATTCTGCCGACTTTTTGGTATTATCTACTGTTGTTGCAATGGTATCTACGAAGATTGCAAAAAACAGAATAAGAAACGTGCTCTAACCTCGTCAGGCCCATAGTGCCACATAATGTGCATAACGAAGTCAATAGAATTCTAGGTCATACTCATATATAGGTACAAATTCAATGTTCTCTTTTTGCTGTGTCTAACAGTTCATTTGCATGCATTTCATTGACATTATTTTGTACCTACATTTCAAAGCACTAAGGACCTTTAAAGGTTGAAAAGGAAAATTGCATAAAAGAGTAAGAATGTCAATGGTCGTCGCGTCCAGATTCTGAAATAACTAATTTTCACTAAGTTTCATGTATCTACTCAAAGGTACCAGAGTAACTTAAAACTACAACAGTTTGGAAATTAAGTGTACCGACCGACGTATGTCCGGAACATCTGTGGATATTTTACTTCTAATGTCTTACCTTTAGTTGTGTCCACGACCCTCTTGCCATCAGCCACGGCCCTGCCGGCTGCGTCTTTAGCTTCACCAGCAGCCAGGGAAACCTTCGACAACTCTTTGTCAAGGGCATCAATGGCCGAGTGCTTTGCATCGTTAGCTAGAGGTAAACAATGGGTATTAGTATCATCTCTTCTTCCCTTGTCCTAAATTTTGCAACATTGTCTTTCATTTGGCAAACTTACAACTAAAGTCGCCACTTGGAACGCCTTGAGACTTGGAATTTTTATTCCTATTTCATATTTAATCTCGTGTTCAAATATTACGGGTCAGAGTGCGTTTTTCAAACTAAAGAGGCTATTTCGAAGCCTTGGGTCCACGCCAGGGGATGCATTAAGTGAAATCTGATGATGGATACCCCGAGAATCGATACAGGACTTCGACAGAGCTTAGGATATCCAACTGATTGAATCTGCGGTTAACGCCGGAATTGTGCATGTTCAGAAAACATCTCTATTGAACCTCGAAGTATCCACCATTAAACCTCACTCAAAAGCCCTTGGCCAGGAACAAAGGCTTCGAAATAGCTTCGTTTATATGAAAAACGCGTTCTGACCCGTATTATTTGACCGTGAGAGTATGTACCTTATAATATAATACAACTAGGTCACTATGTCGAGAGTTGAGAGACTAACGGTCACACTCAGAGTCACTATGACGATTAAGTCCTTAGTGACTATTTTTCGTACAACATTTCGATAAAGAAACAAATTAACTATCTCCAAAATGACATGTCTCCGAGTACGGCGCGGCGGTAAGTTTACGGATATGAAACCGTTCAAACTGTTCAAAGCAGCGCAATTCATTAAATTTTTTCACGATATTGTAATTTCAGAAATTAAACCTACGAGTAAACAAGCGTTAAAATTTAAGATTCATAATCCTATAATAACGTTTCAAAATGAGATGTTGACTCATTCTAACGGAGAAAGCTCCCATACACGTTAGATCTAAAATGATCCAAAAAATGTATAATATTTCTTTTCAGAAATCATTTCTTAATCATTTGTTGGATATCGACCTGTTTTCTGGCCATTTTATTGACTTACCATCATATGACCTGCTTGATAGTTTGCTTAAAATAAGTCGATGAAACACTGATAAGTAGACAAGTTTCGAGACTTTAAACTCATTAACTTTTGTTAAAAACAGATTATAAATCCAGATTATCGCTCGTGGCATAACGTGTGGAAGAACTATACAAAAAGCGTTCTCTAAATAAAACTAATCGATAGTCTTATCGGCGTTCATTATGTTGTAGTCGTTGTAGATTAATTGGATTATGCGCGCAGTGTAACTATTTTAAACAACAGTTTCACTTTGCTGGACATGTTTGTCCTAAATACATATAATGCTTTCTAGTTGATGAATCATGCTAATTAATAATAAACTTGTGGTTAAGTTGAAACATCTTGATTGCAATATCAATTAAATGCAAAGTTCAAGAATGGTCAGTCATTAACTTCCCGAACAACTCGACGCATACTGCCAAGTTTATATCGGCTTGTGTTTAAATGTAACTTATACACTGAACATTTAATTTTATTTTACTTCCCGTGGCTCCTTTCCCGTAGAAGTCGGTTATCGCTATTCCCTCAGGAACCGTAATTTTTACGGGATAAAATATACCATATGTCCTTCCCCGGAACTCAAACTAACTCCATACTAAAATTCATTTAATTCAGTTGCGCGTTTAACAGACAGACAGACTGACATTTCACATTTATAATATTAGCTGTCTCCGGGCCAACTTAAATAATAATCAAGTCAAGTTAAGTGTTTAGAAGAAGTTACTTTTAAAGCTATAAGGAGGAACAACCACTTATTTTGTAGTTACGTTAGCTCATTAGCCCTATCTTTCCATCAATCTTATCACGACCAAGATTCTGTAAGTAGTAGTACCTAACAGTTAATTGTCAGTTAAGTGTTGAAATACCTGAGCCAGCAGCGTCGTTAGCAGTCTTCTGGGCGCCAGTCACCAGCTCCCCAGCTTTCTTGACCTGGTCTTCTACCACATGGGCAGCCTCCTGAACCTTCTCCGAAGCCACTTGTTCGGCATCCTTCTTCTTCCTCTCAAACAGAGAGGCGGTCTTTTCGCCGATGCTTCGGAAAGCGCCTGTTTGCATGAAATTAAGTATTAAACAAATGTAAATGAGTAATAAAGTTTAACATTCCCCATAAACTCGCGTAGGGCGTAAACAACTTTAGTGCGCATGAAAGCAAAATTATTTGAAAGGAATAACAAGACGCCACCTTATTGATTTTTCTTAGCACTGCGGAGGTCAAGGTGCTTTCTGTGCATTCTCACGGCATATCGTCATAAATGTCAGTCATTACTGCATTATGTTATGTTATTTTATAATGAGCTTATTTTTATGTGTGTATTTTTAATAAAACAGTATTTAGCGTGAAGTTTTAACGATTTCAACGCATACAAGATGATACAATTGCTTGAAAATACCAAAAATATACTTGGTAAGATCGAGTTCAATAATATTTGTACAGCCAACGTTTCAAAATAAAGGAAGATTGTATTTGCCAACTCCATTATACGCTTTAACTGGAATTAGGTCAAACAAGGAATTAAAATCCATGAGTCTAATATAACACATTACACGTACAACAATGTTACATTTATTTTCATTGTATGTGTTTAAGGAATAAGCGAAAGACCCCTGGGTTAATTAAAATTGAATCAAATTGTATGTATAAGCAACTTCAAGACGGATGACGTAAGTCTTTCTTTTAATCTTAAATTTTTAGTGAGTAAAGTCGACCAAGAAAGGCCTTTACCGCATTTGGACCCTAATATCGTACAAATAGAGGCGAAAAGTGGTAAAGGACTTTCTTGGTCGACTATACCCACTTTAAAGGTGGCTTGAATCTACAACGTCATACATTTCCAAGGGTGCGTCTTTGTTTGTTCACAATATTCCCCTTAGTAATCAAATCAAACATGTATAGTAGGTACCTATGTTTATACTTTGCCGTGCGTATTAAATACTGCGCAGTGCTTTTGTTTTGTTGCTTTATAATGTATGTAGAAATGTAGATAAACAAAATGAACGTCGGTTGTGTGTGTCGACTGTTCTGTACCGTAATTTGTAAAAATGAGACTCACCAAGGTTTTTGTCTACCAGAAGGTAAGCGTGAAACAGATCATAATTTATCACACTGTACATTAGATTAGGTCACGATGTTTTTGCTAAGTGGACTACGGATACGGAAGTCAAGTTTGGTACTTTAGTGTGATATCGTAAACTACAAAATAGATATAATGGTTAGGAGTTGTGATGTGAATTAATAACAAAACTAACTACTGTAATTAATTTAATAAAATAACTAATTACTTTTTCGAGCACATGTCATGTTTTTACCTATGTTTTAAAGCAATCAACTAGGCATCTACTGCATTATTATAACTGTTAGTTAGTGCTGCATGCTTTAACATTATTATTTGTTCATACGCAAAGATACTTAAAATAATGAAATGACTTAGAATAGTGTAACTAAATAGACATTTTAATAGGTAGATGGTACCAATAGGTATGGTATGCGCAGTGACAACTGTTAGTCAGGATTTGTCATGTTTTATGGCATTCCTACACTTGTATCCTCTAATGGAAGAATTGTCACGTAGGTATGTGTGTGATGACGATAACAGCTACAGTACTGGGTCAAGTTTATTTTGAGGCAGTTATACGTCAGGTTAAATAACTTTTGATCTTAAATTTAGCTAATCACGCTATGGCCATTTTTAAAAGCAGTTGTGTCAATTTTGACGAGACGCTAGCCCAGTTGGGAGTGACCCTGCCTTCGAAGCTAGGGAGGGGTCCTGGGTTCAAATCCCGGTAAGGGCAGATATTTGTGTGATGAGCACGAGTATTTGTTCCTGAGTCTTGGATGTTTTCTATGTATTTAATAATATATTTCTCTATATAAGTATGTTTATCGTTGTCTAGTACCCATAGAACAAGCCTAGAGCTTAGTTTGGGACTAGGTCAATTTATGTGACATTGTCCCGTGATATTATTATTATAATTGATTCAAATCTTCTGTCGCTGTAACTTTTTGTGATAAAACTATTATTATTTTGCCCCGTCTATTATCATTTCATAGTAAAGTAAGTATAAATAAAAATATAGTAATGTAAAGATTTATGCACTTGTTACAAGAAAAAAATCCTGCGCCATCTTTAATTTGGTAAAAAATAACGGATTATTTGAGACTTGAAAACACTACTTTACTGTTCCGTCTTCCCCCTGTGTTTGCGTCCCCCGTGCCCTGGCGGCACTGATTTTTTCTTTATTATACATCTACTAAGAGGAAGTAAGTGAGCGGTAATTGACTGGTAAGTGTCACACGCGTGCATTGGTCCCGTTCATTTGACCGAATGGAAATAGATTTGGGAGTCGGTCAACCGATCCGGGATCATTGCTCGCCTCTCTGACCGATTTCGCAACGCGCACTGATTGATTGACGCCCTAAATAACTCTCCAGGACCACTTGAACAAAACGTACCAATAAAATATACATGTAGTAGGCTTAGATCACATTAAAAAAATGCATGGTTCACTTTGAGGAATGGAAATTTCCCCCATCACTAGAGCAAATTATTAGAATAAAATGCCAGGTTGTTTATACATATAAGAGTTTGTATAAGGATTTTTGAACATTATTAATAACTTTCTAAGAGCACTTGAACAACAGCACCCAACCTCAAGCAAAAGCCAGAGCTTACGAGATATAATTATCCTATTTAAGTTTCCTGGAGGAATTTCTTACTAATGAATCATTCACTCATCTGGTGATAACGTATGAGCACATGGACAGGTTATAAATATCTCATGAGATAATGGCGAGCGCGAGATTCGCAGCGATGCCAAATTTAGCGGAATCATGAGAATTTTTAATGCTGAGCAAATGCATCTTGAAAACATTTGCTAAAATCATTCATTTAATCAGACAACTTGAGGAAAAATACCAACCTATGATATACCGTGATATTAGGCTTAAAGGAACGAGAGATAAAAAAGAAACTATTTGATATGTTGGTATCTTCCTCCCTACGTTGTTGCCAGACTCTGGCTGACGATCTAAATAAACAGAAGACTGAGCCACTGACTGGCTGTCTAGTAAGATCCACAAGAGCCTAGGTACTTGACATTCGAACAAGGTTTTATTTTATTTTTATAGTAAGATAGACACTTCGCGAGTTAGTGAATAGTAACATGAATAAAAATCCCATTAGCGCTAGTGTGACTCTCAGTATAAAATAAACCGCTAAGTGATCGACTTTATGGCGGCGTCACATAACGGCTGTGCCACAGATAAAATAAGACTGATGGATAACCTGTCATTGGCCTTCTACTATGTAACTAATACTTCTCGTATGTAATACGTATATTTACGGCTGTTGTGTCCTGAAAACCAATATAAAAACCGGCCAAGTGCGAGTCGGACTCGCGCACATAGGGTTCCGTACCATTATCTATACTACCACGGCGTCTGTATTAAGATCGAGCAAAAAAACGGCAAAACAACATTTCTTTTAAGGGGGGCCTCAAATATATATTTTTTTAATTATTTATTCTTTAATTTAATATACAACTTAATATTCTGTGAATATTTCAAGCGTCTACCTGTTGCTGATATTAATATCAAGAACAAAAACCGTAAAAAAAACAGGGTTGTTGTAGGTATGAGAGCCCCCCTTAAATATTTATTTTATTCTGTTTTTAGTATTAAAATTTTGTTGTTAAAGCGGCAAGAGAAATACATCATCTGTGAGAAATCCAACTGTCTAGCTATTACGGTTCATGAGACACAGCCTGGTGACAGGCAGACGGACAGACAGACAGACAGGACAGGAGTCTTAGTAATAGGGTCCCGTTTTTATCCTTTGGGTACGGTACCCTAAAAAACACTATCCAGACATCCTATAAAGTTAGTCAGTTTCATCGCGTTAATACTGTAAATCTAGAATAAACACGTTAGTCTGTGATGTGGCCCCGAAAGTCTAGATCCAGGTGAGAATATTGATCCGTCAATACTAGACGGTTTTTATTACTGCGGAACGGCTAGTGACATTGGGTTTAACTAGGACATCGAGTGACCTAATCGTAGTTTGGTTATATTATAATAACAATATGCGGTATTAAATTTAACAGGTGGATCCGTCTACGGAGGTATATGATCATTGCTACTAAAATTGTTATGTATTGATTTCAAGTTAAAGTTTGAAAACTCAATTTAGGTGGAAGGGGGGACAATTTCACACAAATTGACCTAGTCCCCATCTAAGCTCTAGGCTTTTATTATGAAATATGACTGTATGAAACTAGATGCAATTTACCCGACCAAAAAATAATAATTTGCGTCATTGTCTTTTTTACATAAAAAAAACATTGTTTGCTTTCAACCCTATCGGAACAGTGAAATATGTCGCCTTATAAGAGGCCTATTGAGATGAAATAAAAATGGAAGATATCCCTGTTTTTTTAGTATCATTACTAAAGTTCTCAACAACATTTTATTATGCATATACATTATATAACTAGGTAAATCAAACTGATCTAGACTTTCGACTGTCACTTTTTAGCAACACTTCCATGATTTTATCTTTAGGTAGGTACTATGTACCCGATAAGAATAAGCATACCTATATTTCGACTAATCAAACCGGACTTATCGAAAGACCGGCTACTGTAATTCCGGAGAAAAACTGGACGTGTAGGTACGTATATCTATTCCCGGCTGAGTGTTATCAACGAGATCGGTAATAGCATTACGCATTCCTTCCCTCGCAAGCTGCGTGGGGCCAATTGAGATAATATCCGGCCAGCTATACCATGACATCACATTCCGACGCCCGTGATGTCATGTTGCCTGAGACTGCAGAAAAAAATGGCAAAATTAGCCAGTAGTGCGACGCTAGGCCAAGATGGTAGCTAGTAGGTTGGAAATCTTCTGGCTTTTTCTTATTATTTAGATGAGAATGGGATGACAGGCAAGGATATAGGTATGTTTTTCGAATTCAAGATTTAAAGATTGCTGATTTCCCCCTAATGGATTGTTGCAATGACCGGCTTTAACTCTTAACTGATTTTTTTTTCATTCATGGCGCCTAGTGCCATGTTGGCGTTATTTTAAATTACCCTTTATTACGTTAAGGATAGGGTTCTAATTTGCTTTTAAAAAATCAAATTTCCATACGGTGCAAATATGTATACATATTTAAGAACTTGACTGTAGGTCACTTAATTTAATTTAATTTGAAATCGAACCTCAACCGTACAATTGAAATAAAGTAGCTTAGTAAGTTTCGTTTGAATATTACGAGTAAAGTACCTACCTAAGTAGGTAGATACGATTTTTTTTTTTTTTTTTTTTTTTTTACCTTAACATTGTGTATATTAAATAGTTATATTTTTTATTACTTACATTGTTTGCTGGTTAATTACAAGTTGCGTGAAATGAGGCGTAAAAAACCAGCTAGTTATGTAAAAAAATTAAATTCTGATGTATTTTCAGCATAAAAAGCTTTGGCGGCTAAGTAATACCACAGAATAGATAAAAGTACGTGTGTACCTGCAACTACCTATTCTAAGGCTACACGTACCTACGTCGAGAGTAAATTACGGTGTACAATTCTGACGCATAGGTACCTACCTACTTACGTCAGCGTCAAATTGAAAGGTACAAAATTTGACGTGACGTGACAATTGCTAGTGCCGGATTTTTGACCCACAATTAGATCAAGGGGACAAACACAGATTTACAAATTACTCTAGCTCAGTTTTATTTTATTTACGCGCATTCAGTAGTAGGTAGGTATGTTACTCATGCATTTAATTGAATCCCTTCATTGTTTTTCATAGTACTTGTTGTCCATTCATAGGTGTTTGCTACAAAAGCCTGTGATTAACCTCTACTCTATGTATTCGACCTTGAAACCAATGGAATCCACTTTGTTCAACATGCGGTGAGCAATTGCGACTGAAATCTTAATTGTATAAAGTCATTTTCATGTCACTCTTGTTATTCGAATGACTAATGTGATGTCTTAAATTGAGCACAAGTAATCATCACGAAAATAAACCATGGGCATAGGTTACCTACTTACTTAGGTAACTACCCACAAAGAAGTACCTAGCACCAAAGTACAATTTATGTGGAATTGAATTTATCTAATCACATTTTTTCTCTTTTTTATGTTAAGGAGAAGGCACACGAGCACTCAGGCCACCTGATTGTAAGTGCGGAATCTGAGACCCATAGACATTTGAATTCTCAAGACTAATCCTAAGACCTCAAATGCGTTGCCAACCCTGAGGACTGAGAAGGAATGCCTCTATGCTAGTAATTTCACCGGTTGTCTTATCCCCACACCGGAACACAAAAATGCAAACACTGTTTCTTGGCGGGTATATTATTTTATTATGAATTGTAAAATAATAATTAAGTAAGATTTAATACAAAAAAATATTTTGTTCCTATTGCCTTGTACTATTATCTACTCTGCTATTGCATCCCTATTACTTACCTATTTGTGTAGGTAGGTAGGCACCTATATTGATTTCACAATTTACTTGAGTCATCTTTTAATAAACACATGCATACCTAGCTAGGTACCTAGTTCTCGAAACACATTGATCCGATGACAAATTTAAAGATGAGCGACTCTACCTCCGTGCTATTCATTGCAGTAAATTCAATAATTCCCCTTTCAATATTATTTATAGTACGTAGGTTAACTGCCCACGTAGGTTAGAAGCTATAGGTACCTACCTAACTTATAAATAAAACTAATCAAATCACGATATGAAATATCCCACATGTTAACAAACACGCGCGCCCTTCACTCTAAATATTCTTGCATTCCAGAACTTTATTTTCGTATGTGGTGAGCTGGTGAAGTTTTAAACATGGTAAGGATCTGTATGTATAACTATCAATGGATATAAAAACTCAATTGTCGTCCTTTTCTTTAAGAGTTTTTCGATGTAAACAAGTGAGACGGCTGACATGTATCGTTGCGTCTAGCAAGCATGTCTAAGTCTGGCACGACCGTCCGACCTTGGTGATGTCATCGCGTGCAGCGAGTTTTGGTTTTATTATGGCTTGATTACGATGGCCTCTGCTTGATGTAACATAGATTATCTTTTGTTTACGCTACGATCATTAATATCATTATCTTTTGGGAGGTTGTGTATTGGCGCCAGGTATAAAAAATAGATCGAAGTAAAGCTAAATCTAAGTTTAACGAAAACTATACCTACCGGCTGAGAGACTGAGTAACGGACATAGAATAAAAATAAGAAAAGCTGTATCCACTTCTTCACCATCTTACATTGTAATAAGGTCCAAAAAGGATTTCTACAAACATTTTTGCTATTACTTCTTTCTTTAGAATTATAGTGACCTAATCCACATATTTTGTATTTCGACTTAGGACTCTATAAGTTTATGACACAAAATCGAAAGCTGAAAATGTTTAAATTAGGTCACTTTAATTCTAAAAGTGCGACTTGTGCATTGCAGCATGACACAAGACAATCGATTGTGGTTGTCAAAACATTATTAAAGATCTTTAGAGTATAGGTATAGATCTAAACTCATGGATAATATTACCCACGTGCATTCCTGTATGACATGACAACTTGACCCAAGCTTAGTAAACACAGGTTACTTCGTCCGTATATGTACCTACAAAGACCACGCCATTGTTTGAGCAGTATTGTGTAAGCTTGACAAGTCAACGTCTGCCGTTTCAAAGGTAAATAAATAACTCGAGAAACCTTTGACCTATTTAATACAGAAATAATGTTAAAAACGTTAAACCACTGTTCAGCCTTGGTGTACCTACGACCGTGCGGCTAGTGCACAAGCACTCACTCGAACGCACATTTTTGCATGTGTACCTATAGGTAGGTATAACAGTTGGATCAGATTACTATGGTGTTTGTTTACGTTATCGCCCTCAAAAAATAATATTTATGAGTACGAAGCAATTTTTACAAAGACGGTGTGTTTCCTGTTGGGTTTTACTGACATAATTTAGGTACATTAGGTAGGTAGGTCATTCACGAAACTTCGCGAAGAAGAAACAATGATCAGGTCAATATTAATTTACCAACTAGTGACTTGATTACTTTGACTATTAGGTATGCTATTATATTAATCATCATAATAAATGCGGCGTGCACACACGTTGTATTTTATCTACACCTTTGTGTAAATTAATGACCAACACGTTCAACGCGGAATCTAAACTGCGTAGAATAGGAATTGGGCGATGGACACGTTCGCGGCTATAACCAGAATCCATTATATTCTAAGTGACAAAAACATCTAAAACTCTTTGTTAAAATTAAATTAATATAGGTATGTAAGTAATGTTACAATTTTTAATGTACCTAGTTAAGATTTTATCAATTACGTAGGTATTATTATAATTTTAAATGGTAATCGGCATAACAATATCAGCCTCCTAACTGTTTGACCAACTTTTTCCAACATTTAAACCGGTTTGGAACAAAAAAGAATAGGACTTTTTTACTGGCGAGTAATAATCGAGTGAATGACTCACCGCGTGCTAGGGAATGCTAAAGGTCGTGTAATGGTCGTGATCATGACACCATGAACCATTTATTCACTTGTTAATCTTGCTATGATCATGATCACATCACTAGTAGGTAGGAGCATTTGTAGAAAAATAACAACATACAGTCGAGTTGAGAATCTCCTCCTTTTTTAAAGTCGGTTAAAAACCATTATTCATAATACGTGTAAAAAATATAGGTACCTAGGTATTAAAGTTTTAACAATTTTCTTTGCCGCTTTCCGCATTGCAGACGATTTACTGGTTATCCTTGAAAGTAGGTACCTATTTTAATATTAATTAGGTACCTATTTATCTGACGGAATCAAATAGTTTTGACATTAAAATAGGTGGGTAAATATTTCAATTCTAGGTATTTTTTTGTGACTTGAAACGATATAGGTAACTTACTTTAACAAAATGTAGTCATAAACAAAGGATACCTAAGGAGGTAGGTAGTAGGTATACAACTGTGTAACGTTTGCTACGTTACTTTATTACTAGGACAAAACAGGCAATAATGTCAAAAACATGTTTGTGTGTATAATATAATTAATATAATAAGATCATCAATGTCATGCAAGATAGCATTCAAAAATACAAAAAATATGAAGACTACATTTGCTACACTAACTACTTCGTTTACTACTAGGTAGGTACTTTTACTTAATAAAAAAAAAGTGAGTAGGTAACATAAAGTTAATTTATTTTATCTTCATTTGAGTGAGACCATGTACTAGGTAATGTTACGGATAAAGGGAACCGTTACAATAAATTGAATTTAAAATATGTTTGAAAAACACGCGGGTGGTTGAAATAGTAGGTGTGAACATATACCGTAGACAGACTTATACTAGGTACCTACCTAGAAGTGTGTATCTATGTGTGTGTGTACGGACGCATGATTTCTGTGTAAAGACTAGGTTTTTATACCTAAGAATACGTTTTATTCCGAAAATAATGGTTCGTCCATGGCACAACACACAAATGGTCAAAACTGTGCATAATTTTAGTTCACGGTCCCATTGATAGATAAATGTACGCACAAAGATGTGATATTTACGTAATATGTGCTAACTAAACTAATAGTTTCCAAGGTGTAGACAAGGTGTATGTTTTTTAATTATAGGTACTTACATGAAAAAGACACTAAGTCCATTAAATAATTGAAATTACGTGCAACATAATAATGTGATTATTTAATCCAAAATTTACAAACGTATTTATTATAGGTTTACCTTCCAGTTAAAACGAAATAAAATATTATTTTTTTAAATAAAAATGCCCCACACATTTATTGAGTTTACAATTTCGAATTTTTGGATATGGGAATTATTTAGGTAACTTATACTTACATATTTATCAAGTCATTCATCACTAAATTAAATTAATTTACTTGCCTATTTATCATTTGAATTATTAGTTAGCAAATTAAAAAATGTATAGATAATAAATGTATACTTATATTATAAGTATACTAAAATGTTGCCTGACCTGCAATTCCGCTGAACATTTTGTCGATTTATTTTTCACTGAACTTGGGTTATTTAATCACATATAATAATCGTCTATATAATTTTAAACCACTTCTACTTTTGCACCAAACTAATTAGAGCGAGCTTTCGCCTCCGTGGGCGACGACGAAGAGTACTGTTCGAAATACCTCCAAGGTTCAACTAGCTAGAGCAGAGCAGCGGCGGAACAGTTTTCATGTGGCCGGTACGGTACGTGAACCGCAGTCCATACGACTATTTTTATCGCTGACGTCATTTAGCTCTTGCGTTAAGATATTGCTTTGTCGAATGTAGCTTGGTTTACTTTTGTTTAAGAAGTATGTTTTGGGCTGATATTTAATTATTTTATTTAGGCACAATGGAAATATTTCATATTATATTAATAATATCAAATTACAATTACTGAAAACAGATTATCAAGATTTGTTTTTCTACTACATTGGAAGATTTACAAAAAGTTTGCAACTCTGATGTAGCAGGGGTCCTATTCTTCACTTCATTTCCGGTAGGTAGCATAGTGTTGTTCCGATAACAGCGCATAATGCTAATTCAGATATTGGCAGCACTGTGGTGACTGAGGGGTGTTTTTACCAGGATGAAAAGAAAACTATCGAGTATTGTAAATATTTCGGTATTTACTAAAATGTTCTATGACATTACTTTGTGATTTGATCATTCTGCGAATTAACTTACTCACAGTATTATTTGCTATACGACACAAACCAAAACAACCCAAGAATCCCACAATAAAAGTTAAAAGCCTTTTTAAAGTATTTGCGTTACCCAACTATGTCGTGTCGTGGTTTGAGAATAGGCCCTTGTTGCTAAGCAACGACTGTCATGACAATAAATACAATTAAACGTCAACAAGGTTTTACAAATCCATAATCTAGTTTGAAGGGAATGAAATATTTTATATAATATAAGTGGTATGTTGGTGAAATGTCTAAAGACAACTCCAGTTTACGGCTTCTTGGGTCGCCAGTGAATTTATCCTATAGAAGTAAGAAGAAGGACGATAGAAAGCTCATACGTAACAGACCGCGGTCTGCTCTGCAGAACTCTTGTTTTACGCCGGTAAATCTTATGATTAAGTATTTATATATTTGACGCTTACGAGTTAAAAAAGTCGTAATCGAACTATGATGCTTCTTAACTGTTTTTAATGCTTGAAATGGTTATGATTTATGATTTTACGTCTATAAATAACGGTTGTCAGTTCGCTAAACACAAGATTCTTCAATTATGTCAAAATTGTATTTGAATAGGACATCCAAGAGGGCTACAATCGTCCGTTTTCTGCAGACGCTAAAGAGAGAGTGACGTCAACCAGATCCTTCTTCAAGACATTTAGTGCAGAGCTGCTGCAGTCATACAACAGTAAGAAAATTAATATTGTTTCCGAGGCTTCTGGTAACCTTCGTGGAGGCAAGTTGGCCGATTGAAAGATGTCCAGCTTTAACTTCTGATTTATTCTCTTTAATGATTTACTCTATTTACTTGACATTGGCAAAATCACTGCAGAATATCACGGTGGACCGCCATTAATATAAAAGAAGAAGGATTAATATTTAAATAAATATCACAGGGCAATCTCACACAAATTGACCTAGTCCCAAACTAAGCTCTAGGCTTGTACTATGGGTAGTAGACAAGGATAAACATACTTATATAGAGAAATAAATAGAAAACATCCAAGACTCAAGAACAAATATTTGCACTCGTCAGGATATTGTTTCCTAATGGTACAAACCATGGCATGGAGCATTTAACTGATTTCAAAATGGCAGGTTATTAAAAAGGGACTACAGCTGTATGTCTTTTGTGTGAAATTGAAGGTTTGCATTATAAAGTATGGCACTAAACCATTCTTTAATTTCGATTGACGTTGCAGTTAGTCTAGTTGGTTTTGACCCTGTCTTCAAAGCTAGGTAGCTAGCGGTCCTGGGTTTGATTCCTATTCAGTGCAAACATTTGTGTGATGAGTGCGAGGATTTATTTCTGAGTATTGGGTATTTTAATTAATACAAGCCCACAGCTTAGTTTGGGACTATATCAGCTGAAAAATGTCCATTGCTGGATATGAGCCTCACCAAAATTATCGATCTTGCGCTGCCAGCATTCAGTGGATACCTGCAACCTTCACTTTCACCTATCCGTACCATGTCTTCCATTGGTCGCCAAACAATTACACTGACCCAACCAGCTATTTCTTCTAAAAGCAACATGCCCTGCCTATAGCTACTGAATGGCTAGGTTTTCTTTGCAATGTTAGTAACCCTGGTGAAAATGTCATGATTTCTATAAATTATGGATGATTCCATCACAAGGAAAACTCTGAGCATAACCCTTTTTTGTCTAAAGTAATCCTACATTAAATATGCAATCATTAACTGTGTTCAGTAAAGTATTTACAGTTTGTTGTCAACTTAACTTATAATTTATTCAATCATGATGGATCCTGTCATTTATAAAAAATAGGGCATAAATGGCCAATGGCATATTTTTTTATTGTATTGACTTAAAAGCTTAGAAGGGATAAAGGGTAATGAAGACCCAAGTATTTGGTGTTAGATTAGGGTCCTGACTGATAGACAGAAAGCCTTCCATCCATCCCGTCACCCAGCCACTCAGCCAGGCAGACAGATGGACAACAAATACTTGACAGATTTTTATTACAAATAAGTTAAGTGCTTATAATTTATAATATTCATTCTTTATTCCCCGGTGTGGTTGCCGGGTTAGAATAGTGCCATTCCATGTCTTCCCTTGGATGTCGTGTTAGGCAATGGGTTTGCAACCTATCACTAATACACTGATAAACATCTTAGCCTGACTGTGTAAAATGTGGTTACAGAATTATCAACAAGTTTAGGGTTGTTGGTATTCTGTAGCTCTGCCTACCCCACTCTGGGAATGAAGGCGTGATGTTATGTATCAATACCCCACCCATTATTCGTATTCTTTATGCAGAAAAAAATACTTCTATCATTGTATCTATGATGTGGCTATGTAGCTAGATACAATGATGAGTTTTGGCTATGTAGCTAGATACAATGATGAGTTATGGCTATGTAGCTAGATACAATAATAATTTATGGCTATGTAGCTAGATACGATGATGAGTTTTGGCTATGTAGCTAGATACAATAATGAGTTATGGCTATGTAGCTAGATACAATGATGAGCTTTGGCTATGTAGCTAGATACAATGATGAGTTAGGGCTATGTAGCTAGATACAATGATGAGTTACTTAGGGCTATTTACCTAGATACAATAATGAGTTATGGCTATGTAGCTAAATACAATGATGAGTTAGGGCTATGTAGCTAGATACAATGATGAGTTATGTATCTTCTCAACCAGTCATGCGATAATACTAAAATTAATAAAATATTGTAACCGCAGTAACAACCTGTTTATTATCTCCACCTGGTGGTGGGAACCTGTTTTATTACTTTAGTTTTATATCAGATATCTGTGGCCCGCGACTATGTACTCAGTGATAATATAGCGTTCTAATATGAAATATTTAATATAGTACTTTTGAGTTTATTTGTTACAATATACAAAAATACAGATTTTCTCTTTATTATATTAGTAAATAAGATGGAAGATATGATGGATGGTGGATGGTAGTTATAGGATGTTGTATGTAATTTTGGCATGAGAATAGTGTTTAATGGAGATAGTTTGGGTGGTTGGACTTTTAGTGAGATCTGTCCGGATCACTGCTACTATTTCACTTGCTAGTTCGCAATGTTGTATCCTGGAGTTCGTGGAAAACAGGTGCAGACAACTTATTGCAGTGTTGGTACACATTTAATTTGCTAGCATTTCAAATTCTAAGAAAATTGATGACATCAGGATTTGGAATAAATTGTAGGCGTTCTATCTTAGTCCACTAGGTTGTAAACCCACGTTTTCAATCTTAGGATTGTAAATGTCCTAGGGTCTCAGAGTCTACAGGTCATCAGGTGGCCTGTGTGGTCCATGCTTTCTGCATTCCATAAAAAAGCTATAACATTTTTTTTTAATTCTGTGGTAATAAGCTTTTGAATTGAAATTCGTATTTTGTACTAGCCGTTTCCCGCGACTCCGTCCGCGTAGAAGTCGTTTGTCGCTATACCCTCAGGAACCGTCAAATTTTCGGGATAAAAAGTACCCTATGCCCTTCCCCGGGACTCGACTATCTTCATACCAAATTTCATCTAAATTGGTGCAGAGATTTATCTGTGAAAACGTAACAAACAGACAGACGGACAGAGTTACTTCCACATTTATAATATTAGCATAGATAGAACCCTCAGTAGGCAAGTGCGACACTGAGTTTCATTGTTTTTTTATTGTTTCAGATTCCCCAACAACTATTAAAGTCGTACCCCCTACTGCCAATTTACTTGGCGATTCTAAAATTCTAAACAATCAGTATGCTAAAAAAGACAGGGATTTATGTAGTAACGCGTCAGACTATGGGTCTGAAGACACGTTTATCAGTCTAGGATCTAAAATAAAGGCCAAAGCTCAAGTTCTTCCTCTTACAAATTCCAAGGTGAAAAATAGTAACCAAAAGTTTATTAAATATCGCCACTCAGCAAGGAAGGGTCGCAAAGTTATGGACGCACCTATTAATGAAGAAAAAGGATCTAATTACGGTTTAGATATTAAAATCACTGAAAGACCTAAATCACCACTGCCTACTGGGGGTAAGAACGATGACGCCAGAAGTTTGTCTCCTTCATTTAAAACTAGGGCTTATGAGTCTTATTTCGTTCCTCTACAATCCGAGGGGACTGATTCATTAGCAGGTAGAGTATCTTTTGGTGAGAAACATGATATCGAGAATGCTATTGATGTTTATTCAAGGCGTCTTATGCAGACCAAACAACAACTATCTTTAGTTGAAGAAGAGTCTGCACAAGACCTAGAGAGTGGCCCATCAACTCTATCCCAAGAAAATTCCGCAGAACGAAAAACAAAAGACACAGATGATACTGAAGGAGATCTTACTGGAAGAAAAAGTTATGACATTGATGAGACAGAGTCTAACCCGCGTAAACCACCAGATTATATTACTGATCCACGAACTTATAGTAGCTTCTATGATGATTTCAATTCAAACCCTGTTGACGAATATAAGTCTAAAATGTCAAGTACAGTTGTGCTAACTGATTCGTCATCAAAAGATTCCGGGTGTCCCAGTAGTGCTAATGAGGACAAATGCTACAAGCAAAGCTATTCGCTGCCAATCACGTCGAATCTAAGGACGAGCAATTCCGAAGTTAAAATCGGAAATCAACCTAAAAGTTTCGATAGTCTTTCTACATCGAGTAATGAAAAGGATCCAAAAACATTTGAAAATAAGTATCAATGGAATGAACCTTTAAACCATAGTAGGTTGTTGTATAAAGATTTTTTCTTGAAGAAAGAAGGTCATATAGCTGTGCCTCCTGAGAACTCTCCAACTAAGAGTGAATTGCACAATATCCCCGGAAGAAGTGAACCGGTAGAAGTTGTTATTCCAAATAAAAATGAAAAGATGGAATATCCAAAGTATTTGTTAAATAGCAGTACTAAAGCGTATAGGTCTAAGGTAATTGAAGATTACAGAAAAGAATTAGAAGCTATTAATAGCTTGCATGAAATGACTGTAAAAGATATGCACTCTGATGCCATTTCTCCCACACCACTGAATATTGATGAAATGTTTGAGCAACACTCTAGTTTACCTGCAGTTACTAAGGTGGAACCTAAAATATCTTCTGCTAAGAATGGAAATAAAAACAGCAATAAAAATTGTTTCGACTTACGAAAGATAAACGCTGATAAACTGTCTACGAAAGAACTGATTCAGAATTATTTAAAGGTCAAAGGGGGTGATACTAAAGAGTTTGCCAAGAATCTTAAAAAATTTGAGAATATTGAGACAAAGTACAATTGGAATAATAAAAGTTCAATTATCAATAAGAACGCAGTTCCTGTTGTTAGAAATGAAACTCACAGGAACGCTTTTACGAATAGGACACCTTTAAGTGCTAGAATACAGAGTGTACAGAATGACAAAGATATTGATTCTTGGATGTCTCTTTCTGCTTCAACTCCTGCTATGCTTCACCTAGATGAAATAGATACCGCTTCTCAACCTATCCAACAACCAGTAGAGAATGCAACTCAAACACCAGTAGAGACAGTTCCCATTCAGGATACTAAACCATCTACACCTAAAGCTGATCAGCAGGCTTCTCAAAAGACTGAGTTAAACTCTAATGCAACGGTGCTAGATATTTATTCGATGTTGAAAGAAATTGAGAGTTTTGGTGACAACCCAGTAACTGCAGTAACAAATACGAATGTAGTAGATACTCCACGAAATGAAGAAAACGAAGAGAGATCTAGTATGCCAAAAGATAATTATATGTAAGTAACCTTTATTTAACCTTTAACCTATATTTTGCGACATTTCGTATTTAAGTTATAAACACTACTATTTTGAAATTAAATTTTCAGGGAAATTTTTGAATTTCTTGAGAAAGTAGAGCAAAGCGCGAATGAGGCTCTCTCAGTCGTAACGAGCACAACCCCACAGAATATTCCAAAGTAAGTACTGTCTCTTTCCTCTTGTTTCAACTTTTTTATCCGGATATTATTGTTGCCGCATTGTATATTCCAAAAAAATAGTTATGGTCCCTTTGTTGAGTAAATACTACAATGTATGACAATGTTTCCTAGGTTAGATGGATTGCTGAGGTTACCGCAGACTGAGCTGGCCCAAAGGCTGGTGACGGCGTCGCTGCAACTCGAAGAGCGTTCATGCTGTATTGCCCTGCTTCAAGAAAGTCTTACCAATCACAAGGAACAGGTAAGGAGCACATGTTGTGTTCCAGCTTGCTAACCAACCTACAAACATCACATAAAGTAGACGATCCTGTTGCTATTTTCACCCCGAACAGCAACCTTGTTATCAAGCAGTTGATTTGTAACTTTTAGGTATAGACGCTGCTAGAAAGTTTTATTTATTGAGTTGGAAGAAGAGACAGCTAGAATTGTGCAATTATCGTTCTCTGTGCTCTTCTAGATGATTTCAAAAGTGAGCAACTTGGAGAGGCAGTCTCTCCGCAACATCGGTAAAGTGAAGATGGAGTGTGAGGAGGCTATCAAGCGTCACCAAGCGTTCATAGACCAGGTACGTTCCTTCGGGTACAATTGTATACTTAGTCGTGATATGAAAACGTCCGTCACTTTTGTTTCACCTCTTAAGACGCCGTACACGAAATTTTGCCGATTTCGCTGATTTTCGTGATTTTACAGACGTGATTTTAGTGTTGAAATACTTTACTTCTACAAATTTTAATGCGCAACACGAAAGATGATTTCGATTTTCAACGAATTTATGAAATACTTTTTTGTTTTTATTATTTAATTTTGATTAATCGACCTGAAACCGGCGACTGTTTTGTGAATTTTGCTGTAAGAGGTTTAGAAAATCGCATATTCACAAATAGTTTTGACGTCTTAAAGGTATGAAAAAATTACAATTGATTGCTGTGAAAGTCATCAAAAAAAATATTAATTACTTTTTACCACCTTAAAAAAATAATTAGTAACGGTAAAATTTTATAGAAAATATCAAAAAATAGTTTTTAATTTCGGCTTCTTAAAACACTCGTTCATAAAATTAAAACAACAGTAGGTAATAAATTTCAGTAAAAAATCAATACATTACCTTAAAAAAAACACCCAAAAATTAAAAGTTTATTTTGAATTTTTTAAAAATATATAATGTTTTAAAACATTATATATTGCCTAAATCCCGAATTTAAATTCTCGACAAAAATAAAAAAGTAGCTCATTCATTCGTAATTCATTTATTCGATCATACTTAACTGAAATGATACATCATGATGTGCATTAAAACTTATGGAAAAGCAGTATTTAAACTGTAAAATCACGAAAATAAGCAAAACCGGCAAAATTTCGTATAGGTAGTGCCTCTTAATATTGTTATAGTGAGGAACCTTTCATTCCGTGATTATACTTAAGTTATACGACTTCAATCTTTAATATCTATACTTCCATACTAATTATATTCATGTGGAAGTAACTCTGCATGTCTGTCTGTTTCTTACGCTTTCCCGGGGAAGGACATACCTACGATGCTTACCCTGAAAAAATCTTTTAAACGTTGTGCTTTTACTAACTTCTATAGAATTCGCTCTAGATTAAACGTAAAGTTTAGCTCCCTTGTGACACAATTTACTGTCTCAGTTGATAAATGACAAGAAGACGTTGAACCACCGCATAGAGCAGTTGGTCGACGAGCGCCGCTCGCTGGAGGAGCGCTGGAAGCGTTCTGCGCAGGCGCTAGAAGAGCGCTACAAGCTGGAGCTGCGCAACCAGCACGACAAGATGGCCGCCGCGCAGCAGGTGCGAAATGGCTGCTTCCATCTCGCCGGAGCGTGCAATACGTTGACATTCCGTCAGTTGAGTTGCTCCAAAAATTACGAAATCACGTGATCAGGATCACGCCGGGTCGTAAAAGCCGCGTTCGTGACATTTTGGCGCAGCTCAATTTTGACAACGTCATCGTTGCAGCGTTTTTTCTTTTTCAACGCTGTTGATCTGCAATCTGCAACACGTCAAGTGGCGCCCTTGTTACTTTTATAGTGATCGGTTTTTTGTTGTACAAATAAATACACAATTTATAGAGAGTACCTGGGTGAATCAACTTTTAAAGTCCTCCTTTTCTACACGCTAATAAAAACTTACTAAAATATGTGAGATTGATAATGGTTTACACATGTTAAAATTAGATAATCAGATTTTCGGATTTCACTATTCATAATCATAAACCAATTCTATAATTTTGTAAAAACATGGTAACGCAGTGGAAAATTCACGTTTTTCATACAAAACCTGGGGACAACGTCGTCCCCTGCGTTACCTGATATATTTGTGTAAATCATCAAAAAAAATCAAAAAAAATGCATTCTACCAAATTAAGGTGACATAGTGAGACATGTCGAAAATTGGGGAGTACCTTAAAAGTTGATTCACCCACCTACGACGTAACTTAACAACATTTGAACTATGAGTGAGCAAGTTGACTACACGAAGGTTAAAGGTCATGAAACTGTTTCATGTATGCTATACATTATGTATTCATAAGTACAACAGAAACCCGATCTTAAATTTCAAGATAATACTTTAGGGTATAAGAAAATACAATAAATGTAATGAGAGCGCCACTGGACGCTGGACCCCCTTTTAAAGTTACTGCACTACATCCTTCCGCCACTTAAAATATGTGTTAGTTGACATGAACGTTGTGGAGTAAGATCCCAGGGACCCCAGACGTAACTTATTTTCTAAAAGACAAAAAGTGAGGATTAGAATAGTTTTCCTATGTACTTTGAACGCATGCGTTGCTAAATTGGGTTAACAGGTGAGAAACATTATTTAAAATCGAACTCTTTTCACTTAAATAAAATGGCTCATTTTTATATATCGTCACTACTCTGAAAAAACCTCGTATCTCATATTTTGTGATGTACGATTTTAAACGTATTTCTCTTCGTGGTTAAGTTTATAATCGTATATCACGAAATATGAGATACGAGTAGTGACGATATGTTTTGTAGAATGTTATTATAAAATATCTCAGCACTGCCAGAAACTTCCCTTCAGCCAAAACTTCCGCCAAACACTTTAAGCACCCATTTTTTTTGATCTTTACCTGTTTTGTAACGCTTGATTTTTAGTTCCAAAACCATCAGCGATTCGATACCCAAATCGTAAGGGCTAACCTCCCCCCAGACAGAAAAATAATTAATTCTCCACGTGTGCAATGCAGTGCAATCAACGTCTAAAGTAGATGCACACTTTTGGACCTTGTCGCTTTACAGTCACGTAAGCAAGGGTTCTTTTTAGGGTTCCGTAGTCAAACAAGGAACCCTCATAGTTTCGCCATGTCCGTCCGTCCGTCCGTCCGCAGCCTCGCTAAGAGACTCTTAGTATTTATTTATTTATTTATTTAATCTTTATTGCACAAAAAAGAATACACTTAATATGCAAAAGGCGAACTTAATGCCGTAAGGCATTCTCTACCAGTTGAGTACTAGAAAGCTGTAATTTGGCATGAATATGCAAATTAGTCACGCTAACAAAGTGGTAGAATAAAATCTTGTTTTTTTTTTACTTTACTTCCCCTACACGTATTACGGGGATGTATTTTATTTTCTCGTCTACCCCATAGTGTAAGGTATCGTTGGATAGGTCTTTCAAAAATATTGTGGGTTTGTGAAAACAATTTTCAATCAAGGAATCCGTTTAGGAAATATTAAGCTTTATAGCGCTAATTTTTGTTAGGCTGGCTTACAAATACTAAAAATCTGTATTTTTTTTAAATGAAAGCACATAACGAATTTACAAGGAAAACTGTCACGACTAAGTAGACATCATTGGTTTTTGAGATACAGGTGATTAAAGTGTTTATACCTGCTAAAATGAACTAAGCCTGCACCAAATGACTTTAAATAGAAAGTTAGTTATTACTTGTTGATTTTTATGTTTGTAGTACTTAACGGCTTCGGAACCCTACACTGAGCATGATCCGACAAGCTCTTGCCCGGTTTTTCCTGTTAGCTTGAACACGAGCCTCCTTTCAGATCGCAAGACAACGTTGGGTGAGACAAAAGGCAGAAAAAATCAAGGTAAATTATTTACTTAACATATTTATTTTTGCTTCCGTAAAAAAGCTTTGATGTGCGTTACCTTATAATACGATTCACAGGAACTAACAGTAAAAGGCCTAGAAGGCGAGCTGAGAGAGATGGCCGAGCGGCAACAGAAAGAGATAGCAGATCTGAAGATGTACCACGCCGAACAGTCAGGGAGACAGCAGGCCAAGCACGCCCAGGAGTTGGTGGAACTGCGAAGGTCGTTGGAGGATGAAAAGGAGTCTGCGTTGGTGAAGGAGAGGCAACTTGCTAGCTCTCGGTATGGTCTCTGTGATTAATAGCTTTTAGGGAGAGAGTACTGTTCCGATTATATCGATATTATCGGACTATTACTCCATAAAGTATCACGGGACAATGTCGCACAAATTGACCTAGTCCCAAACTAAGCTCTAGGCTTGTACTACTGGGTACTAGACAACGATAAACATAGATAGCGAAATAAATACTTAAATACATAGAAAACATCCAAGACTCAGGAACAAATACTCGTGCTCATCACACAAATATCTGCCCTTACCGGGATTTGAACCGCTGGCTTCGGAGGCAGGGTCATTCCCAACTGGCGTATTTTTATTTCATACAAAGCTAATTTCTATAAGGATGTCCGGTTTTTTTTTACCTAAATGTCCGGTTAAACTGGTTAGTCCGTCCGGCATTTCGGTTTTTGTATCCTTTCAATGCTTTATATATTTGTATCAAAACGGTATTCCAGACTCGAGAAGCAAATCCTTGAGTTGGAGTTGACCTACCAGGAGCAGAGAACTAGACTTATAGCAGAGATGCGAGCCGAAAACGAGAGGGTAGCCAGCGGGCTGAGCGAGCGAGAGAAGGCGCAGCGGGAGAGCTTTGGTGAGAGCGAGCCGATGATATTGACCATAGAGATTCTACTGGAAGTAGGACAGGGCAGGCTCTTAATAATACTGTTTAATATTTTGATAGGCCTAAATTTATAAAGGAGAGTTTAAATTAAATAGCACCTTTTTTGTTATTTATTTGCAGAAAAATGGAAGGAAGACCAAGAGAAGTTGATAGAAGAAAAAAGGATTGAAATGGAAAAGGAGGTTGCTAAAGAGAGGGAGAAACTATTGGTAAGGTTTACGTACAATATCATACAAAGTTAACGTTCATTATAAGAGGCTTCCCTCTTGTTGTCGTCACAATAATTATAATCAAACATTAATATGAACTCACTTTCTTGTATTAAAACTTTGAACATATCTCAGAACTGAAAAAATGTAAACGTATACGGGTGAATTGCAAAAATATTGTACATAGTTAAGGACGTAATTGATGTCAATGTTTAATTGGAACAAATTATTTTTCTTTTGTGTAACGAAGATTAACCATACGATTGTTTCACTAATTTTCGTTACACAAAGGAAAAATAATTTGTTTCAATTAAACTTTGACAATAATTAGGTCCTTAACTATGAATAATGTTTTTGCAATTCACCCATACCCTTCTAAAGTTTAGTAAATACATATTGATAGGTACCTTTATAAATACTGTTTTTTATGTATTGTTTGTAATTCTAATACAACCGTATTACTCTTGCATATAATTTGAAATGTAGATACCAAAATCCTTTCTTTTTAGGAACAAATGAAACTAGACCGAGAAGAATTAGAACAAGAATTCGAGCAACATAAGCGAGAGTTCGAAGCCGAACAACTAGCCATAATGAAGAAGAAAGGGATGGAGATAGCGGCACAGCACAGACAAGAGAGGGACAGAGAGATAGAACGAGCCATAGAGAGCATGGACGCCGAGGCGCAAGCAGGACGGAAGGAGTTGCAGGACGCTATGAGGTGAGTCTGATGAGGAAAGAGATGGAGACAGGGTTACGGTGAAGACAAGAGAAGGATAAAAAGATAGGATGAGCCACAAACTGCATGCTGATGCCCCGCATCATTATGAAAGAAACATAGACAGCAACGCAGCATAGGTTAGACAAGGACAGAAACAATGTGCCATAGAGAGCTTGGAAGCTGAGGTGGAACCCGTCGTTTCCTTTTTTTTTGTTGATTATAATGTCTTTGTTTACGTTATTTTTGATATCGCTGGAACCGTAAACTTTTCATAATTACAAATAGATATCTAACGCGTAAATAACTCACTCTAGGTTGGGTTAGGTTTTATTTAAAAAGCCTAAAAAAGTAACAGTTTCTTAAGATTCGTTTCTAGCCTAGTTTGTAGTGACCCTGTCTTCGAAGCTAGGGGTCCCGGTAAGGGCAGATATTTGTGTGATGAGCACGAGTATTTGTTTCTGAGTCTTGGATGTTGTCTATGTATTTAAGTATTTATTTCGCTATCTAAGTATGTTTATCGTTGTCTAGTACCTAGTAGTACAAGCCTAGAGCTTAGTTTGGGACTAGGTCAATTTGTGTGACATTGTCCCGTGATATTTATTTATTTAATTGTATTTATTACGACTATAAATTATTACGGAAGACAATGTAGACCCAAGCTGAGTTCCAAGGACGCTACCGAACGGATGGAAAAAAATTAATTTTTAGTTTAACTCATGCAAAGTTTAATATTACAAACTCTGGCCCTCACAGTCTTTTACCAAACTGTTAATTGCCCGTTCCAATTTCCTTCCAGGAGAAATAAAGAGCAGTACGAAATGGAGCTGCGAGAGCTAGCGGAGACCGAGCAGGCGACTCTACGGCGCTACCAGGAGGCGCAGGCGCGCATCCGGCAGACCGAGGACCGCTGTAAGTACGCGCGGTGAAGGGAACCAGGGCTCTTTGAATAATGGTCTGCCAAGCATATTGTTACGTACGTGGGGGTAGGTAACTGATAGAAATGCACGACCACACCATTAATTAAGAGTTAGACTTTATTAACACACTCACTTAATCGTTACAAACAATTATCGCACGATAAACTTAGACGATCGCTTGACTTAATCGTTCGCACTGTTCGCTCTACAAGTAAGGAATGAATCGCCGCACGCGCGCCTCGCCTTTTATACTCCCAATCGCCGAATGTTCAAGAATGCCTTGTCGACTGATCGATGGACCTTGACCCGCCGGGGACGTTCGATAATGGAAGGTTCTACTCATTGCGGCCTCGTATTACAATAGCGACGGCCTTGGCTTTGAACTCGATTGAACTCGTTAACAATAGGCATGTCCTTGAGCCTGCGCGTCGATTCTAATCTACCTAACCATACCTACTCGTAACAATATATTGCTTTTGACATGTTGCATTGATTGTCAACGTTACTATAGCTCTTATTTACTTGACAGTAATGGCGGCCGAGTTATAAACCATACGATAACGTGTCAAAAGCAATGTGGTTCTATTGAGTAGAATAGAGTTCCAGGATTGATAGTAAGAGATGGTGTGTAAATAAATTACTTTTCTCTGCAGCTGGCTGTACAGTCAAGGGCATTCATATCTATGCAGCCATCGCGTCAAATATATGTATACGTAGACCTTATTGCTAGTGGCATGAAGGTGTATTAATATGTTTGACGTTTTGGGAACGTATATTTTTTTTTTATGCCCTTGACTGTACAAGTACAGGAGGCGCTTTTCTTACAAAACCAGTGTTATGTTAGAACGTGCGTTCTCTGTGTTTCTCTTTCTGGTGCATTAATCACAAACCGTTTTTTTTAAATAACTATATAAATCTACTGGGTGATTTTGGGATCATGATGCGGAATGGCCAAAAGTGAATAAGATGGTCATACTGAACAACTTTTCCGATGGGACCAACCACGAAATGGCAAAAAAAAACACCTGTTCCATACATTAACGGCGAATTAATTGAGAGTTAGTGTATGGAACAGCTGGTTTTTTTGGCGATTTCGTGGTTGGTCCCATCGGAAAGGTTGTTCAGTATGACCATCTTATTCACTTTTGGCCATTCCGGATCATTACCCCAAAATCACCCAGTAGATATACTCCCAACTCTTAAGTATTTTTCGAGTGAAGCGATAACTGCATAAAACGAAACGCAATTTTGCTTTGATACGCGCCTCTCGCGGCGTTTATTGTAGGTAACTAACGACTGCTGTTTTAAATTCTGGGAACTTAGTGAAAAAGGATATAAGTCGACTTAACTTAGTAATAAAAAAGGTTACTTATATACATAAAAGTCTAGTATACTACTTGACTTAAACCCTTTTTCACTTGATCTTCAGAATACTTATACCCTTTTTCACTAGGACCTCAGAATTTGTCAACTGTGTTAATGTACTTACGATCTTAAATTAAACTAGATGTCGCTTTAGTTTTATAAGTAAGGTGCATTTTGCTCCTTATTAAATTTGTTAGTTACGCAGTACTGCAGTATGACCGACGCAATAACTCTTCAACGGCCCAACAAATTTTAATCAAACTTAGCTGATTCTTGATCATGCAATAAATATATTTTCATTTTTGATGTTTGGTTTTTTAACTATTAACTTGATTAGGTACTTTATAAAATGTAATATTTAAGGTGCGGAGTTGGAAATTACAATCACGCAACTGGAAACTAGAAACAAACTTCTAATAGAGGTAAGAACGCCCGCTTATATTGTTTAATATCGTGTTTTTATTAGGATTACATAGTTGTAAGTTTAAAGTATTAAGCATGGCAAAAATGGTTTTAAAGTGCATTTCCACGACGAGACGAGGCGATGCGAGAATTTTCATTTGTATTAAAACACCCATTTCTACTGCAGATGAGCGATGTGATACAAATTTCAATTCTCACTTCGCTGGTGTTTCCTAGGAGTTGCTCGCGACTCCGTCTGCGTAAAAGTTGTTTATCGCTGCTCGAGGCAAAAAAGTCCCCTATAGGCCCTTCCTCGGGGATTAATTTTATCGAAATCGGTTTAGTGGTTTAGCCGCGAAAGCGTAACAAACAGACAGACGTCGTTACTTTGACGTTTATAATATTAGTATGCAGGTGGCAATCACCACATGCAGCAATTTTTGGATCATGTTGCCCAGCTTGCTGCATGTAAGGGAGGCCTAATGTGCCTCGTAAAGCATCATCAGCAAAGCCCGGCTTGACGGGAGGAAATTTGTACTGACGTCTCAATAGTGCGAGGACACATTTATAAATCAATGTCGATAAAAAAGTATCGTGCACTCTACCACCGTTATCATCGTGTCATTCCAAAATATTATAATTGTAAATAAAATAAAAATGAACTGTTGCATCTTTAAATATTTTATATAATTTTCGTAACTTACAACTAACATTTTTTCAAAATTTTCCTATTTTAAACATATTCGCCTTGATGATAATATCCAACCAGAGGGCTTATTGTTTAACGCACTCGCAATCACGATCGTTTTCATTTTGAAAATCGAACGCTCGTCTGCATACAATATGAAAACAATTGCTCCACTTTGAAGCCGGTAGCGATTGCGAGTGCGTTAGACAATAGCCCCTCTGGGTCCAAGGGATGTTGCAAGTCAATTAATTATAGTTTAATAAACGTCTTCAAGTTTTTTTTTTATATATATACGGCTACTGTCCAGTGAGACAATTCTGCCAGTGTCAAGGTTTGGAAGTTACAAATGATCGGTGAAAAATAAACGTCTTAATGTAATTTCAAAGATTCACAAGAGTTGAGTCAATGTCTGATAATGGTTGTTTATAAATGCGATACGCGTAAATGAAAGAGGTTTGCAAGTAATAGGAGAAATACCTACATATCGCACTTTTAGAATTATAGTGACCTAATTCAAACATTTTCAACTTTCGATTTTGAGTCATAAATTTAGTACTATAGAGACCTAAGCCGAAATTTAAAATATGTGGATTAGGTCACAATATTTCTAAAGATGCGATATGCATAGTTGACGCTCTTATTTTATAAATACGATCATTCAAAAGTCGCTTCATATGGATGTCGATAGATGTGTCGATATTTATTTAAGATGGCGGCGAGCGTCCAGTGGCGCCCTCATTACCTTTATCGTGTTTTCTAATAAACAAAAGTATTATCTTAAAATCTAAGAGCGCTTTACTGTTGTACAAATGAATACGCAATATATTAGTGTAGTCAACTTAACGGGATCCTATTATTTCATAAACAATGTTTCACAAATTATTCATTTCACAAACATATCATTTGAAATATTTGTAGTTATAGAAATAAAGCGGGTTGGCAAATGAATAGGTTGCGAAACGATGCATTTGTCAAAGATTTGGCGGCGAAAAGGCAGAGAACCCAACGAAACAGAAAAAGGTGGCCACGGTTTTCCGTTAAGTTGCTCACTCATAGTTGAATTGCTGCTAAGTTAATGGGATCCTATCTAATCATAACCAATGTTTCACAAATGATTCAATTCACAAACATAACATTTGACAACCCGCGTTCTTTTCCGAACCTGTAAATAATTCTGGATTTACTTCAGGACCATCGTGTAGAAGCCTATAGGTTAGGTTAGGTTTTTTTTATTAAAAATCGTGAAATATTTGTAGTTATAGGTTGCGAAACGATTCATTTGTCAAAGATTTGTCGGCGAAAAGGCAGAGAGCCCAACTAAACGGAAAAAGGCCAATGTTTTCCGTTAAGTTGCTCACTCTTAGTTGAATTGTTGTTATGTCATAGTCTCTATAAATTGTGTATTGATTTGTACAACAGTAAAGCGCTCTGAGATTTTAAGATAATATTTTATTAGAAAACACGATAAAAGTAATATAAAAGCAGCTATCTGTTATAGGAATCGTATTGTAAAAGAAACCTTATGTGTAATCGTGCAGAGTTGAGTATGCTTCAACTATCATAGTGCCAATAGCCGCCTTCTTTGGTATGACGACAGTAAAGCACTAACCGGGGTCTGATCATCAGTATTCTGATCACTCTGGCTTTTATTAGAAAACCAGTCAGCTGGAGCGATCAGCGGAGCAGATCCAGGCGGACTGCGAGGAGGCGTGGCGGCAGCAGGTGGACGCGCTGCGCAAGGAGGCCGACGAGCTCCGGAAGACGCACGACGAACAGATGCACCAGCTGTACGCCAAGTAGGTTCACTTCACCCACTGTCGTTGATGGGTGTGACATTTTATATTTCCCTTGATTTGCTCTGAATCGAAAAGGGAAAGACATAAGAAAAAAAAGTAAACTGGTAAAACGGAGAAAGATCTGTGGCAAACGTCAATGAATTTTATTTGACTAAATCTAAGTATACAACGTGTTACAAAATAGAATAGAATATAGAATAGAATAATCGCTTTATTTCAGACTAAAGTCCATAAAAGTGTTAGTAAACATTGTATCTTAAGTAACTACGAGTTAGTAAAATACAGACAACTTAAAATTATAACTAAAACTAACAAAACATCCAAACAATCAGACGTGCAAGGACGTCCACCTTGCCATCATCGGGCTGTCCCAGCGATACGCAAACACGCCCAGGATGCGGTTGGGGCTGGCACGCAGGCGAGTCAGTAACGACGCGCACCTCTTCCTCATGACTGCCGCAAAGCCGTCGGTGCGCGCCTCGGCAAACATGCCCGACGCACTGCAGCGCCGCGGCAGCCCCAGCAGCACCCGGAACGCGTTGTTGTATTGCACGCGAAGCTCGTTGTACGCCCTCTGTGTAAAGTTCACCCACAGGCTGCACGAGTAAAAGGAGACGCAAAAAGCTTTAAAAAGCGTGATTTTTACATCCCTAGTACAACGAGCGAACCTGCGCGCCAGCATATTACACCGAACGGCCAACGATCTCCGCTCACGCTCGATGTCCGCCCCGTCACTCAAGTTATCGGTAACCCAGTGACCCAGGTACTTAAATTTCGAGACAGTTCTTAGTAGAACTCCGGAGAGTGTGACAGGTGACACAGAATAAGTCTTATTGCCTGCCTTAAAAACCATTAACTCGCTTTTCTCAACATTGTACCTGAGTCCATGGGTCGCCGCGTAACTTTCACAGATTCGCAAGAGTCGCTTAAGAGCACCTATCGAAGGGCTCAGCAGCACCATGTCGTCTGCGTAGCTGATGTTATTCACGCATACACGGTCTATATGGCATCCTATCTTGGTGCTGCTAAGCTCCTCGATAAGCCCATTTATATATAAATTGAAGAGCCGCGGCGAGGTCAAACCTCCTTGCCTCACCCCGCACTCCAACCCATACTCATCTGACAGGGAACCCGCCCATCTTACATTGTTTTTTTGCCTATCATACCAGTACCTAAGGAGCGATGTTATTTCCCCAGGTAAGGTTGTCTTCTGCTCAACTTTGCTCCATAGAACATCGTACGACACTAAATCGAATGCTTTCGACAGGTCAAGAAAGCACGCGAAGACTGGTGTTCTTCCAGATGTGTAGTATTGGACAGTGCGCTTGAGGCACAGGATAGCACTTTCAGTAGACAAACCCGGCCGAAAACCAAACTGCGCGTCACTCAGACTAAAGTGCCTATCCAAATGGCCATCCAGCACACTGTCCAACACCTTGGCTACGATAGTTGCTAAGGATATTGGCCTGTAATTCGCCACGTCAGAGGAATCTCCTGTCCTATTTTTCATAACCGGAACAACAATTGTACGCATGAGGTCATCGGGTAAGTAAGAGTGAGCCAAACAAAGGGTGAAAAACATTGCAAGCACCCTGGGCAGGTGAACACCGGCATGCTGCAGATGTTCGACGCTGAGACCATCGTGCCCCGGAGATTTGCCTCGCACCATTTTCATAATAACAGCAGCGACTTGTGCCGCAGTAATGAGGACAGTCCTCTCCGGCGCATTGGTCCCAGCGTGGAACCTCTGCAAAGACGGTCCCAGAGGCGACTCCACCCTAAAGTGGCGCTGGAAGAGGTTTGCTATGTCCTTTGGGTCATGAACCCCCGAGACACTCGCTGGAAGGCCAGACTTGTGGTTAAATTTGTTCACTGTTTTCCAGAACTGTCCAAAGCTTTTGTTGGAATGGTGTTGCGCAATTATGTCATTTATTATTTGCAATTCGTTGTTTTGACACCATTTCAATTTAACCTTGAACACCTTTCTAGACTGATACATGTCATCATAAATACCTCCAGATGATGGTTTACCATTAAGGATCCAGTTCTGAAAACACTGCCTAGCCCTACTGTGGGCCTCACGTACATACTTATTCCACCCTGTCAGATGTTTTTTCTTTTTATTTAATATTTTAACCGTGCTACTTCTAACCGCTGCCTCGGTTAAAATACATATAATATTCTTATACATATCTCTCAAGTGCTCTTTATGATTATTATTATTACAAAGCTTATTACCACAATTACGAAAATCTGCTGGGAAGTCTACATGTTTTAATTTCGAGTTACAGATGTCCCGATACAATTCGATCTGACCTGAGTCACGCTCTCCCCAAATTGCTAAGTTTTTTCTTTCTGGCTTCAAAATTTTAGGTTTAATTAAGTTAATATTACAATGCAACAAAACAGGAAAGTGGTCTGACCAGTAGGTGTCATATAAAACTGTCGCACTCGTTATCGTTTGCCGCGCCGCAGTGGTCACGACGCAGTGGTCAAGCCACCGCCTGCACCCGTGCGCGTCACTCACAAATGTGTAAGAATAATCCGTAAAAAAGAAATTACGAAAGTAGTGTCAACCCTAGTATACCGTATACCTAAGATACTGAACTGACGTTATTTAGTAAGGGTTGACACTACTTTTGTAACTGCTTTTTTATGGATTATTTTGTAACACGTTGTAGATTAGATAATCTCTTTTACCGGTAGAACGAGGAACAGCTAAAACGCGTTGTTGCTTTTAAAAGTTAAATTTTATACAAATTATTCTTATTACTTGGGTTAATCAACTATTCTTTGTGCACTATTTTTTTCAAGGTAAGACTTTTTAGCATAATTAAAGAAACAATAAATAGATTTTATTTAAAATGTTGCGTGTTTTTACTACACAGATAAACAGTGAACTCTATGACCCGGTAGATATTTTTCTAAACAACTAGCAGGTACGCCAGCGGCTTCGCCCCACTGCAAATTTCTGACTTTCCCGGTGGATTTTTCAATATTTTTCTTCCATAAGAACCTTCAATAAAAGAAGAATCAGCGAAATCGGTTCAGTTGCTCTCGAGATTTGCGCTTGACAACACATTCAGCGATCTATTTTTATTATATAGATTAAAATGTCTTCTTTCACTGGTAACTTTAAACTTAGTGGACCAACATTGTCCCCAGTTTTGTATGAAAATGTTATTCTGATTTGGATAGCTTATTTTTACTTGAACTGACAATGAACCTATTAATTAAAAAATAACGTTTACACCGGGCTTTGGTTTAACAGTGTTGTATAATTAAGACACTTCAATTTTTACAACCTTAAAATATAAAATGAAACAGTACCTACTAAATATCCAACTGGCTAACACTTAGCAAACGTCCTGTGCTTATAAAATTTGCTTGATTTTGTCGTAAATATTAGTATTGCTTTTTAAAAATAATATAATCTTACATAGATACATACACACAAACACACACACACACACACACACACACACACACACACACACACACACACACACACACACACACACACACACACACACAACCAATAATTTTAAGTCAGAAATGTTTTTTGTCAATAATTTTAGTTTAAGCATAGCATTACTTTAAATAAATAGTAGTGAGACGGACTGGCCCTGAAAATCAGCGTCAAGGCTAGTAAGCCTGGACACCTTGCTGAGTGGCAACCATTTCGGTGTTACTTTTAGAAGATTAAGTACCTACTCTAAGTTCGTATTACTCTTTTTTTGATATGTTTTGTTGTTGTTTTTGTTCATTTTATTTTAACACCGAATAAACCATTTCTTTCTTTCTTTCTTAATTTAATTTAATTTTTATTTTTTATTATTTTTCCTCTGCGTTTCAATTACCACTATGAATTTATTTATAAATATATCTTGTTTTTAGAGTAAAAGTAGCCGTGGCCCGAAAGGACGCCGCCATACAGGCTCTCACGCGCGAATCGGCCAAGTACCAGGAGAAAATAACCATGCTGGAGCAAAAGTTGCAGCAGCAAAGAAAGGATTTCCTCAAGCAAAAGTGAACCCGTACCTGAACAGAAACTGGTCTTGTGTTGTAGCCAACATAGTCTTTGATAGCATTAACCCCCATATGGGGTTAGTTTGAGAGTGCCTTGAGTTTAGAATAGTTTTGAACTGTGAAGCGTGACTTCGATTTCGTAGTGATATGAAGCTTTGAGTGGAATTACGATTAATGTTACGAAGTTTAGAGTAGATTATTGTTTCGCCCGAGAAGTCCCATCGCGACCGGGGCGACAGATTTTGACGGGGATGAGGCAACTATCGTCGGTGATACAGCTAAACCGCGTAAGTCACAAATTTAATAATGAGCAATATGCACCTTACTTATTAAGTCAGTAAGGTGCAGTTTGCTCCTTCGAGACCATGCTCCATTCGTATATGTATTTAATTTGAAGTAAACAAACAAAACTATAGTTCGTCAGCCAATAGAAGCAGCAAGCAAACGTAGTTCGACAAAAAAGTTTTGATTCTGGGTTTACTAACATTACTTAGTGGTTCCCATACCATGGACCATTTTGAGACCATAGACCATTTTGATTGTTTGTTTACATACATACATAAAATCACGCCTTCATTCCCAGAGTGGGGTAGGCAGAGCTACAGAAATTCCAACAACCCCAAAAAGACTTGTATGAATTCTGTAACCACATTTTGCACAATCAGGCCAAGAAGTTTACTAGTGTATTAGTGACAGGTTGCAAGCCCATCGCCTAACAGTACTACAAGCCTTTATTCCCTTAGTCGCCTCATATCCACGGGAAGACATGGAGTGGCACTATTCTAACCCGGCAACCACACGGACTATAACTTAAATAAACTTAATAGTATTCTTTACCTGCAAAGCTAAAAACACATAAGTTGCGGTGAAAAGTACAAGTGGCTGCTTTTGGACCGCAAAAATCCTTAAGAAATCATGTTTAATACATTCATACATAGCACATTAGCTTTTAATATTTCCAATTATTGAAACTTTAATTCGAAATTTCCTTAGAACCCTACCACAGACTGCTCCAAAGGCTCTCGCGGACCACCCATGGTTGGGAACCACTTTACATTTATTTAATTACCTAAACAAATGAATATTGGCGTTAGCTGCATAAGGAATTTCGCTAACATCTGTCCCCACGGGTCTCTCGCGCAAGAACTCTTCGTATTATACTATTGTATGCTTCGCTAATAATCTAGTTAAGTCTTGTTGTCCCAAGTAAATCTAACGCTCCTATCGCAACGCTCATCGTCACACATTTTTGTCTCAAGCCAAAATAGGACAGTATCGCGCAAAGAGGAATGCTTAAACTCGGATATACATACTCTCTGCAACCTTGTGACCTAATGTGAATCTTGTCACCTTACAATAAAACTCACTGGTTAGTGGTCAGTTAAATGTGCTTCTGGTACGACAGGGTCCGAACCTTTATTTTTAATTCAAAATTTGTATATTACCTGGATTATGAATTATAATTTCAGAAGTTAAATTCGTAATTGTTAACATCCGCTCAAATATTATATGGAACTAATATTATATGGACGACACGGTCGCCTAGTTTGGAGTGACCCTGCCTCCGAAGCCAGCGGTCCTGGGTTCAAATCCCGTTAAGAGCAGATATTTGTGTGATGAGCGCGAATATTTGTTCCTGAGTCTTGGATGTTTTCTATGTATTTAAGTATTTATTTCTCTATCTAAGTATGTTTATCGTTGTCTAGTACCCATAGTACAAGCCTAGAGCTTAGTTTGGGACTAGGTCAATTTGTGTGAGATTGTCCCCTGATATTTATTTATTTATTTATTAACTTTGAACTGTTGTACTTTAAACTTCATAATTTGACGATTATATTTTGCCATCTTTTAACTGTCAGGGGGCCCAAGATGGTCGTGTTTATCGACGTGGATAAACGTGGATAACACATCTGTCACTTTCTGACCAGTACGTCAGTGCGATAGTGACGAAAGCTTTATCCACGTTTATCCACATCGATGAACACGACCATCTTAAGCCCCCAGGTATGTCCTAGTTCGCGAGATAAAGTTAGCCCTATTTCTTCTGTAATGTTAATAAAATGTACCCATCAGTCAAATATTGAGTGTCAATCTACGGGTTTAAAGAACTAAATATATCTATGGATGCGCCCTTAATTAATGATTTAATTTAGTTATTACTATGTTATGATTATTCCTTTCGAATCAGTGCTATAGTTAATTTATTGCAGTTTTAATTAGGTTTTTTTTACTTGAGCTACCTTACGTGTAAACATGCCAATTTAATATTATAACGTAAATAAATATGGTTTGTTTCATTTAATCGTTTCCCTTGCACGATAATTGAAAGTCTTGTAAAAATCAAAACATTCTATAATATTATTTAAAATTGTATAAAAACAAATACCAACAGGTAAATGCTTAAAGCTTTCATAAACAAACGAATACCCAACAGGTAAAGTAAAGCTATTTTTCTTATTCTAAGTATATTTTGTATCACCAAGGTCTCCACATTTCTGAACTAGAAGTGCCTTGAGCAGGCGACTTGGAACTGGTGTCTGCTTCCTTCTGCTCTCTCTCTTTGTTAATCGTACTGGATTGAGCCAATGACTCTGCCGTATGCGTTATAACCGAGCTTAACACTTCTCTCGACGGAAGAATTGGCGGTATTTCCACTGTGCTCAGTATACTTTGAGGTAAGGTTAGCCTTACAGGATATGTCGGGGGTCTAGGGACTGAAATCCGCTTCTCTGGCGTCGTCATGTCATAGACAATATTCTCGTTTACTCTTTCCAAAGCGCCTGTCCTCTCTGGATCTAGTCTTAAAACTTTTAACGCTGGACCTGCCATTTCAGATGCCCTTTTAAGTTTATGTCTTAAAGAATAATCCACCGCTCTTTTCGGCGACGCGTCAATACCTATCTTATAGTTCTCCACGTCTATAACTATTGACAACGGCTCCATATATTTCTTGTTTCTCATCGCCTCCTGCTTTAAAGTTTCTGGGGATATCGTCGTTGAGGATACTGTAGGCTTTTGCGTTTCTGGGCTAGAGTCTTGGTCGGACGCTGACCGGCTTGGTGGGGTTGGGAAAGGGAAGTTCTGGATAGGTCGTGGTGGAGTCTCTAGTTCTGTTGAGGAATCGCACGCTGAGTCGCATGATAGAGGGCTTAGAGGTGGGCTGGTTGGCCTAGTGGCTTTGACACAGTGAAACGCGCTGGGTCTTTCGCCGTCTAGTCTTAAAGGGTCGGGGATGAGGTAGCTTTTTTCTTTTGGTTTGTGTAGCCGTTCTATTCCGTTAATGCAGGTGTTTAAATGGTTGCCCAGGCGGTGTCTTAGCCCTGTGGGTACGCTGGCGAGTCGTGACAGGTATCTGCGGACTTCGACGGCGCAGTCCCCGAAGCCGGAGCGGAACCGGTGCAGCACGGCCGGGTCGGCGGCGATGGCTGCCGCGAGCTGTTGTCGCTGCAGGGTTTGGAGGTGCTTCACGGTCAGCTCTAGGATATCGGCTTTCTCGAGCTTCGAGTGGCGCGCTGGCTGGAAAGAAAGGTTCATATTGATGAATTGTGTTCGATTGAAAAACAATTCGATGTATTTTCTTGGTAAGTTATGTACCTATGTTGTTTTTTTTTATAACTCTAAAAGTACACATTGATGATTACGAATCGTTTATAAGGTAAGTATACGTTGAAACCCCTTTTTGCATTTTCACAATAAACTTTTAATTTTGAACTAACATACTACACTACATAAATGTCTAGTATAACGTATCATTATTTTTGTGGCTGACTGTACTTCCGAAACTATTCAAAACAACGATGAAATCTTTGCTAAACTTGCCTTAGGGTAGGACTTTAAGTGTACAGGCTTTGTTTTTTATATTTTATTCTCCCTTCGTTCTAAATGGCCCGTTTGGTAGCCGTCAACTCGGTATAAAATATGAGTTTGAGACATGTTTGAGGTTATATTTTCTACTGCGTTGACAGCTGTCAAATTTGGTCTTTTAGAACGACGCGAGTATAGTAAATATTCACCAACTCACGTCTTTGTCGGGGTCCATGAGCAGATCCTTGAGCTCGTTGAGGCAGTTGTTGATACGCGCGCGGCGCTTCTTCTCCATTATCGGCTTGTTTGTCTGAAATATGCAGAAATATATGAAATAACCTGTTTTCGTAGAATCAATTTGGATCTGAGAAAAAGAAAGAGGTTGGAAAAATCTTATTAGTGTCGCACTCACTACTTCTTGCCGGCTGGTGATGAAATTGACATAGTTATTGGTCAGATGACTGAACTGCAGTGAGATATCAAAAAGATATACCTATAGAGAATTAAACTTGATAGGATTGGATCTATTGATTATTGTGCTGTATCGAAACACACGAGTGGAAGAGATGACGGATTAGGAACTAAATGGAACATTGCATCTAAACGGGAGCCTGCCGTTTGGCTAAATATTTTTTCGTCAAATGTATAATTTCCCAAAATCACCATTTGGGGAAACGCTATTTCTTCCGAAACTAAATATTTCAGGATTTATTTCAGGACCATCATGTAAAACTCTATAGGTTAGGTGAGGTTAGTTTTATAAAAATCCTGAAATATTTACAGTTTTGGAAAAAAGCGTTTGCCCAAATGATGTTTTTGGGAAATGATACATTTGACAAAAAATAATTTGGCGAAACGGCAGAAATCCCATCTAAACCTCGAAAAAAAAAGTTAAAACTATCCTATTACGACCATGACCAATATAATACTAAACCGCAATTTTTTGTTCGCACTTTGAGCTCTATTTAAGAGTATTAAGGCAGCAAACGGAAACGGATGAAAATAAATCAGTTGTACCTGAAAGTGCTTTCAATTGACGCAGTCGCGACCTATTTTGAATTTAATTATTTTGAATTTAACTATTTTGAATTTAATTATTTTGAATTATATGCTAACATTTGTTTTAGCATTTACATTGTACAAAATTTGGTAAGAGTATGTATTTGTATAAAACCTTTTAAATCATGAGAGTAAAATCTAATAAAAAAATTAGGATAGTCTGCTCTCCGAAGTAAATATGTACTGGCATTTCCATTTATTTCATAACTTTAGCGTCATGTTAAATGAGGCAGTGTACATGATACTAAACCACCACAGAAAGGCCATACCTAACTATAAGTGCTGCTCGCGCCTTTCTCCCGATTTGACAGCTGTCAGCTCAGTACAAAATTTGTTTGAGGTTATATTATTGACTGCGTTGACAGCTGTCAAATTGGGCCTCATAGAACGGCACGAGTATAACCTTTCAAACGTAAAAACTACCCGAGGAAAAAGCGCCAGATATGATGTAATGCCAATTTTTTTCGCGATGATCTTTAATCGAACTTAAAATGATCAAAAATATTATCACATTTTTAGCACACCACATTAAAACTGCATTTATTACACCTTTTTTTTTCACAGCACAAAAACATCACCATAATCACCTTTCGCAATTCAGCTTTTGACAGCCCATGTTGTTCACCAAATCCACTCTGGGAGTCATCGTCCTCACTACACGGCATTTTCACTAACCAGTCTTCAAACTAATACGTAATCCCTCTAGTGGGACGTCCCACAACGTCGTAAGGACTACGCTAGTCCACGCCGTAGCGTCTTCACTCTACGACGTCCGAACTTCAAATGACAATGAATGAACCGTGCGTAACATTTAAATTATCCTTCCCGGTTGATCCTGTTATGAATTGAATAAACAAACTGTAGCCGTCTTCCTCTAACTAGGGGCTGGCTATGATGGGAACTGTATGGGAATGCGTTGTTTTCGTGCTGTCTCGCTTTACGGGGGAACCTGTTGGGTGCAGCGCCGGCGGCGAAGTGGATGCGAGTAGCGGTGGTTGTTGGTTCGATTCCCGGAAGTGTTTTGAACACAATTACATAGGTAGTAATACATACATACACACGTAACGACACGCCTTCATTCTTAATGTTTTTGTAGATTATCGTAAAAACAGTTTTAAATTAGGTTAGAGCTACTAATTTTGCTTATTTTTGTATTAATCAAGTACGAGTATTAATTGCTTTGGCTTCACGCCAAAACAATTGATTGCGTATATTCATGTTTACACTTTTTTAATTTATTTCATTGAAATTAGATCCAAAAATGTGTAAATATTATCTTTGTACTTAACTGTAGGTACTACCTAATAAGAAATATTGGTTATGATTATGAATTGTGTTAACACCTTTATTAACCTAGGAAAGTTAAAATAATTAGAAAACATGTTGGTATAGATCTACAAGAAAAAGTTCCCATAACTCTCATAGCTATGATCTTCTAGTCGGTATGATAAGAGTCACTTTATCGGAAAAGAAAAAAATAAAATACTTAAGTAATCTTGAACTAAAAAGTATTCAAAACATTAAAAAAATTGTATAATTTATAAACTAAAAAGTATCCAACATATTTTTATTACAAAACCAAAGTGAAGCTACATCCGCCGCCCCTTATCCTGTACACCATGGGAATGCAGGACCGTTCGCGCATCCATCAAGTCCCGCAATAACCGAACACGGATCCTGCACAAAAAAACTCCACACTTCATCGTCGCACACGCATCCATAAAGTTTCACGTTTCGTCGCACACGCACCTTGATGAATAAAGTCTCTACTTTATGCGCGCGGTCTAGCGTAAAGGGGAGGTCGGTTAGTGAAGTGCGGAGTTTTTTTGCTTCTGCTTGTGTCACGTTGAATTCGGTTTTTCATAGACAGGGGTTGTTCCCACGAAGTGTGGGAATTTGTAAAGGTGCAAGGGGTACTGAGGTGTGGCGGTGCGTGTTTTTTTCATTTGTTTTGGCTTTTGCGATTATGTGTTAGAATTTGCGAGTTGGGAAAATAGGTCAGTCCTTCAGTTTGGTTTTTGGATGGGTTTGTTTTGTTTGCTCGATGTTTGAAGTGTTTAACAAATAATTAAATGATAATTTTGCTATTATCTTGGTCTTTAGAGTAACTTAGTTTTGTAAATATTAGCTCAACAAAATGTTAAGTCAGGAAAGAAAATAGGTAACTTTACTAATTGTTCTAGAAAAAGCTAAGCTTGTTCAATATTAAAAGAATATCTAATCATTAGTTTTAATATTTAAGACAAAAGTTAAATCGATGTATCTTGATTTCATGATTAAAATAAGATATTAAGCTCATATTCAAGAAAATACTGACTTTTAAAAATACTGAAATCTCGATGAAATACAAAACGATATAACGTGGTCATACTGGTCATCAATATGTCGTTTAAAGTCTTCGTTATTTTATTTTAAACCGAGTTCAATTTAAAGAATCAACAATTCCAAAGAGACCACTTCCTGTGTAAAGCGATATCTGTATAGAGACTAATCCTATTTCAATTAAGTAGTCCATCTATCTCACTACCAGGTGAGGATATTGTATGACCTTTACATAATAAATAAATATTTAATTAGACCACGACTTTCTCCCACGGTCCAAGAACAAAACTAAAACTGCTTTAAATAAAAAGTATCAAAGAGAATTCAACCTTATTAATGACGTTAAAAGTCGTCCAGGTAATAATCGAACGCATTTTAAAAGTTGTAGAGTTAATAACAAAGATAAAACAAACGTTGTCAAAAATTAGCCCCTACTTTAACATAAAGCTACAAGATTCAAAATAGCTTAGCGTAATCGAACTCTAGCAGTGAATGTAGCGTGGTTTGGAGTTTACCCGACTGTGACAATTGCGTGAGGGCTAATAAAAGGTCAACTCCATGTTATGTGTCGCGATGTACTCGTCAGTGGGAGCAAAACTGTCGTATGTATTCGAACTGTTAAGGTAAATGCGACTTTATTGATGACGAAGAAGGTTGAATCAACTTTAACAGTGTGATTGTACTTGAGTTTCGTTTTGTCATTGCAGTACAGTAGAGGCTATGCGTGGATATTCCATGATGAGGGTAGAACAGATGGCTTTAATATTATTTTTTAATAGGGAATGCTGATATTCTAATGAAGCTATAAGTTATTCGATGCATTAGCTTATTAATTCTGGTGTTGGTGTTATGTGATAATGGTTTTTCCCATGCACAGCGGTACAACATCCTTATTTGAGGGTTGCAACCGTGTGGTTTCCGGGTTAGAATAGTGCCACTCCATGTCTTCCCGTGGATGTCGTAAGAGGCGACTAAGGGAATAAAGGCTTCTAGTATTGTTAGGCGATGGGCTTGCAACCTGTCACTAATACACTAGTAAACATCTCAGCTTACTTGTGCAAAATGTGGTTACAGAATTATTAACATGTCTTTTTAGAGTTGTTGGTATTTCTGTAGCTCTGCCTACCCCACTCTGGGAATGAAGGCGTGATGTTATGTATGTATGTATGCAACGTAGTGTTATAGAGAGAAAACGGTACACATGTAAGCTTTGAAAATAGCAAAGTAAAATACCTACAGTCGAACAAAATCTTGCTCCGCCACACTAAAGGATCAGTCATGACTTGACGTGATGTTGGTAACAAGCAAACACATAGAGACGTAGAAACGCCACGACCACGACAAAATAAGAGTAATTAGGTAGGTATATTCCCTTTGGACCACAAGTCCAAGTAGGCGATTTCGTGTCACATTTGTTATCTTAAAAACTCACACAGAGTAGGTCCCTTCCCGATGTAAAGTGATCATTGCGTTTCCAAATTAAAAACACGATAAATTACACGACCCATAAACTTAATCTTCACAAAATAACAGAAGTGCTTCCGCACAATCAAAAGCAAAAGTAGGTAAGTCCTAAAAATATGTTTTTCCCATAAATCCTTACAACCTAACAACCGTGTGAACAGGCGTGAACTTTGACTTGATTATAACACTGTACAAGCCAAATGCGACCATATATCAAGAGTTCTTAAAGATCTTCATAGATGCGTTTTAATTTTCTTTAGTTAAACTTTATAAATACATGAAAGTTATCAAAATTCAATCTTAAATCGTTGCAATAGGGACTATTTGAAATGGATTTCACTATAAGTTGTTTGTAACGGGCCACATCCTTCCTGAGATGGGAAGTGATTTATTGAAGAGGAGAAAAAAGGGGAAGGAAAGAGATGGGTGCGCGGTCAGTCGTGTGACTTATGGCTTAGGAAGGGCAGGAACCAGGTGACATTAATAAAAATCTTAAATAAGTTAAGTATTTCTTGTATTTTTGAAGGCGGAATTTCGTTTTACATTTCTTTTATTTCATAGCTTTTAGTGATCATTACAGTATACTGTAATGTGCCACCAAGCAGGCAATGCCGCGGGATAGTCATATGTATATATTTAAACCATTTAAATGTGCTTCGTCATTGTCTCTCAACTATCTTAATCGAGGTATCTTATCGCCACCCTTGAAATAGGTACCGTTGAGGAGTTCCGGTGGCCATCAGTGGGCTTCATCATCAGTTCCATTTCACCAAATGATACTTTTTGAATGCAAATGCTGGACTTGTTACTGAAAATACTAATATGTATGCCTATAATATGTATGCCTATAATATGTATGCCTATAATATGTATTTGAGAAGTTCCCTCGATTTCTCCAAGATCTTATCATCAGATCCTGACGTGTTGACAATGGGACCAACTGAAAGTCCTACTCTTTCAAACAAAATAAATAATTCAAATCGGTCCAGCGGCGGTCTTGGACTAATCGGGGATCAACAAGTTTTTGAAGTTGGTTAAAATACGTATAAGAAGGTGAACGGCTATCTGACCATGTAAGTTTGTATATTGGATTCATGTTTTTTACATCTTTGGTCCGAAACACAGAGTCAATATGTTTTTCGATCAATTAATTTCCATAGTTGTTTCAAAAGAATCCTTACCTACATGAACCGCAGATCATTTTAAAAACCTAAAACTGGTTTGATGACGGTGTCGGAGGGTGGTGACAGGATCCCCGCTGTACTTAAAGTAGACCCACCGTGTTGGGACTCATTAGGTTGGTCTTGATAAACTGTGATTGACTTTACAAAAAAAGTACAGTCGGCAACAAAAGTTTATCCCAAAAATTAAATTTATTTTTGACACTTTTTTCTTTTATAGAATTATGTTGAAGCCCGGTGTTTTGGTACATACCTATATGGGTCCAAATATAGGCTATTTACCAAACTGAAAACATAAAAAATTTAGTGGTCAAAATGGATTGCTAGCATCATCTTATCCTTAAACCTACCGCCAAGCAGCAGTGTTCTTATTGTTGTGTTCCGGTGCGGGGATAAGACCTAGTAAAATTACTACCAACTAGTATTCCATCTAAGTTCTCAGGGTTGGTGATATTGCATCTAGTTTCATCCCTATTCGTTTGTGCACCTTGTCCAGGGATACACCGTATGTTCTTTAAGCAGCATGCTAAAGAATGGATTTGAGACCTAAATGGATGACGTTCTGACTATTATTTATAATCTGTGGTACGAGTAGGTAGAGGACAGAGGTACTAAATGCATAATGATCAATATTTATTAATTAAAATCTACTTACCATTCTTGTAGAACTACTTGTTTTTAAATATTTACTTGGTAATTATACCAATAAGAACTTCTCGGTCTAATCCAAATTAAATGTGTATCATTTTTTCAGCATCCTCAAATCTTTCCCATACGAACAGGTGCTTAAAAAACTTTGACTATCAACTCGTTTTTATTGTTATAAAAAAACGTATCCGAGCCGTTTCCGGGTCGCGCCGGATGCGGCAAAAACGCCATTGTTGGGATCCATCAATATTTTGGAATGTTAACTTTATAATGTGGGAATGATGGACTCCGGAAGAGATCTTTTTGGGTGAGGTGAGCATCCGAAACATTTGAGAGACGCATCTATCTAAATCCATTGAAAGGGTCGAGACTCTGATGGTTGGGAAATGGCTAACATAACATAACGTCGCGCCTTCAGGCGTGTAGGCAGAGCTACAGAATACCAACAACTGTAAACTTAAATGTGAAATGGCTTATTCACTAATAAATTAATTAAATAGGCAGGAATGTATTATTATTATGGGTGTACGATACCTGTTTTATGTACTGATAATCTTTATTAGATAGTATAAAACAAAGTCGCTCTCCGCTAAACCACCCAAAAGATGTAGTTTTCACCATCATATATCTATAATATTTATGGAGGGTTTTTATGTATAATGAGTTCTGGTTTATGCACAGGGCTGGAATTCTACACAGTAATATAACGATATCGTCTTTGACGCGTTTCCGTATTGTCAACGTTTTGATAACTCTTATGTCATTTACAATAATGGCGACTGTGACATAAATGATTCTAAAACACGTCAAACACGATATCGTTACAACGCGGTAGAATGGAGGCCCAGTTGCTCCAGAAAACTCACAAACCGAAGTGAAGCGAGGATGGGTCTCTAGTAATGCGAAAATTATAAATGTTAGGTGTCAATTTTTCTCAAATTGACCTAGTCCCGAACCGAGCTCTGATGATCTCCTGGGACTTAAGGCTTGTACTAAAAATATTAAATAACTTAATTATATAAATACTTATATAAAACTAACCTAACCCCGTAATTAATGTTTAAGATATCCTGAAAACATCATGGTTTCAGCAGAGAATAGTGTTCGATGAAGAAAAACTCGATAAAATGATGGCTTACCTTATATTCACAGTCTATGTCAATCGAACTTGCAAAATATGTAAACAAATTAGTACTGCTTGACACATAACCCCAAATATTTAACAAGCGTGTTATTATTAAAAATAAATACCTAATAAAAAAAAAAGGGCATTGTCACACAAATTGACCTAGTCCCAAACTAAGCTCTAGGTTTGGACTATGGGTACTAGACAACGATAAACTTACTTATATATAGAAATATATACTTAAATACATAAAAAACATCCAAGACTCAGGAACAAATACTCGTGCTCATCACACAAATATCTGCCCTTACCGGGATTTGAACCCAGGACCTCTAGCTTCGAACGCAGGGTCACTACCAACTAGGCTAATAACGTACGTAAATAGTTATTTCATCTTAACTTAATAAGAAAAAATGATCTAGTGTATAAATCATTGCAAAGTTCTCTCTTGATCTTTGAAAGGAACTACGTGATTATCAAATAACTAATCATGGTAATTTGATTCGTTTGGTTTTGATCCAGACCTGTACCAACTTGTAACGTCGACAATAAGATTGCGATATAAGTAAAAGTAGGATGGCTTAAACAGAGTGGAAACAGGCCCAGTACAATTTTGCATGTACATCGGGAAGCCTAGCCAGCTGTCAATGTTTTTAATGGAAAAGATTATTGAACTTATGCAAATTCTTTTACACCACCATAGCAATACAACAAGCTAAAGCAGACCTTATTCCATGATAATTCATTTTAAATTAGCCCCGTTAGCAAAGCTTCCTTTACCTACATCGCCATATTCCCACGGCTAAGCGACAGGTGTGCTGTGGGGAGGTCGTGACTGTCAGTTTTACACTTTATCAGTACACAACTAGGTTGATGTTTGAAAAATCGTTTATACACACTTAAGACTTTGTTCGGCTTTGTTTAATCGATGGACCTTACTGACTGCATTAGTTATCAATATTAAACAGTAGAATATAATGTAGTTATTTAGGGTTTATCATTCAATAAATATAACTTGGGTCGTAAGGTAAATCGTCAATAACGGACACCCCCCACCACTTTGCAATAATATGCGTAAAGGAGCGCCCACGGAGCGCCCCACTGAGAGCGTTCGCGAGTAATGTAATGAGCATTCGGCGTTATATATATATGTATATATATCCACACCACTCGAGGTTCTCTATTAGATGGCATAATTTTTGTACGCATAATGTATCTTTTCGCATAAAATCGTATGGCCGAAATCGGTCTTTACAATAGAAACGGTTTTATTTTAATTATTATAAAAATCTAACCTAACGTTATCTACATAATACATGTTTATTAAATTCTGCAAACTAGGCCTAAAAGGATGTTACGCGAAAATATACATTATGCGAAAATATTTTATGCGTTTCAATGGGAGCCCACCACTCGAACATTACACGCGAATGCTCTCAGTGACGACGCTCGGTATGCCATGATATATCCAGAAATATTATCCGGTGTAGGTACTGGTAGTTGTTTAGTTTGAGTTCTAAGCGAATTAGTTTACATCGCCTGCCATGAATTTGTGTCCTCAGTTATTTCTCTAGCCAAGGTTGTCTGGATAAGATCGCTATTTAGCGGTAAGACCGCCTGTTGTATACCTATGATTTAAATGTACTGTTTCGCGTTCTGTTTGTTTTTTGGTGTTAAATAAAGAGTATTTGTATTGTATTGTATTGTTAAGTGTCCTTACTAGCGGCGTCAGTTTTAGGTACACATAAAATTGGTAGCTAGTAACAATTACTAGCATAGAGGCAATCATAGAGGCATTCCACCTGTCCTCAGGATTGGCTACGTATTTGCGGTCTCAGGATTGCAGTCTTAAGATTGTAGTCTTCAAAATGCAAATTGTCTATGACTCACAGATCCCACTTACCATCAGGTGGCCTGTGTTCTCGTTTGCCTTCTCCATGCCATTAAAAATAAACTTAAGTGCCCAGGAAGTGAAGTAGGCTTTTTTGGTGAAAATATTGTGGTCGCTGGCTTCAGTTGGACTAGCCTATTAGGTAGGTGCCTACAATTTTAAAAGAAGTTATTTATTGCGTTTTTGAAGGCGGTTTTTTGTTTTCATAAACATTTATTTAATTTAAATGGTAAATTTTAAGTTTATAGCAGTAATGTATTAAAGTGAAAATGGTTTGACTGCAGTATAGAAAAAATAACTCAGATAAGTAGGTAAAATGTTATCAAGGAATGTTTGGTGAAAAACGTGAGGTGTTCAAAAATATTCACTTTTACGGAGCGTGTAGCTCAAAATCGATGATGAATTTGAAAACGTGTAGTAAATAAAAGTTGTAGAAAATTTTATAAGGTTTCATCTGATGTTTTTCTCTACGAGGCACCATTCTCTTAATGTAAATAAAAAACCTAAAACCAGGCAAGAGCATGTCAGACCATCAGTGTAGGGTTCCGAGGCCGTTAAGTAGGTACCTACTCCAAACATAAAAATCAACAAGTAATAATTAATTTTCCATTTTAAAGTCATTTGGTGCCGTCTTATAAATGATTTTAGTAGGTACAAACACTTTAATCGCCCGTGTTTCAAGAACCAATGACGTCTACTTAGTCGTGATAGTTTAAGGTTTTTTTTCAGATTTTTGTTATCTGTAGTTTTGGCTGTAGGGGGGGGACACTTGAGTCTAACAAAAATTAGCGCTTTAAAGCTTAATATTTCCTATACGGCTCCCTTAATCAAAAAATGGGTTACAAACCCATAATATTTTTGAAAGACCTATCCAACGATACCCCACACTATGGACTAGACGAGAAAAAAATACATCCCCACGTTACGTTTCAAAATTTTATTGTACCACTTTGTTGGAGTGACAAATATATATATTCATGCCAAATTACAGCTTTCTAGTACTAAAAGTCTCTGAGCTAGGCTGAGGACGGACGGACGGACATGGCGAAACTATAGATAAGGGTTCCTAGTTTGACTACGGAACCCTAAAAATGGAACCTGTTTTGCTCTCCCCCTTCCCCGGCTCACCGAAGTGGGGACTTTTAGTATGTTCACTCCCTAAGCATCCTGAACAAATTTCGAAAGGAATTGCTGAGGTTCCTTGCCTACGCACTCTATACCTCCTTTATTGACTGGACTATAAGTACAAAAACTACTCAAATTTTGCGGTTTCTTCCCAAATCAATTACTTTCTTGGCCAAGGGTCGAAAATGGCCAATTACTGACCACGCCCTCGTTGTGGGAAAGATTCGCGGACCCAATTCTCAGTTGGGCCCCATTGGTATTAGCACCTTGAGGGCTTTTGTGTAGTACAATACCGGTTCTTTGGTAAAGGGATACGGGGATTATATTTTTTTATAAGTATTGATTTTGGTTCTTGAGAAGTAAAAAAGTTGTCCATGATTCTTTAGCATTATTGTACGTTTTGCGTGTAGTTAAAGATGTTTAAAACTTCTTGTAGCATTTTTAAAGGTAATCAAGGTAATGGCGTTAAGAGAAAGGTATTATAAATATATAAGTACTAGCTGACCGGACAGACGTTGCTGTCGTAACTATAAAAAAAAACATTTAATTGTAAATCTAAACCATTCTTGAATCCACTTGAACACACATATAAAAAAAACATCATAATCGGTTCAGCCGTTAAGGAGGAGTTTAATTACAAACACACGCACAGAAGATTTATACATAATATAATATAAAGAAGCATGTCGGACCATGCTCAGTGTAGGATTCCAAAGCCGTTAAGTAAGTCTGTACTACAAACTTAAAAATGAAGTAATAACAATTTTTTTATATACCTAAAGTCATTTGGCGCCGTTTTTGATTATTTTAGTTAGTATAAACACTTTAATCGCCTGTATCACAAGAGCCAATGATGTCTACTTAGTCGTGATAGTTTTCCTTTTAAATTCGTTATATGCGCTTTCATTAAGGATTTTTGCGGATTGATGGTCTTTGTAGTTTTGGCTGTAAATATCCTAGACCTATCCAACCACACGTCACACTAAGGGGTAGACGAGAAAAAAGAAAACATCCCCACGTTTCGTGTAGGGGTGGTTAACTAAAACAAAAACACAGTCTTGGCGTCCCTAATATGTAGTATATCCATGCTAACTTACAGCTTTCTAGTGCTAAGAGTCTCTGAGTTAGGCTGCGGAAGGATGGACGGACGGGCATGGCGAAACTATAAGGGTTCCTAGTTAGGCTACGGAACCCTAAAAAGCCGCAGCGGAGGGCTACCCCCCGCCCCTGGTTGGGGAGATATTCAAGGTTAGTTTTGAGGTTAGAATAGCTCTAGGTACTTAGTTATTAGAATGACATGGTGGTTGGGAGGAGGGGGAGGGTTACGCCCTGTACCACCCCGGCTATCATCCTCACTCCAGATAGCGATTTGTTGTCTGGTGGGGTCACAGTGATAACCTAGGCTAACCTATTCCTCCAGTATTCTTAATTAAAATGACAAAATAAAACACAAAGAGTTTGAATAACAGCTATATTTATTCAAATCTATAAACATATTTTATAGCATTTCATAATAAAATTCTTCATATAAATCTAAATGATTCACCATAATCCTTCGCCTCCATACGTATTCACAGAGCCAGTGGTAAAATTAAGTTTATTTTGTTGCTGTCGAAATTGCTTTTTTAACGTTCCGTAGTCAAACTAGGAACCCTTATAGATTCGCCATGTCCGTCCGTCCGCAGCCTAGCGCAGAGCCTCTTAGTACCTACTAGAAAACTGTTATTTGGCATGAACATGCATATTAAGTACCTACCTAGTCACGCCAACGTCGCCAACAAAGTGGTACAATAAAATGAAAAAAAAAAACTTTAGGGTACCTCCCCTACACGTAATTTGGGGATGTACTATTTTTCTCGTCTACTCTGTAGTTTGGGGTGTTGTTGGATAGATAGGTCTTTTAAAAATATTATGGGTTTGTGAAAATAGTTTTGTGATTAAGTACTTAATCCGTTTATGAAATGTTAAGCTTTAAAGCGCAAATTTTCGTTAGACTCAAGTGTCACTACAGCCAAAACTACAAATACTAAAAACAGAAAAATAATCTAAATGAAAGAGCATATAACGAATTTTAAAGGAAAACTATCACGACTAAGAAGACATCATTGGTTCTTGAGATACAGGAAGTGTTTATACCAACTAAAATGATCTAAGACGGCACCAATTGACTTTAAATAGAAAATTTGTTAGTAATTACGTGTTGATTTTTATGTTTGTAGTACTTAACGGCTTCGGAACCCTACTCTGAGGATGGTCCGACATGCACTTGCCCGGTTTCACACAGTTTCGCTACCTCGCACGGCTCTGGTGGAAACGCAGCACATACTTCAGCAACACCAGGGGTTGTGCAGTCACTTGCTCACTGCCTTTCAGTGAATATACTCTTCTCTTTTTCCCGTGTGACAAGACTCGAGATAAATATGTTGTCAACAACACGGCGTTTAAATTTCATATGGGCATTTTTTATCCACACGTAGTTAACGATCATACAAATCATGTTAGGAAGATATTTTGTTTGTATTTTTTATTATTGAAGCGTAGTTATTTTTTTAAAGTTTTTTTTATTATAACTTCCTTCCTATTACAAGACGAAATTACTAAGTCAGTCGTCAACGTATTGCCCGTTCGTATCTAAATAAGTGCAAGGACGACATGTGGAAAATCTATCTCAGGCGAGTGAACCGCCACGGTTAATAAGTAATTTTAATTTAAAACGGATTAAACTATTGATCTTAATTTTTGACTTTTATTGGCGAACCGTAATTGAGAATTTTTTTTTTTTGGCACTTTGATGCCATCGCCAGATTTAAAAAAAATTGCAGGTAGGTAGAAAACATCAAACTATGCAATAAATAAATAATATTCTATTATCCCCTCGTATGCGGAAGGTGAAAAAAATACCAAGTTCTAGTCTCTTCTGATTACGATATAGTCCATAAAATAGAGCTTAAAAAAATCAAAAAATATATTCAAATTTTGAGCACGGATCCATGTCTTAAGCATACGAGGGGTTAAGTCCCAAAAAAAATATGGAAAGTTCCTTTGGTGTTAATTACCAAAAACGTATGAATATCATCGGTAACACAAAAGGAACTTTCCATAAAAATATTTTGGTACACATTAGAATATTAAAATATTATTATATGGATTGTAAACACTGTAGCCCATATTGGAATATCGCGTACTTAACTAACAAAAAAAGGTACAAAATAAAAAAATATATACAAAACTTAACCTTTTCAACGCCTTACGTCAAATACAAATGCGTCACAAGCACGCCAAGCATTTATTAAAAGTTATAGAAAAATTAACTTAATCCATTCAAAATAGTAAACTGTACCTGTGACAACTATTAAGTGTCGGTCGCGTTGTAGGCACGACAACTCATGACTACTTTAGTCGTCATTGGCGTTCAAAGGGTTAACATTAACCTTTTGACTGCCACGGCCGGCTGCAACCTTACGTGCCCCAGCCAGACGCCAACGACGTCATAAGCCGCAACCGCGCCGATTTGAAAATGAATAGAGCGTACCGAGAGCCCCGCGTCCCCTGCACGAAAATCCGATGATGTGTTTGCCGGCATTTGGCAGTTAACCTTTTGAACGGCTTACGTCAAATACAAATGCGTCACTCACACGCCAAACATGTATTAAAAATTTAAAAGTTATGCAAAATTTACCTTAACGAAATAACGTCTATTTTAAACTGTACCTGCGACCTATTTATATAGTCGGTCGGTGGCGTTGTTGGCATGTCAGCTCACGATCACTTTAGTGGTCGTTGGCGTTCAAAGGGTTAAAAGGTTAAAAATCTTGTTTTTGCACCTTCTTGAATTTGTTACTTATAAGAGTCAATACTCTTTTAGGTTGTAAGTACCATATATTTGGTACCGGGTAATATACTTGCAAAATAAAACAATAATTATGTATTTAAGATCATTTATTATTCAAACATTATAAAATTATTGACTAAAACTTTTACATACACATAAACCAGCACTATGCAACTATACTTGGCCTCTATACTACTGGGTTAAAACGATATCGCCTTTAATGTGTTTAGTATTGTTACTCGGCCGCTATTACTGTAAAGTAAATTAGAGCTATCAAAACGGTGACAATACTGAAACACGGCAAAGACAATAATGTTTAAGTAGGAATAGCCTTGTAATTAGTTGCAAAATGCAGTTAAATTTATAAAATGCGATATAGGTACATTGCACAACACTTGTTCCATATGTCTTATAATTTTAAAACTAGCCTAAATTCACAATAAATGCAAGAATAAATGCCCTGTTAAATCTACCGTAATAATGGCCTTCGTAAGGCAACACTTTATGGGTGAATTTTGATCATTTTAACCGCCGTCATTGCCGGCTTGATATATTAATTTTGAATTAGGATGCTAATGGAAGCAGGTGTAGATTTGAATTAATTCAATGACTTTTTTTTTTTTTTTTTTTGTGTTAAGGGTATGGCACACTAGCACTCAGGCCACCTGATGGTAAGTGGAACCTGAGACCCATAGACATTTGAATTCTCAAGACTATAATCCCAAGACCTCAAATGCGTTGCCAACCCTGAGGACTAAGATGGAATGCCTCTATGCTAGTAATTTCACCGGTTGTCTTATCCCCACACCGGAACACAACAATGCGAACACAATGGCAATTAAGGCACGAGAGCACACAGGTCACCTGATGGTAAGTGGGATCTGAGACCCAAATAATACATTTGAATTCTCAAGTCTAAAATCTCAAGACTGTAGCCTGAACACTCCAAATGCGTTGCCAAAGTAAAATGGAACGTCTCAGCTAGTATTTCACCGGTAATCGTATCCACACACCGGAACAATAAGAACAATGCGGTTAAAACGCCGAAGATTCATCCGTATTTTTTTATATGGCTTATACACTTTGGGCATGGATAGTGTAGTACAATAATTCTGCCCTCCTAAGCCAATAAGTAGTATCATTTAATAGTCAAAGCAGATCCAATCCTATCTTGTTAGTAATAAGGTTGCATTTGTCACAGGAGTTTTGTCTGAGATACTGCCATCTGTGTTACCAGGGTAGAATTATTCATAACAAATAACAATATATGAATACGTTCTTTGTTACGCACACTCTTACAACTGCACGCCTAAGTGTTTGAGCTACTTGCTTAAATATATTTGAGATTTATTTTATTAACAAGGAACAATATGACTTGACTTACATACTTATTTAAATGCAAAATTTAAGTAGCATTAATGTAAAATCAACAATTACCTCATGTTTTCTTTCAATACAGTAAACGTCAGGTTACTTAATAGCCAAAACATTAGGTCACTCTCTAAATGCTGTAGAAGTCTTTTTTCAACTTTCATATTGTCCCGATGATCCTAAACTAAAACCTACCGTTACACTTATGTTATAATTTAACAATAATTACACTTAAAATTCGGCGTTCACAACTCTAATATATTTTTTGGCAATTTTTTACTACTGTAAATCAATATAATTATAATAATGGTAATTTTGATAGACTAATCTGTTTGCCCAAATTTTTGTATTAATTAAATGTCTCGGATTTCGATCATAGGCACATAAATCGTCACAGCGACATCTAGCGATGCCCAAACAGTATACCATTTATTTATATGTTTTCTATTCGTAAACTTCCCTCACTCTACTGGCACTGACTTATCACAGCAATTTCACAATAACTACAAATTAATTCGAATGTAATGTTTGAGACAAATTTTGTGAGTACATTGTTAAAGTTATTTATGAGAGCTTATTAAAAAATATATAATAAAAAAAACGATTTAAATAACGTGCAAATCTACTATAAACCTTAAAAAGGCTGTGTGATAAATATTAAGATAAAATAGAATGATTATACAATATATAATTAACTAACTAAATAACGTGCATTAAAATGTTAAGAATATATTGAGTAAACTGGAAGGCAGCCCGCCTGGGGCAAACTTATATTGATATTTATTTATTTATTTATCAGGCAAACCAACTAAACATGTACATTACATTTATATCAGCAAGTAGGAACATGGTTATTGCAATAAAGGCCTAAACCTAGCCATGTAGGCATCGTATTTAACCTCGTAAGACCCGGTGTCCTATAGAAAGTACATAATCCAGGCAATACAATTTAAACCTTATTTCAAGGAACATAATGCTCATTTTTATTCGTTTCAAAATTGAAAATGACATTTAAGTGCAAAGTTAATTGAACTTTATTTCCTTGCTGGTGGATTCAAATTCCTACTCACAAAAATCTACCGGATTGTAGTATGGTGGGCCTCAAGAGGAGGGCTAATATAATAACAGATTTGTTAAATTAACAACAGTAATCAGATCTATAGAATTAGTAATTTTATTTGTAAATTTAAGATGCCAGTTCTTTTGCATGGAACATGCTTGCCATAATAGAAAAATGTCTTGAAAATCCTATTGTTAATTACACTTTGTTTCTATAGCATTAGAAACTACAGTACTACGATAATTTTGACAAAGAAGTTTTGTAATTATTGGTTTAGTTCTTTTAATAGAAAAACGATTAAAATGGCTTTAAGTAGCTGCACACTTTGGTTCCTTGTCACTTTAACGCCTTTGACCCATAAAAAACCCATATAAAAGTGACCCATTCCATTATGTTTGATATCCTGAACGTAAGATCTAAAGAAGCAAAAATTCTGAACAAACAAACCACATGAATATACGCATAGTTAATCCAACAGTGACACTATGCAAAAAAAGCAATTTATACGTCATTTAATTCTTTTTAAACGTAATAATGTCACAATTCAATTTTTTTGTTGTAATTTAGTGTCACTGTTGGATTTAACGTGCATATCACGCTTATCACGTGGCCTGATATAGCCAATTAGGAGACGAATTAACGCTGGCTTTCCCTTATAATGCCTTTCTGTTTCGTTTACCAAATGGGTCATGCTAAAAGATGTAAAAGTACATGGTTTTCGGTGTAGGCTAGATCCCCTTTATAGGAGAGGATCTTGATGCATGTTCTTTGATGCACCTCTGATAATGGGGTTTAGATATGATCAGACATAGAAGTTTATGTGGCACGACCAAAATTGTCCTAGGGACTACCGAACGATATTAATTTATCGATAAATTTTACTCTCTTATGACAGTTGTGAATATGAGATAAATTATCATGTAACGATAAAAATAAATAATTATCTAACTATATTATTTTTAATTTTTGAGTCTCTTCCATAGTATTTTCCGTAAACTAAGTAGGTATACTATTATGCTACACAATGTCTTACAATTTAGGTACCTAAATAAGCCTCTGTTGCAAGGCACTCTTGGTTTCAGTTTACTTTGAATGAAAATCGACTGAATTTGTACAAATACTTATTTACCAAAAATCATGTTTATTTGAATTTTAAAATCCCTAAAAAGTATGCATATGTATTGCTTTAATTAAATATTACCTATCATTATATAACATCCATGGGTAGTGATCAGCATTTTAATTCATTTCAATTTTATTCGGTGAGCTTAATACCCATATACTATGAAATAGTACTTTGAAATAATTATTTGAAACAGTTATCGATAAATTGAATATCGGGAGGAAGTCTCTAGTTAACTGACGTTTTTGCCACAACACCTATGTCTGGATATGATAGAGTGGGCTAGAGGTTGTTACATAGGCACGTCGGCGGGGTACTCGATCCTGAGCAGCAGGTCGACGAGGTCCTGCGCGTCGAGCCAGCGCCACGGCACGGCGGCGCGCGTGCAGCGTGCGGCGCGGCGCGACACGCCGTACAGCGCCGACAGCGCGCACAGGAAGCACAGCACGGCGAACGCTTGGAACAGGCACTTCAGGGGATCCCTGGAATTACATGCTGTAAGAAAGGGGAGCTTTTGGGGGGAGGTGGGAGTGAGCGTATCAAAAATATATACTTCGCAGAATATCATATTCGCAAAACATGACATTTGCATTTGCATCGTAGGTAGGTTTAGGTTATGTTAGTTTTACAGCAGGCGCGGAGGGCCAAACCACCCAGAAACAGGAGCTCCGCGGGAGCGGAGCTCCATCGACACTGTCTAATTGATGTCTTGTTAATAATGATGTTTTGAGAATATCATGTTTTGCGAATATGATGTTTTCCAAATATCGTGTTTTGGGTGAATCAACTTTTAAAGTCCTCCTTTTCTACACGCTAATAAAAACTTACTAGAATATGTGAGATTGATAATAGTTTACACATGTTAAAATTAGATAATCAGATTTTCGGATTTCACTATTCATAATCATAAACCAATTCTATAATTTTGTAAAAACATGGTAACGCAGTGGAAAATGCACGTTTTTCATACAAAACCCGGGGACAACGTCGTCCCCTGCGTTACCTGATATATTTGTGTAAATCATAGAAGAATTTTTAAAATTGTCAGCTAGAAAGTAAGTTTAATTGTCTGATTTATTCAACATATTGACCACATCAAAAAAAAAAAATTGCATTCTACCAAATTAAGGTGACATAGTGAGACATGTCGAAAATTGGGGAGTACCTTAAAAGTTGATTCACCCTTTTGCGAATATCGTGTTTTGCGAATATGCTATTTAACATACTAATTGACAAAAATTAGATGCTACCTCGGTCATTCGTTCTGAAGATTAGGGTATTTGAGATTTAAACGCAACGTTTGTTAGCGTTTGTTCCATAAACAAGACAGTGGAAGTATACCGGGTGTTGCCTGTAACAGGAGCAATAAATTGAGGGATCGTTTCCTCACCACAAACGTAACAACATTTATTCTACAACTTTTGAAAATAACTTATTGTTAACTAAATATTAATGAATTTAGATTTTCTAAGCAAGCAATGTATTGCGAAAACTACGAAGTTGCTAGGCTGACGGTAGATGTCAATTAGACTATTGGATGGAATAAATTGAAAATACTATTTAGTTTGCTCGAAAATATCCCAAATAATAAATTACTTTTTTTTTAAGTTGTAGAACATGTGTTGTTACGTTTATAGAGTAGAAGCGATCCCTCAATTTAATGCTCCTATTACAGGCAACACCCGGTACCTATATACTCGGCGTGAAAAAAATAGCACCTTTTGAGATTTTAGTTGGACTAACCTATTAGCCTATAATTTTTAAAGAAGTTATTTTTTGCGTTTCTGAAGGCGGTTTTTGTTTTTTAAAACATTTATTCTATATATACTTTCGTATCAGAGATGTTACTACGGCATTGCAAAGCCGAAGACTTCCTACATTTCTGGGTTTGATGTAAAGTGAGAAATGTACACCGAATAGCTACTGTTAATATGTCATTACTGCTGAGTTCCTTGCGGCGCTCCTTCTCAGCAGTGGTCTCCTCGTGGAATGCCCGTGCAGCCTACTTACTGAATAAATAACATTTATCTTTTTTGTTTTACGTCAACGGAAAATAGATGAAAGGGGCAAAACGACTGGCTGGGCGTCCTCGGCACGAAAATCTATCAGCGTGTCTTGCCGATGGCGGCGTTTACAAGATTTAACTAATAAACAGATTTTTTAATAAGAAACGCCCAGGAGCTCTATTCCACTGAAGGAAACCTTATTGCTTTTGATATATTTTCGTATTGTCTCAACTCTGCCGCCATTACTGTCAAGTAAGATCAATAAGAGGGGACCCTGCCGTTTGGCCAAAATATTTTTGGTTAAATGCATCATTTCCCAAATTTTTAATTTGCGTAACCAATGTTATACGTGTAGAACCCTTATAAGGGTTACCCCCTTACCCTTACCCTGTTACCCTTGGTTAGGTTAGCTTTTATAAAATCCTGAAATATTTACGGTTACAAAAAACAAAGCAATTTGATAAATGAAAATTTGGAAAATTAAACATCTGACCAAAAAGTTTTTGACGAAACGAAGGTAACTCCAATGAGAGCTATCACGTTGATAATACGATAACATGTCAAAAGCGATATGGTTTTACCGAGTAGAATCGAGCCACTGTTGCTAAGTTCAGGATTTCGGTGATCGATTGGAACGGTAATTTTCTGAACGCTTTCATTTTAATAATTGAACAACATGATTCTTAGAAAACTGTTAGCTAACAAGAAAAATGAAAAGGGTAGGTTTTCCGCGATTTCCTTCTTTTCGCTTTGTCTAGTCCAAGGGTAACTTAAATCGAACATTTTGAGCATGTTATTCTGCTTAGCTACTTTTGATGCTGACTGTACTACCAGCCCCATGGCACATTATAAAACAGCAACAGTGTTCGCATTGTTGTGTTCCGGTGTGGGGATAAGACAACCGGTGAAATTACTAGCATAGAGGCATTCCATCTTAGTCCTCAGGGTTGGCAACGCATTTGAGGTCTTAAGATTATAGTCTTGAGAATTCAAATGTATATGGGTCACAGATTCCACTTACCATCAGGTGGCCTGAGTGCTCGTGTGCCTTCTCCTTAACAAAAAAAAAACAATTTGACCCTGTTTACGACTTGAATCACGTCACTGTGACACAGTTTTATGGTAGGTCAGGGTTCCGTTGGCTAGTAATACATCCATTCCTTCATTGATTGTACTCTATGTTTCTAGTATAACTAGCGGTCCGCCCTCGCTTCGGTTTATGCGAGATTTCTGTAACACCCGTAAACAATCCAGAATCATACATACAAACCAGTAAAATAATATCTGATGATCAAAGGGAGTTAGCGAACATACTTTATTTTATACTACGTAAAGATACGAGCATACATACATTATTTATTTATTTCACCAAAGGACTTAGACCTCTTACCCTAAGTTCTTATATTCAAGTCTCGTTAAAATTTGACACATTTTGTATGTAGGGAACATCAAATTTTAACGAGACCCAGGGTTAATCAGTTAACATAAGGTGCACTCACCACAAAAGCCTTCGTAGGCTGCGGTGCGGGACGACGGCGTTGCGTTTCTCGCAGTCCACGCAAGGGACCTCTGCTTGAGTGCTCACTGATGTCACATCTAGGAAAAATATAACAACTTACACTTAATTTAAGACACTACTCGTGGTCCCACTACGTCAACTCACTGCTCTATTCGCTTTCGTCAGACATCAGTTTTATTCCGAAAAAATTTGGTTGCTTGGTATCTTCAAATACCCGAAGGGCAATCCGCCCTGCCACGAGGCAGGACTCCGTCGAAGAGAGCAGTGGGACGAAGTAGTGGGACCACGAATCGCGACCCATTAATTTGTTTACGTATCTACCCAAATGTAAACAAAGTAAACAACCGGGCGGTTTTCAAAAAATGTGTACATCGTTACCGACAAAAATTAAGAAACTTTAACTTTTCCATTTCATCTCGAAAATTAAAGTATCTAAATGTATAGCTAATTGTGGTGACGAAAAGGAAAAGTTAAATTTTCTTAATTTTTGTACATAACGATTTACACTTTTTTTGAAAAACGCCCAACCACGAGAGTTTATCAGCCAATAGAAGCAGAACAATGACATGTCAAAGCCCGAGACAACAGTTTTGATAGGTCGTTTATCATAGCTACGTGTTTTGGTTTGTTTACATTTGTACATAGTACATAAACAAAATCGAGTACAGTACAAACTACTTTTACATGATGTAACAATATTCGAATATCTAGCTACATAAACATCTATCTACACGGTATAAATGGATATACATAAAAAATAAATTGTGATGATGTTAACATTAATTTTAAACTTTTCAACGCCATTGACGGATATTTCTGTCATAGTTCACAGCGCAAAATAGACCCGAGTATTAATGAGGCAAAGTTGACATTAGCTCTGGTTTTGTATTTGACATAGCGTTGAAAAGGTTAAATAACTACCATTACCAGACTAAAACAACATTTTGTTACCATGAATAACATCTAAGAGATAACCATACTAATATTAACCATCTTCTAATTATTAATTAAAAATTATATACCAAAAATTAATGGACTGTCACCAACACAATGAATCAACGTCATAAAACCAAATAAGGACAGCACAAAATACAGCTAAGCTACTAAATCATAAGATCACAATTACCACTTTCGTTAGTCTGACATTCAGCACTGCAGGATTCACAAGACAAACTGTCAATTGTTTCTTTCTGAGTCGCACAAGCAGATTCTAAAACCTGTAATTTGGCTTGCAGGTTTTCAGACATTGCCTCTAAGAAATTGTTCCTGGAAACACCAGTATCAACATGCTTCTCTAAAGTGTTCAATGTGTTCTCATATTTATCTAAATCAGATTGCATTTGTGAAACTCTGTTGTTGGAGAGAGCAATATCATGTTCCAATTTAGCTGTATAATCTTTCATTTTGTCACATTCGGGGCATTGTTTTGGGCAATCACCATAAGAATCTATGTTATTATTGTTAAATAAACACACATTTTCTATTGGTATGTCAGTTTGCTTCTCAATAATATTTCTGTCTACTTTCAAACAACTGTTAGTGTAATTTTGCAGTGTTTGTTCATTTCTTTGATATTCAGTCAATTTCGTTTCCATAATCAAGATTATATTGTAAGATTTTTCGAGATCTTTATTTAAAACATCATTTATTGTTTTAAGATTATCAAAATTCTTGGTTTTCTCGATACAATCCTTACATAATTCGGTTTCGGTTTCTGTTTGCGTGCCGCTTACCTGTTTATCAACATTAAATCTATCAACACACTTTTGCATTACAATTAAATTATCTTCGTACTGCTTTTGTTCTGTCTGCATGGTGGAAACTTTATCATTAGCCAGTTCAAGTTCACTTTGTAACTTAATTAACTTGTCGTTTAAGTTTTCACATTCATTACATATTTTGGTACAGTTGCATTCCACGTTAGTATTAGTGGTGAATTCGTCTGTCTGTGTGCCGGTAGACGTCGCCGAGGAATCGAGTTGTGAGCTACTCCTGTCGCAATTGTCATTGAACTCCAATATCTGCGACTTAGACATGTTGCTGAAGCTATCTGGAATGTTTCTTCTTGACATGTCGCAGAAACTGAGTCTAATTTCGTCGAAGAGTGACAAGTTGGAAGCGCGGCCTGGGTTCTGTTCTTTTAGCTGTTTCACGAAAGCTTCTTCGTCTAACACTTGGTTATCTAGAATAGGGTAGGTTGAGCGGTTTATGCAAACAGAGGAAAGAGATAAAAGACAATATTATGAAACAGTTAATGACATGATAAAAGCGACGAGAATGTTGAAGGGTACCAGAATTAAGTTACGAGGTGACACTGAAAGTTTTTAGAGCTGGCCACTTGTAAACAAAATAATTAAAAAATAAGTCTAAATTTTGAAAATGGAACTCTTTGCCAATATTATTGAGTATGAATTTTATTAAATTGTCATTTGTTTTACGATTAGGCGGCAAATTGAAAATTGTTTGTGTCACGTAAGCATGAATTTAACGCGAGAAAGTTTTCGTGCAATGTTTTTTATGACTTTCGATATCATTTAAGTCAACAAGGTAGTGTAGTATAGTATAGTATATTATTTCCACTTTCTCTCATAAGCATGATAGATAGATAAAAACACGCAAACACTTACTCACACACACACACACACACACACACACACACACACACACACACACACACACACACACACACACACATACACACACACTTACAAGCACAACGCAGAACCATGGGAAGTTAGCCACACTCGTTTCTATAATGTAAATGTATGTCCCCTCCTAAATTTCTCCTTGATCAGTTATTATATAAGAAAATCCCGTAATTGGCCTATGTATAAGCTTTCTGTATCATACGTATATTTTATCAATATTGTGCTGTGGGTTTATTGAATAAATAAAAAAAATAAAAAAAAAATAAAAGAAAGTTATGATAGACTACGATTGGCCTTTCCCGATGAAGCCCCATCTCGTGCCACAGTTTACAACTGGTTTAATGAGTTTAAACGTGGTCGCACTAATCTCACCGATGATCTGCGTAAGGGACGGTCTTCTACGGCGACGACTGAATATAACATCAGTGTTGTGCGGCGTATGATAGACTAACCTATCATATATAAGATACAGACAAGACAGGCAGATTCGGACAAGCTTAGGCATCGGTATCGGTCAAGTGCACAAACTCCTACATGAACATTTAGCGGTCAGGAAGCTTTGTGCCCGGTGGATACCTCATAATTTGACCGAGTGTTGTTTTTCATCGTGTTGATTGGTGCCGTGAAATGATTGAAAGATTTAGCGCAGGTGACTCAAATGCTGTGTTCGACATGCTTACGGGTGACGAAAGCTGGATATACTGTTATGATCCCGAAACCAAAAGACAATCTGCTCAGTGGCCTTACGAGGAGTTGCCAACTAAAGTGAAGAGAGCTCGAAGCGTGGGAAAAAAGATGGTGGCCTCGTTTTTCGGAAGGACAAGACATTACGCGACAACTGTTTTAGAGGATCGATAAACAGTTACTGCAGAGTGGTACACCTCTCAGTGGTAGAATCCTCCTTCACCACGACAACGCTTCGTCGCACACCGCCAGGACGTAGAATTACTGGGTCACCCGCCGTATAGCCCCGACCTTGCACCTTGCGATTTTTATTTATTCCCTAAAATATAAAAAAAAACTTCGAGGAAAACGTTTTGTGGACGCCGAAGAAGCTGTGGCTGCGTTTCAAAAGGCCCTCGAAGATACCCCTAAGGTCGAGTGGGCAAAGTCCTTTCTCAGTGGTTCCATCGGATGCAGCGATGTATTGGAATGGACACTATTTTCAAAAGATATAATAAAACTAATAACTAGCTAGTTTACTCAGTTTTTGATTTTTTAAGAACTTTCAGTTTGACCCTCGCACTAAACAAGTATAGATTTAACTCTATTAGGGTTGCCGCGTTTCAGATTTATCTATATCTCTTAAAGTTGTTAAGATTTAGATAAGTAATTCGATACAAAAATTCTAGAACTTATTATTTAGGGTGATATTTAATTCTGTCCGATCATATTAAATTCAAACTATGGGTGATATAAAATTGTAGTACCTTTTTTTTACTTGAATGTCAGTGCTATTCTTCTTAGTAAAATATCACTAGTCACATGTAATCGTGTTTTTTACTCGGCCGCCATTACTGTCAAGTATGTAAGAGTTATCATAACGTTGACAATACGATAACATGTCAAAAGCAATAGTTTTACTAAATAGAATATAGATCCAGAATACTATTTACACTAGAGCCACAGAATTATTATCTAAACTGCCAGCAACATTGTAAATGTGGGCGGGGCACCCCTAGCATTGAGTGCCGCCAACGGGCGCATATCCATACCTATACTGTAATTCTATGGAACTTGCTAACTATGTAAACAAACAATATATTAAAATTGACATCTAATGTCAATTTTAGTATGGCGGCTTGTTTACATAGTTAGCAAGTTCCATAGAATGACACTTTATAGTTGAGAGTGAGCCAGGGCTGTCACTTACCGCAAGAGAACCGGGAGTCGGTGTTGAGGCTGTCGAGCGCGGTGAGCATCTGGTCCTCCGTGTAGCTCACGTCGATGGAGCGGTCGAGCCGCAGCGCCGTCTGGTTGGAGCGGTTCAACACGTCTCGCAGCTCCATCTCCAGGCCCACCTGGAACCATACCAATTATAGCAGCCCGTGGTCATCACCTACACTATTCCAATTCAGTAATAATTCAGTTCTTCGCAAGTTATGTGAGTGACAAAATCTAAGTATAACCTCCAGAACCGCTTGAGGACAAAATGCCACATAAAAAGGCACCCTATTGTTTAAAGCACAAAAAAAATGTTGATACCGGGGTGTGCATTTAATAAATTAAATAAAACAAAACAAGAGTGTTGTTGACTGTCTCAGTGCTATACGGGAATAAGTAGGGTAGCCATATCAACCATTTAAAAATGCTAAATTAATTTTGCTATATTAAAAACTAGCTGTGTCTTGCGACTCCGTCCGCGTAGCAGTGGAATCAAATAGACAGACAGGCAGTTATTTCACATTTATAATATTACTAGCAACCCGTCAGCGGCTTCGCCCCGCTGCAAATTTTTGACTTTCCCGGTGGATTTTTCTTTTATCTTATTTAAGAACCTTCTGACGATAACGAACACAACAAAAAAATAATTAGCGAAATCGGTCCAGCCGTTCATGCGTGATGCCGTGACCAAGGAAAATAGTGATTCATTTTTATATATAATATTATAGTATAGTTAAGTTTCCAACACCTATAATTACTTTAACAAGGTTACAATTTCAATTTTACTAAAATGGGTCTTTCGAGGTTATAGCAGGGCCGGGCCTACCTACGTAACCTATCCTAACCTGTCTCTAAACAGTACTGTTCTGGTGGTGGGGGGTTTATACCACCAGTGACTAGCCAAGACATTACATCAGAGTCCCCATGGCTGGCAAAGCACTAGAGCCCTTGAGATTGCAAATGTGTATAAGCCTCACCTACCTATTCCATCCATGCCTTAAACACAATACGAATAAAACATCCAAAGCGAACCAGGAGACAACTTTCCTCGTGACCATCTATATTCAGGGGGACAGACATGAAGG